>VZSE01002642.1:558008-705722 GCA_013398275.1 Promerops cafer | reverse complement strand
CCCCCCCAAAAAATTAAATCTGCATCTGCTAAGGACAGTAAATGTTGCCTGTTGAAATTGAATCTCTCTACTGTACAGGAGATGGACTTTGCTATTTGAGATTTAATCAGTTTCGTTGCAGAAAGCAGTTACATCTGTCAAACATTTCAGTTTGAAATGAATGCCTGATTTTTTGCCTTTGTGTGCTACAAGAGCACCAGATTGTCAATCAACAGAAGTACAAAATGAGACAAGATAGGTGATCTGCTGCTGTGATTGGCATTTTATTTTACAACATCTTTTTCCTTCCTCAAACTTAAAAATGGCAATATTTTTCTTTAGTGGGGTAACAGATGAGAAACATGGATGTAGCGAAGGGAGGTCACTCCAATCCTGTTAGTCTTGGCTTCTAATGACCATTGTATTGAGAGCACTGGTACACCTGGGGTGGACAGTGGAGCTGTGGGTGACTATCTGTATGAATTTTGTGAATGTCCATCCTGTGTGAATGAGATGAAAATATGAATGAGACTTAAATACATTTAATTTTGTTATTCTTCATTCTTGCTGTAGTATTAATGCATTGCAACAAACCTCATGCAGCCTAAAGTATTTAACCAGTAGGGCAGGACCACTTCTGGGTGGGCTGTGTAGACTTTCAAACTGCCTCTGAACAAAGCGGGGTCCAGAACCTTCAGCAAGTAATTCTTGTAATATTTTTGGGGTTTTGATCTGCTTTCCTGAGTACGAATCAGAACTTTTGTTTCTTAATGTGATTTTTCAAATTCTGGAATAAGAAATGGACAAAAGCATAGGTGCTTTTTGAGAGGTTTAAGAAACTGATGCACTTCTATGGTGTTGTGATGTATCTATTGATAGCATCCCCACTGAACATTCCTGGATTTCAGTATCACTCAGCTTTGCTGAATCTAGGCTTTGGCCCTCTTCTTTCAACTGCTTTAGCAGTTGATTAAGAAATATTCTAATCTATCACAGAGTACCAAGAAACTAATGGCTTGTGAAGTATTTTAGTCTTCAAGCTTCCACTATAAATGATACGAAAAATAGTGTCATTTGGCTGATGCTTAAATACATCTCTTTCTTTTATGATACTGCCTCTGTCTTTTCATGTTTCTCTTTTTATTCTCTATTCTCCGAGCACACTTATTTTTGTGAAATGTATTTATGCACGTATTAGAAATCTGAGTTTCACAGTGCAGAAGTAGCACATAGTACACCCAACTCATAACCACACATTGTTTGTGTCCACACAAAGACTTTTAATAAACCATGATCTTTAAGATTCAAGGATTTGAAATATTTGGAAGCATACCTGGATAGCAGCATAACATGGGAAGCCATCTTATATGTGTTGTTAAAACAAGTAGACAAAATAATTATTTCATATGTTTTACTTGCTCACTTTTTTCTTTTCTTTTTATAAGATCATTCATAGTTTTCTCATATATGGCATAATGCATTCACAATTTGTGATAGCTGTGCTATCTCACAGACTTATAGAAAATTGATTCTGAAAACAAGAACAAAAAATGTTAACCACAAAGCAGAAGAGCGGAGATTGCACCTCAGTAACTGGATAGTGCTTCTTGAATTCAGCTATTTGAAAGGGAGATTGAGAGGAGAGATGAAAACATTCATATATCTTTACATTTCAAAATGGTTTAAAGATGACTGAACTTGTAGGAAAACTTATTCTTTAATAAGAAAGCTGGCAGTGCTGCTGTGATATACAGATTGTCAGTGATCCTTGAGTCTAGTTCTTCAAAGCAGTGTGCTGAGCACTTTTCAGCAGAGCAGTTTCATTCAGTGCCTGCTGAAGCTTTATAGATGGTGCAGATCACCTCCAGACAAAGTACTTCTCGTTGTCATCTATGATATTTATCTGTCAAAAGTATGTCACAGAAGTAATTCCCAATTTTAGAACTTTCATTCTTTGGATCAGTGGTGACCACATTAAAAAACGCTCTGCATTCAGTCTCACACTTGGTATTATTTAACATTTTCATGTCCTAGTGCTAAATTCCAGCCTTAGCTGGTATTCAGCATTGTGGAAATTCATTTCAGTAAGCCTCTAGCTACTGAAAAGTGTTATATCTTACATCCTGCTGTCCTCAGTAAAGATAGTTGGGGGTCAGGAGAGCCCTCTGCACTGTGTGCTCCTGCTTGCTACTGCTCATGACATTTGGCATCTGAGAGGGATGCTGTGATAGCACCTTCAATTAAAAGCCGTAGGCAACAAGCATAACAAAGAGAATCCTTAAGACTGCTTAACATTATGCCATTGCCTCAACTTGAATAAAACCAGCATGAGAATAAATTGCCTGTGTTAGCTTAATTGTGAGCTTCACCTAAGCGCTACCCATGAGACCTTAGACCCAGCAGAAAACACTAGTGGGAGTATCAGGGGCTTTTTCTGAGATTGCTTAAATTTATCGTATTTCCGTTAGAAAACACTGACACAATTTGATTCCAGCTTTAGAGCCTTAAGCTTTTGCTGCCTGTTTTGGGTTTTCATTACTTTTATGTCTATACAGTTACACAGATAATGAAAAAACCGCAAATCCTGCATATCTCTGCATGTAACACTGCTTGGCAACTATGTACCACCTCATTAGTTTTTTCAGTAACAGAGATAAGTTAGTGTTCTGTCATGAAATCTGAACTGCCACCACATCTCGCTGAAGCTTATAAGCCATGCCATAGTAACTTTCACAAAGCGCATTAACTCTTGCAACAGAAGATTCAGTCTTGTAAACACAAAGAAATCATATGGCTCTATCTATCTGTGAAGCCAATTTGTTTGACATTTTCTTCTGTAAATTTTGCTGGTCTTAGAAATCTTTTGAAATACAAAAGGAGAAATTTCAGTTTTGTCTTTTTCTGCACAATGAAATTGACTGAGGTAGACCTAACCTCATTTACATTTGGACTGTGCTGTACACTCATTACTCTGAACATGATGTGCCTTTTTCTCATTTTTTTAAGGTTATATCTTCCCTGTAAAAAAAAAGTGTTTTATATCAAGATTGCTGTTGTGAGGTATCTGCCTAAATGTAAAATCCTTGTGGAGACAAGAAAGAGGTATTTTGTACCTTACTGTAGCTGGTCGAGGTCAGCCTGGAACAATTCACTTGGGGTTGATCTCTACTGGCTGTGTACCGGTGAATCTACAATACCTTATCATTAGCAGGATTTTCTACTGCCTTACCCTACTTCAGTGTGAAATCATGCTGCACTGTCTTGCAGTGAGGTGCCTTTGAGGATATGAATTACGTGTGTACTTACTCTAGGTCCTTTAACACTTCTCAAGTGATGCCAAGTGAGTCTGTCCTACTGCCTGGAAAAACCATACAATTTGGTCCTGTGGTTGAATTAAAGTCCTTCAACTTTCACATATAATACTGATGATATTAGCAGAGGTACCCCTAAGTGTTCCTGCCAGGCTTGCATCACCATCTGGTGTAATTCCAATGCATTTTCATACATCTTCAATGTTCTGCAAACTATGCTCGATTGCCAATGATTGCAGCTGCATACAATGGCTGTAACTCAGTCACCCCCTAAGGTGGAGTAATATGAATCATCAAAATCAAACTTCAATTCAGCACAGGCCATTGCATTGCGATGGTGATGGTATAGATGTGCCTGTATTCTATTTTACTGAAGTAAAACACAGTATTTTATATAAAGCATGATCAGAATAAAACATTTCATTCGTGATCTACTCCATGGTGGCAATAAATGAGTAGACTAGGAACAAATTGCAGATCCTTTTCAAGTGAGGTAAGCAGTCCCGGGCATGAGTTGCCTTCTTGGAGGTTTTTTTTTTCAGTAGCTTGAGTCTGCCTGCTCCTAAGAATTCACTTCTCAGTGTATGTCTTGCACCTTTTTTGAAGTTTCTCCTGAAACTGTCCATGGGTTTGGGGTTTATATCTCTTAAAATGTTCATTTGTGTTGTCTCATCTCTTCATTTTTGAGCTAACTTCAATGACTTTTTCTGATATTTTCTACTTCTGAACTTTCTAGGTAATTTGCTTGCCTCATATACTGCACAGGTGTTCCTCCTATCCTCTCATTTTCAATATACCTTTATTAGCATTATTTTTCCCCATCAACCTACCTACAAGACCACATGTTTGATACAGTCAGTAGTTGCTCAGTGTGAGACATTTTCCATTCACATGTGATACCTGCTGGCTGCTGCTTCCAATTATGCCATATGCTGGAAAGCTGAGCTGTTGAAGTATTGGAGTGAATGTTGTAATCAAACTAGTTAAGAAGTAGCAGTGTGTCTCATAAAGGGTTCTGGACAATGTCTGATTTCTGCCATAAGCAAAATACTGACAAGTCCTGCTTTGTTTTGCTGCTTTTCCAGGTGGCAGAGAGCTAGACATACATTCATTATATTGTAAAATCATAACCTTCGAGATCTTGCTGAATCTGCCCTACAGCTATTTATCACATGATTGCAGGGAATGAAAATAACATTCTTCCTTCTACTAGGAATATGTTGCTAACCTTGGGGCAAGATAGTGCATAATTTTATGTGTGCCTAGGCTCGCTGTTATATATAGACTGTTTTGAGATGAATCAGTGTTATCATTTCCCAGAACTTAGCACTAGTGCTTTAGCAGAGCCAAGATTTCATATACTTAGGCTCTTGGCTGAAATAGTGACCAGGGATCTCAAGTCTGTGTCGCATTTATATTAATGCCATTTTATAGTCATGGACAAAGGCCAAAAATATGCTAATATAATTTACTCCCAAGTTATTTTTTTTTTTTATGTTAGGGCTGCATGTAACTACTTACTCTAAGTAAAGGCTATCTGAACCCAATTCTTATTTCAAATTCATTAATTTTGTGCTTGTGAAATCCCAACTGTTTCCCTGATGGTTTTGCTTGTAATCAAGAGTTGAATATGTCTCCTCATGTTTGTGCAACAATCCCTCTTTCTTCCTCCCACAAACATTCTGAAGGAGATGCAAAGATCTCTAAGAGTTTTTTGTCCTGTGGCACCCATCCTTCTCTTGCAGCTTCTTGAGTAATAGCTGGGTTTAAACAAGAAGCAGTAATTCACTTTAAATAGCAAGAATTACAGAAGCTGAAGCTCAGTCCCTTTTCACAATTACCAGTTTAACCTCTGAGTTGCCAAGCTGCTGCTTTTATAAGCGTAGCTCTACTATGGCTGTGTACCAAATACATAGCTCTGACTTCCTGAGCTACTCTGTTTGCAGGGTGATATGCAGGGAGTAGTTTTAAGCACATTGAAATAATCTCTGATTCTACATAGCCACTGTCTGTCATGGCCCACTTTTGAGCTACTTATGCATATAGACAACATTTTTTAGTATTGTCTAAAGATAAACATTTCTGGAAAAAAATTCCCAAGCTCTGTAAATTGAGTTTCACGTTTTAGTATCTGTGATACTTTAACATCTTAAGAACAGCAGGACAGCATGAAATTAACAGAAAAAGACTGAGGCAGATACTGTTGAAAACAGTTGAATATGCAAATCAGACTACATCCACTGTTTTAACAAAATAAATACTTCAGAGTGTTGTTATGATAGTCTGTGCTCTTAACAATAACTTTTACAATTATAAAATAGATGTTATTTTCTAATCACAGGGGACAAAATAATCACATTTCTAGTCCATGGGTCTGTGATATTTTTAAGCAGTTTAACACAATGGTAAAATGCCTTGTACTTAATCCAAACCCACTGGAGCTTCAGATTATGCTGTTTCAAGTTGTTGTGTGAATTTTCTTCAGGGGATTCCTAGTTGATTAAAGCGTGATAAAAACTGACATCAGGAAGGGAGAAGTTTGTTTTTATTCTCTTCTGTATTGAGTTAGCTGTCCGAAAATGTAGGTATAAAAGCAGCAGTCCACCTTTTCAGACGCAGCTGCGGCAAACATAACGATTTTAAATTCTGCAGAACATACTTGAACAAAGTGCCCATTTATTTTATTGAGAATTTTGCCTGATTAAGAACTGTTTCCCTCTTATCTCTGAGTTTCTTGGACAAACTGTGTTGACTCTGATCCAGTAAAGTAGAGCAAGCTTCTTAATCTGGCACATTAAATAAAAGCTCAGCTGGGAGAGGAATGCAGTATTTTGTCTTTGCATTTCAATTGAGTCGAAACTTCTTATTTTAAGCTCAGACTGTAAGAATCATCTTCCAGCAATAAAACATCACAAACTCAGGTGATAGATGCTTGGAATGAGTACAAGTGTATGATGGGGCACATCTTTCCTGTTAATGAAAACAAAAATAAGTAAGTGCAGCGTTCAGACTTCCTTATTCAGTTCTATCAAGCAATACTGTTTTGACTTCAGCACTCCTGCTGTTTGGAGTCATGGACCTTTCTTTTTACACAGACAGGGTATTATCCTAATCTGCACGCTGGGAAAAAGTCCAGTTGAGAGTAGCTGAAATTCTAAAAGAAGTTTCACTTTTGACCACATACCAGTTTTGAATCAAGATTGCTAATGTAGGAAGGCTTGCTACTTCTAGAGTTGTGGAGAGGGTCTTGAGCCTCTTTCTCAAAACTTTTTTCCTCATATTTTGATTCCTTTTCTTTGTGAAATTTGCTCATATTTCTGCCAGTGTAATAATGAAAAGAGTTGCACGCTTTATTTCTCAAACAAATTATTATTTTTTTTCCATTTGTACTGAGACTTCAAGCTCTGCCAAAAATCTGAATAGAAATCACCAATTGTTCTGTAATTCTTTAAGCAATTACCATTGAATACACACACTGTGGTTCAAAATGCTGTAAATACATAAAACTTCAGCAAGAAAAATCTAGCACAAATCATAAACAAGTAACTGATGCAAGTACTAGCATATATACTTTTTTTTAAAAAACATATAAACTATGAAACATAAATACATTGTCAAGAACCCCATGAGTGATCTAGTTTATCATTTTGTCACATGTTGAATGAGGGGAAGCTGCATGTACACTGAATGCCTGTAAGCTTATTTATCTCGCAGGAGTACAAAAAATACTCAGTTTAATATACAGAAGTACTTGTTAAGAAGCTTACCAAAACAATATGGTGGGTTTAGACTAAAATCATACCAGAAGGTGCATCCTTCAGTTCTCTGAATCATAAGAAGAAACAGATTGTTTCAAATGGAAGATGAGACATAACATAATCTAACCAATCTGCACTTTGGCAGAGTCAGCATAGGATGGCTGAGATTTCTTGCTTATTATGAGCTAACGTATTTATTTGACAGAATACTGAAGAACTGACCATTTTAATTAAGAATATGTCTTCCTGAAAAGCAAAAGTCCTGGTAGGTTTAGATGGGTCTTTATCAGTGGGTAGTTACATAATGCTCCTCAGGGTCAACCAGCAGGGTGAATCAGTTGATGGCATCAGCCTGCACTTGGGAACTGCAATATTTAAGGTGCTGCTGGAAAAAAGTAGGTATTTGCTTCCTTCACAGTTTTTATTGCTTCCCCTGAAGCCTTCTGTCCATGACTCTCCTTGAACTTCAAAGTCCATGAAGTTTTTTCTTCTCGGGCTTGGGAACGGTCACTTTTTAGAAATCTGTTGATTAAAGTTTTGTGACCCCCTGCTTTTTTTTTTTTTTTTTCTGATGCTACAGACTTAGGTTTTCTGCTTCTTTAAGACACTTTGACTTTTCTTCCTATTTTCTTACTACCTAACCAAATGTAGCAAAAGTACTCTTACTCTTCTCTCTTACCCTGACTGCAGGCCTACTTTTCTTTTCACTTCTACATTATTTCCCAGGAGAATGACCAAATATTCCCATGGAGTAACATTTATCTATTAGGAAGTGAATTATACATCTGTTGAGTGTTACTGGCTCGTGCTGTTTTATCAACAGTCAGTATTAAATATGTAGACCTGATTAGCATATTTGGGTTTGGAATTTTAAAATAGAAAGATTTCTTATTCCCTAAACCAATGCATTTAATTCTGTATCAATGACAGCACTTTCAAACAGAACAGAACTTAAATGAGATGTATTTTTGCATAGCTCCTGAAAAATAAAATTTTAAAATATTATTTATAGTGGTACTATAGTAGTATATATATAGTAGTGGTACATAGAAGTATATCTATGTAATTGTTCATATAATTTTAAGTGTTTCAGACTACAGAAATATCAATATTGTTCTTTCAGTAAAGGGTAAACTGAGGCATAGAGAAATAAAATCTTATAGGTGACACTTATTTTTGAAGCAAATGGTAGAACATGGATTTAAAACTATGTACGTCCCATGCAGAAGCGCTTATATAGAAGAATAAAATTGAATTAGATATAAAGCATTGATGTCTTCATGGAGGAAAACATAGCAGTTTTAGAAATCTGGGATACCAGTACCACATCAGCAGCTATTTGCATACTATTGTCAGGGACAACTGTTCTGTAGACAATCCAGTGAATCAGAGCTGTTTGATTAATCAAATCAAGTCTTTGTTGTAGCAATGCAGAGAGGTTATGTCTGCTGGCAATCTGATTTGAAATCAAATGTTTATGGATTAATGAACACAAATCAATTGCTTCTAAGCCCCTTTTCAAGCAAAATCTTAGGTCTTTAGAAATTTAACTAAGTAGGGAATGATTAGCCTGGTCTGACAGCATAAGTGAGAATTTATCCCCTCAAAATACACTCTTTACAATTAAAGAAAATACAAGCAATCAAAAGGAGCCAAAGCAAAGCAAAGAACAAAATTTGCAAGTCATGTTTGCTATTTTATTAGCATATGGTAATGTAAGTAATCTATAATCATAGTTACATTGCATTCTAATTGAACAATAAATTTAACAGAGCTACTTCATATCAGCTGAGGATCTGTCCCACAATCTGTTTTTTAAAAAGCAGTCCAGGCCTCATCTCCAGATGACCCTTGCACTTCAATGTATTGAAAAAAAAAGAAAGAGTATTCTTTCTTTCTTAGCAGTAGTTGTTCATTAAATTATCTTTAAAAAATGTGAACACTGTGCGCATTATAAAAGGAAGTGTGTAATCCATTTGAGCATAAAAGAAAGTTCTTCTGCTTTTATAGGAATTGACTCAGAAATAATTCATGTACAATTTTGCATTCCCTTGGTCTCTCTCTTCTCCAAGAGGCCTCTGCTTTGGTTAGATACTAAATTAGTTATATCTAAATGCCACCTTTGTTTCTGCCCCCACTGAGCTTAACAGTTAATTTTTCTAGCTAGAAGTCCTTGGTTTCATATTTTGGTTCATCCCCATGGTACAGTAGACCAAAAAGAAGCATCTAGTTCATACAGAGTTAAGCGAATAGAAGCACTTTTCTGAAGAAAATTGGCTGGCTTTCACACACCACAGAAAAAAATCATCAATTAAAAATGGAAACAGCTAGAAATTAACATCTTCCTCTTGTTGAAGGTGAATATTAAACTGCTTCCGATTTGACTTTCCCTTTCTTTGTTTGAAGATGATCATTATTATTTTAGAATTACGCTTTCACTTCCTAAGGTAATAGTGACAGCCCTACCTGCTTGGGCTTGTTTTTGGAAAACTTGACTATGGGTAACATTTGATTTAAAACTAGCTGTACTGACTTTGTGCACAACATAACTGAGTTATGAACTAAGTTCATGGAGGATAAAATTTTTATCAGAACAATTCAGGGTTAGAAAAAGATTTGCATTAAAATCTCTGGGAATTTTACATTTTAGACAAAGTGATTTTAAAAAGCCTACACTTTTGCCTCATGTTGAGCTCATAAGGATAACAGAACTAAATCCTAAGGGTGTTGTCTGCTATTTCACTTGAAAGGTGATTTAATCTGGAGGTTAAAATGTTTTAAATGGAAACATTAGTGATGACAGTCATTAATCTGAAAAAAAAAATCCAACACCAAAACAAAAATAGCAAAACATCAGCCACACTGTCTTAAACTTTAAGAGATAGATGCTGTTTTGTGCAAGGAGAAACTCCATGAACTGGCCTCTTTGACATAGTTTCATACCGTGCCACCATCTCAAAGTTATGATTCTTTTAGTGTGTAATAGTGAATAACATCTTTTAGCTGCTTACTTTCATGCTAATTATTTAATTTAATTTTTGTCAGTTAGTTCTATTAATTTAGGTTGATTGGCTGGTGTAGGTTTTCTAGCTATTTTGGTTGCATTAGTTCAGTTGGGTCTAAATAATTCAAGCAAGGAGAATATGAAGCCAGTCATCATGTTGTCTTGTGACTGTGCATGTGCATGTATAGATATGAGAACAGATATATACATGTGCTTGTATGTACAGGATTACATGTACCTATTGAAATACTGAGGATTCTGCTTCAGAGAGAAGACATGATGGTGGCGAAAGATACATTATTCATGTTGTCTGATGAACATGCACTGGTATGTATTTAATAGCTAAAGAGTCATCAGAAGGAAATTCAAAGTAATTTTCAAGAGTTTTTATGAAGACAAGCATCACTTCTGTTGTGAATAACCCAAAAGTACTTCACACTGTCCAGTTGAGAAGTTAACGAAGCCCTCATACTGGACAATCTCTGTTTATGAAAACAGCTGAAGATCTAACTTCATGACATTTGAAGATTTATTTTACAGAATACAAACAGAAGCCAAATATTACAATGAAAATTCAGTGCAATTGCAGTCCAAATCAATGTGAAGCTTTTCTCGCAGAGACCTATGGAATATATACATTAAAGGTGAATATATTCTGTAGGAATGCCTTGAAACAAAAGCATGAAAGAAGGCAGATGAGACGAACAGTTTGGAACTCCCAGGTTCCTCCTTAGCAAGCAGTTCCCTGGCTTAATCCCTGTTGCTTGCAGTCTAAATGAGGACAAAAACAAATAGGGACATCACTAAGGCATCAGCAATATGGTTGGAGATGGTTTCTAACTGGAAGAGATCATGAGGCACCTCCACATGGGTATTTCTGGCTCCATTTGGGTTAGATGCATTTTACTATTTGCTTCTGGATGTGAAAGTCCTCAGCATTGCAACTACGTGAACCTTTGGCCCTGTGGGATCTGGGCAGATATTTGCAAGATTTCAGTCAGGGAAACACCATGCTGATACTGAGAGTGAGCTGTCAGGCGCAATTTCCATGTGCAGGTGTGTAGAACTGTTGCACTGTGCTAGAAAATAAACTCCTTGTCATCATTTTGGCTTGTACAGTTGGTAGTGGCATGGCTGGGTTCTGCCTGTGCTGTGAGAAGGCCTGTCCTGAGCATCTCTGTAGGCAGAGTCCGTGTGTCAGCGTCCTTTGGGCTAATGTAGGCAGCAGTGCAGACTGGTATGACGAGTTTTGCAGTCCACGTATATGCTACTACCAGTATGACCTTTGAAGTGTTGCAAGGGTCAGAATTAGACACCTAAATCTTCTGTTTCACTTAAATTTCTCTGTCAGATATTGAATGTGATCATTGCTCAGCATGCATTAATATTTCTTAAACAAAATTTGTTGAGACTTTTAAGTGCTTTACCATAAGAGTATCCTGCTGTTTTCAACAGTGTTGCAAGGAGACAAAGCTAGTATCACTGTAGATTACTTCTGATTGTATTATAAGTGTTGAAATTCAACAGCAAAGTCTCAACTATTTTTAAAACTAGCAGTGCAAAATTATTTTGTTTTTTCTTTCAGTGTGTTATATGGGTTAGGCTTCAGTAGTCTCTTCAAGCTTAAATATGATCCTTCTGCACAAAACTTCTCACACCTTGTGCTCTGTGTACATCAAAACAAACAAAACTAGCTCAGTGGTCTGGAGGCAGGATATGCTGTACCCATGGTGAGTAAGAGTGATTTATGCAACATATGCTGAGATAGGTAAGTGATGGGTGGCAAGCATGTAGATCATGTAACCACACTCGTGGTTACTGTTTCAGTATAAAGGATAAGATCTTGCTGAATTTCTGAAGGATGAGATAGTAGTGGCAGTACAATGCTCCCAGAAGACAAGTCAGATCTGAGAAATAAAATGCTACAACAATAAATATCTCAGTTACCTTAGAAGAACTTTATTTTAAATTTCCCTCTATTTTATGGTTGACTGTGAAGCTTTGGTTGTTTGGGTTTTTTGGGGGGGCTTTTTGTTTTGTTTTGCGTTTTTTTTTTTGGTTGTTTTGTTTTGTTTTTTAATTTATTTGCTTATTTATTTATTCTTTCTCAGAATTAAAATATCTAAATATTTAGTCTTTTTTTTTCTTAATTAAAGATTGTGGTTGTATATGTCACTAAAGACCTTAGTGCAACTAATGAGCAAACAAGCTTTTGTTTAAAGGCTTCACTAGATAATCAATCACAAATCCTGACTGAGAGCTTGTAGCTGTTACTTTTTCATGTCAGTAGAATTAAACCAAGGTTTGCAGCTTTAAATTAATCAAGCTGATGAAAGGCTGGGTTTTTAAAATTTTTTGGTTTTCCTAAAAAGTGGATAAATTTGACTTCTGTCTATATGCGAAAAATAAGATACAGATATACATGATCAGAGATAGAAATCCTGCAGCTGTGTGCATGTGCATATGAGAGAGAGAGAAGATCCAGACAGATAGATTACTTTGCAGTGTAAAAATGTAGAATTAAAAAGAAAAACACTGGTGTTTACAGAGAATCTTGTATTTAATGAGAGCAGCCGTGGAAAGGAATGCACCCAGTAATCTCTCTTTAACTGACTCAAGTGGAAGAAAGCCAAGTTGTTCAGTTGCACAATGGGTTGCAATCATGTGGGAGAGTTCCCAGTTGGGAGTTGAAAACTGAAAACCTGACATGCATAAGTGAATGAAGCTACCCTATGGGATGTGTTGATTTAAGATTTTTCTCTCCCTCCTTAAAAATACAGCCTTTGTCTGGGTGCTAAAGAGGCGACATTGTGAGACACAAAATTAGCTTAAAATTGACATTTTGGTGATAATTTGTCCTGACGTTATGGCTACTGGTTGTGTTTGTGACAAGCAGGCTTGATCCAAGGGGGCACTGTGAGAGCCAAATTTAATAGATGACCATTGTAATTTTCTGCTTTGCAGACAGCAGAGACTTTCTAATGTTCCTTCACCACAACAATCAGGGATTACTAAATAACAAGTCCACAGGATTGGGGAAGGATTGAAAGGATTAATGGACTATGACAAAATTGCACCTGAGGGGGAAAATCTGTAGCAGTTTTTGTATCCTGATGTGGTACATCAGGCAAATTGGCAATTGCTACTGATCTTTACACATGCATGTCTTCAAATAAAGTGGGTGAAAGTCAAGCAGATGCAACTATGAGGCTAAGGCTGTCATAAACTTTCATGTCATCAACTTCATAAATCACTTAATACTATCGTTTTAAGTATTTTGATGAACAACTATATTAAGCATCAGTGGATTGTAGGCACTGTACTAAATCATTTTTTTACTCCACTATAACCTCTTATCCTGCTAAACTAAATCCTAAAAAAGATTAAAAATGTAGGGTTAGTCCAACTCTTCTCTTCAAAGATAATTAAGGAATACAGTTCCTGTTTAGGAAGACTATTTTCAGCTTTAGAACTTTAAAGAAAAAACCAAAACATATAAAAATTGTTTGGCAGTCTGCATTCATGTGCTGACCTGATGTTAACTAACTCCCTCTGATTAATACCATTTCAAAACAACAATAGACATCCTAACCCTGAGTTCTTAAGGGATAGCAATGTTTTTAAATAAAACGTTTAACACTATGAAACATGAGCAGTTTGAAACATAGTTTGTTAACAGATACTTGATTTTTTTTCACATTGGTTTAAACTAAAAATCCCACCACTGGTGGCAGTGGATTTTACATGAAATAGAAACAAGGAGAAGCAAGAAGAGAATTATTCATCGTATTTTTAAAACACTATTTTCTTTGAAAAGGAACTTAATGTACAATAAACATTGTTTATTACCTCTCTAAGAAAAAGCTAAACTTGGGAGCATTTTTTTGGCTTCATGGAAATTTTAGCTTGATGTTGTGTTCATAGTAGCTGACTTAACCTTTAAATCTTGGTACTTTTATTTTCCTCCCTGTCTGGTATAAATAGTCATTAGGGAAAATAGCAACTGGTGCAAATGGTTAAACTTTATGTAGGTCTACACAAGAAAGAGTAAATTAAAGAAGAGAAATCACATACACACAGTTGCAATCTGAGGTCATCTCTCATTGATTGTGAATTGTTTAAGGAAATGTTTCTTCAGCAGCACCGAGTGAAGGTCATGTTGTTATTTAGACTTTTGACTGGTGGAACAGCAAACGATTCATTAATTCCATTAGCCATCCTTTCTGCACACTGGGAAAAGCTAATGTAATTGTCAACTATTCCTACTGTATACTTAAGCTGTCAAGGATCCTGGAAGGCTTCAGTTATTCTCTTTGAAGATATCAAAGGAAGGGGTGGGCTATTTTGTGTCTTTAAAACAGAAATAGAGAAAAAATATGCCACATAATGTAAGCTAAAAGATTTCTTTTTAACCTAAAGTGACACTCGAATACAGTAATGCTAGGCAGGTTTCTGACTGGTTTTTGGTTTTTGGTTTTTGGTGTTCTGTTGGTTTGATTTTTGTGTGTGCGGTTTTTTGTTTTGTTTTGTTTTGTTTTTGTTTTTTTTTGTTTTGTTTTGTTTTGTTTTGTTTTTTGTTGGTTTGTTTGCTTTTTTAAGAAGAACTCTTAAAGTACAGGCTGTCAGCACACCATTAAACCTGTCTTGTCTCCAGGAGCCATGCCAGGGATTTCTTGTTTCTGTTCCCTTCAGGTTCCTGAGGCAGTTCAATCTCACCTGTCTGCTGCTGTGTGTGGTGGACAGGCGAGTGTAGCATGACTGAAGTTGGTGGACTTGCTGTGCTCTTCTTGCATGGGTATTAGGCAAAATCATGGAGCGTATTTTTTTATAGCTTGTCACTGTGAAATTTCTGGTGGCTTAGTGGACAGCAAAAGTGAAAAACATAGCATGGATCTGCAAAATTATTGGTATTTCTTCCTGCTGTTAACAGAGATGACAGCTGAAAGCCTAGTCTACTACATTTAGCAGGAAAAAGCAAAGAGGGGTTCCAGGGTGAGTAGCCCAAAGTGGTTTGCATCCGAACTGCAATGTCTGCCCTCCAAGTGATTAACTGCTATAGGTAGTGTTTTGTAGACAGAGAGTACTTTTTTTCCTCCGTAGAAAAGACAGCTATATTGAAAAGGCAGTGAAGCTCTTTGGTGCAAGATACTTAATTTTAACTTTAGTTAAAAGAGAAAGTAGGTAAGCAAATCCATGTAGTGTGGATTTTTGCAAATCCATGTAGGATGGGTTTTTGTCCACCCTGAAAAGGAAAAACGTGCTCTCTTCTGCAAATCTTAATGTCCCAGACATCCTTGGTGGTGGTTAAAAATCCACCATCGGTCATTGCACATTTCAGCAAATTCCTTTTATTTGGCAATAATGAATGCAAAGCTGTCTTGTCCTTTGCAAATACTTTGAGCTGTTCAGATAACACATTGCAGAGTGGTTGGACAGAAACCACGTAACCCTACTGTGCTCTGTTGGAAAGGAAAGTGCAACTTTTAATTCATTATTGGCTAACTAATTTTCTGGTATGCTTTTGACACCGTTTTGAGTGACAGTCCCACACCCCCAGTACATAATTTCTTTAACTGCAGTGCTGAAAACTTGAATTTCTCTTTAGAGATTTAATTTTACATCCTGATTGTAAAATAATTAGTAGCTTACTGCTTACTCTTTTGTCCTGAAAAACGAAACACATTTTGCATACTTCTCCAGACATAGCATTGTCACTGTGTGATGATTTTTCTCTAAAACGTGAAAAACTGTAGAAGAGGAGATCCATCTGTTGGGAAAGTTCTGCTCTGTGTGTGATATAATGTAATGAGTAATCATAAATGTAAAACAGTTAATGTGACGATTTCCTATATAATGATTATGCAGTAGTTAGTAGCCACAGTATACTATATTACTCCTGTTATGTATTTTGGAGGTGGACGCTATGGATTCATAATACGGTTTAACTTGTATAAGTAGTATCAGTCCATCTGAGGGATATTCCTTCCCCAGGTTGAGAATTGCAAATTTACAGTGTTGATTTTTTGAATCTTATGAGCCACTACAGAGTGGAAAATATTTAAGGATAGCAGTGTATGTGCTTCTGTATGTTACTGAGTGTTAAAATAAGCAATCAGTTGATTGTTAAATAAACTAATATATATATACAATGCATTATATTTATGCAAAGAATAGTTGCAAAAATGAGGTGAAATGTTTCACTTTTATTGTAGTAATAGGCACCATTGCTATGTATTTATCTATGCATAGTTTAGGAGAGAAGAAGATGCTGTCAATGATTCTGTAATATTTTCTTCATTGTAGTGGCTATGGAGTTGAATAAGAATTCACTGATATGTATAGTAATGAATCTTTAAAACTATAATTTCTAATCAGTATTGGACAGTGCAAATGAACAGGTGTCCTTTAAAAATGGACTTTTGTACACTTTGAGTAAAGAATTACCTAAAAAAATATAAAGTAGTTGTACATTCAAAATGTATTAAATTCCATTTTTTGTTTGCTATATTTTGTAAAATGTTTTCATTGTAAACAGTATGCCTCTCACACATGTCAAATCAAAGCTCTTTATTTTAGAAATATATACCTAATGTAATTGGAAGCTTATTGCACTCTCATGCAATGTATATATTGTGACTTCAAAAAGTCTGTACTGAACTTTGCTCAAACTACTAGTATGTGGATTTCTTTAAATTTATTTTTAATTAATGATATGAAGGATAAGATCCTTTCTAAATGTACTTTAAAATTCACAATAAAGTTTCAGAAGTTCTTTTGTACAATGTTGAGGCTTTGTGTTGAATTTTCTTGTTCAAATCCTTTTTAACTGGTATCTTGATTAAGTTTCACTTTCCTCAAATATGTGTAAATCTGTGTTTAACATCATCACGATTTAAATCATGTGTGCCCTGTCACAAACTAGTGTAATTCCATTTACTTCAGAGTAAATTAGGCTACTCCATTGAACACAGTGTCTCCTGGCACTTCTGTATTTTCTGCTGGAGATTCAGTGTGGGTTCAAGAATGTATTGGACTTCAAGAGCGAGATAAATATATCTCAATTTGTATATAAACCTAATCCAGGACACAATACAGAATAAATTGGATGAAATAGTGGGGAAAACATAGAGAAAAACATGCTTATTTTAGAATATCCAAAAATCTGTTTTATAGCTCCCATTGAAAAGAAAAGGAAATATGGCAATGCTGGAGAAAGATGCAGTGGTACAGTACGCAGTCAAGTCTATTGCAAGCTTTCTGTTTTATTCTGAAATTCCACATCTTTTGTTTTTATTGTTATTATTGGATGATTCAGTTGTAATTGAGGTAAAAATATTGGTGGCATCAATGAGGAATTTGCCTGAGTAAAGAGGTAATTGAGCTCTGTGAAGCTTGGAATAACAATTATTTTTTCATGTCTGACCTTCTTCATCTGGAAAAAACAGTGACAATTGTTTTGCTTGGATATAGATGTTCCTATTTAACTATATGTTTAGCAATGACTAAAAAGGTTAAGCAAGAGGATGGTATAATTTTTCTTTTGAGGACAAAACAGTCTTATTCCCCATGAAATGGACTACTATTTAGCTTTTTACTTAATCAAAAGATTTGGCTTCTAATTTTATAGATGAAATCTTAAAAAACCTTTAACATCGTCACTGTGAAAATTGCTAGTGGCACAGTTTTAGGTCATTTTTTTACATATTTGACAACCCCCGTATGGCATACCTCTATTATCACAAGATAGTAATCTTTCAAGATGCTTTCACTGTTGCTGCATATCTGCATATCAGAAGACATATATAGCTTGATAGTTCCCATTCAGAAATCCCAATATAGCTCCTTAACTATGGTTAGCTAGAGTTTTGCACATTAAAAATGTAATTCTGATGTCAAGTAAATCTGAGTTGAGAATGAGCTAGAAATGTCTTTCAAAATCCCCTATTTAACTTGTCTGTTTAAATAGGTAAAACTTCTAGAAATTATTTCCCACTGCAAAGCTTCAACTAAGGTCCAAGGCAAAATTAGACCTAATTATCTTAATGGCAGATAATACTCAGCTGAATACTTTACTTACAAAATGCGTTAACTTTAATGGTGCTATTCGTACAGAAAATCAGATCTTTCTTTCTGAGTGACTCCTTCTTTAAAGACCGAAGAACAGTTTTGAATTGTCTTTGAAAAGAATCTGAAATTCAAGGTCTAAAGAGAGCCTTCAGATCTCTGCAGAGAGATAGTTTCACCATACTCAACTATTTTTTAACAGTCTGTAATAACATTTATCTCATTAAAGATCTGCTATGGGGCTAACTCAACTCTCAATTATGGTGAAGCTGATACTCCAAATGAGAACCATTTTCACTTTTAATTCTTGAAATGGGAACGGATGTTCAAGTATTCGCGTCTGAGGAAACACTGATGACCAAAAGGAGGTAGGATCCTGCACTTTTCTTGCAAATATAGCCAGACACCAGAAATAGCACACCAACATTACTCACAACAGAATAAACAAAACACTCACTGTCATCAGGATTGCAAGTTGGCACACTGCCTGTTGACAGGTTTGATGATAGTCATCACATTCTTGGCTTGCTGTACTTGGGACCCATAATTGTCTCCTGATGTACAGTTTTGAGTCTTTCCACTAAGGTTCCCATCGTCACCTTTTCCATTATGAATTATGAATCTTTTTATTGCAGTACTACTGCCAAAGTTAAGTTATTGGACTAATCTGGAACCTGATTGGGTAACCTAGGCCCATATTAGCTGGCAGCTAAATCTGAGAGGAGCCTGTTAGTCTCAGTATTGTACAGTGCACTTGTAAGTTCTCCTTGGTGTGCCAGGGGTTGTGTCATCCAGTGCTGGATGGATGGATTCCCCTTGTGCAGAATCTAACTTTACCTGAGGCTGAGGGATCCTGCATTCATTTTTAAATAATTTGATGTCAGTGACAGAAAAATGATCCCTGGTGTCCATAAGCAGAAGTTCCATCCTAAGTTTCATTTAATAAAGCATTATAATACTGCAATAACTTGGTAAAATGGTGGTAAAAACAAAGAGGCTGTTGAATTAGGATATGGTAACTTTCCCTAAGTAGGACAGACTTCTTGTACTGGGATTTTTTAAGATCCATGTGTAAGACTGAAGAGCACCAGTTTCTAGGCCATTTACATTTAGTCATACTGAATACCATACATCAACATACCTTTTTTTTAGCTTAGTAAGAGCCAGATTATGGCCAAAATAAACGAAAATCTCATAATTGATAGCCATCATCAAAGGAAAAAAAAAACCCAACAGTTTATTATGGACCCAGGGGGACAATTTAATTAGTTTTTGAACATAGATAAACTCAAAAACAATACCCTACAGAAAGACCTCTAAATTAAATCTTATTTTGATCTTATGAATGTTACATTTTTTAAGTTTTTTTCAGGTTTTTGTATATCAAGTGATACCATCAATCCATGAAGTTAGATGTTAAAAGGCATTTAACAGTCTGACTCAGTCAGTTATTTCTATATGCATTAATTAGTTTCAACTTTATTTTCTTAATAGAAGAAATTATTTTGCTGATGAAGTTTCAGGAAGTGCTCTAGCATCTTTGCAGCTTTCTTGAAGACAGAGAAAATTTCCCAACAGCCAGCATTTAAACATCTGATAAGATGTTCTGATAAGAACCCACTTCATAAGAAAAGGAGTAAAATGATTTTGTCTTTGAAAAAGGCTTCCCTTATATTTTTGATGGGGAGCAGATTTGCTGTAAGAACTTGTTCAATTTCATTTTTGCATATTCACTCCCCGTTTAATACAAAATGTTTTCTTGTTTGCAACATAAAGCAGGATCCTGTCAGTGCACTGCAAAGGGAAAACACATAGAGGGCTTGGCATTACTTGACAATATGCTTTCATTAAAACTTTAAAATGTAAATGTATGGAGAAGTGCATGTCATATCCCACCACAGAGCTTCACAGCTATTGCATTCATTGCCACTGTTGTGTGGCAGAGTTGCTCTTCTTTTTTTAGCTTGTTTGCCTTGTAAATGTAACTATATACAGCAAGTTATATTTGGGAGTGAATGTTTTGTGAACCTCAGCTAATCAATAGGAGTCTTAGCTCCAGTTCCATTAGACCATTAGCAGTTTAAATAAGTAACCAGTGGTTATCAGATCTTTAGCCTTGCAATTTTTCTCTCCTGCCAGGTTCTTTCTCAAACTTCTTTGCAACACTATTTTCAGGCCACTACTCAATGTCTTTTATCAAAAGGAGTGGGTGGATTAGAATTCAGATAGATGGGAAATGTTAAACGGAAATTGCTCAAGTATTGCTTTGACTATGGCCAGAAAGATGTTAATTAAAAGCAGTGGAGAACATAATCCTTTTTTGAATCCAAATGGCTGTGACAGTTCCTACAGTTGGGAGGCACGGGGCATGCTTTAAACAGCTACAAAGCTATTTAGATGGATCAGAAAACAGAGTGTAGAAACATTATACCAGTGAATCCAGTTCCAGAAGTGTCACATCATCTGTCCTTTTGCCTTTAGTTTTTTATTTTAATGCTAAATACTTGAAATACAATCTATCATTTGGAACATACATTAATTGCAAAATAATGTGAGAGCTCATTTTGCTATCAGAAATATTACTTTTATGGTCTGACAGTACACAGCAATATGCCTGACAATAGCATTATGGGTGGTTTGGAAAATATTTTCTTCTCCAGCTTCTTCAAACTGGCCTTTCCAAAGGCTTGTTCAGAGATCACAGAAACAAATCTCATTTCATGCCAGAAAACCATACATTCCTTGGTAAGAGAGGGTAACCACAGGGCCCACTTGCAGAACCAAGGCAATTTTTCCTTTGCAGACAGGAATGTTGCTGCTCGCCCTTCATGGACGAGAGAGGTGGAAGGAGCTCCAGTTGTAGGTGCTTCAATGACAGAACTTTGAGACATCATTTTTCAACCAGTACGCTTGGTATTTATCTCCAGGTGTAGGTTTAAGTCAATTATTTCTGCCACTGATGTGCTTCTTTTTTTAGAAGTCTCTGACAGGACACTTATGTCTCTGTGGTGACATACCTGCATACCACAGGGGTACGGTAGTAAAGCTTCAACAATGTTAAGTCTTTGTGCATCTTTGTATTTTTATGCTTTATTTTTAAAAGTATTTTGACATGGCTTTTTTTGTGGGTTTTAGTTATGGGTTTGTTTGGGGTTTTTTTGTCTTCTCTTAGGCTGGCCCAGTCTCTCCAGACTTGCAAAATTATTGATTTTTTTTTTCTTTTTCTAATTAATATTCTTTGTTTGTTCATTTCTTTTGCTGATGTAGTTCTTTATCAGGATGACAGAGTATTACCTTGTTGGAGGCAAATGTTGACATCACTTAAGAGTTATACCTTTAAAAACGGAATCACTTAATCACTGTCCTGATCCAAATGCTTTTATAGGTACCATTGTAAACATCTTTGCTATAGACCATGACAAGAAATTAGGTAGTCTGTCTTTGTAAGTGTGACAAGAATGTCAAGATACAGTGGAAATAAAAGGGAAATCAGCATTACTTAAGAGAAAAATTACTGTTATACCCAAAAATAGCTGGTTGCCAAAAGTAAATATTTCAGTTAAGTAAAGGCTTTAAGCCTTCTTTAAACAGGACTATTTCAAGAATTTTGAGAAAAAATAAAAAAAAAAGGATATAAAATTTAAAATCTGTAATTATCAATAAAGTTATGAACTTCACTAAGAAAAATAATTTCAGAAACTCTTTTAAGCATTTTCCTTAAAGAAAACACAAGTGACACAAAAATGCTGTGTAAGAGAAATCGTTCCAGAAAAATAAATGCTGTTCTTTAGTATTGTCAGTTTTCTGCAATTATCTTAGATTAAATTTATTTGACTGAATGATCTAATCACCTAGACACCCATTACAGTTAGTGGAGAGAAGCAAACAATTTGGGGGCATTGATTGATCTCATTTCATCCTTAAGTAAGTGGCCAAAATCAGTCCTATGAATTTAACCCTGAATGTTAGTAGCTCATGTATAAACATGAACCCTGTAGAGATTTAAATCTAGATGATGTCCATTTTTTCAGACATCATATTTCTTTGAGTGTTCTGTCTAAGTATTTCCAGCCCCAATATTTCTCTGACAAGGCTGTGAGTTCAATATATAGAATAAAAGTCATTACTTGCAGTGCTCTTCATTTAGAAATGTGTAAGGAATAGAATTAAATGGAGTGGAATGTTTTCAGTGATAGCAGACTGAAGCCTGGATAGTCATTGTCATTGTAGTACCTTAATAAAAAAGCATAATTGATGATCCTAGCATTTTAGATATTCTTTAACAATAATGTAAAGTAATATATGTGCTTTTATATCAATTGACTACTTAATGACAATTGATTTATATGTTGGTCATTATCTCCTTTGAAGCAGATGTAGGAGTTAGGACATTTCTAAGAGCAAGAGCTCTATTTTGACCTATTTTTTGGTTTAAGAAAAAGAGCATTAAAATTAAATTTCATGCTGGAAAGTGGCTCTTTACCTTGCTGCACACAAACATTGTCTTGCAGCCACCTGTGTCTGTCTCATGTCTAACTTGCTCTAAAAATTGGTATTTTTCTAGCATCTAGCCCGGAAAACTCAAACCTGAATGACAGGCTTGAATTCTTCCTTTCTTATGCATCATCACCAATTAGACATGAGTCAGGGTAAATTGCTCAATCAGGTTTATGTGTTTTTCTGCTTCTCTGAGAGATTTGCAGTTCTCTAACAGTTTTGTCACTGATTTAATTTGTTTACTTTTTCTGGGTGGGAGGGGGTTTACTTTATTATTAAACCCTAGATCTTGTGACAGGGAGGGAAGAAACTTTATTGAATTTTTTTTTTTTTTTTTAATTTCCTTCCAAACTGCACCTTACTGTAACATTACTCAAAAGGGTATGGATTTTTATCTGTGAACCTCAGTGGCAGCACCATCCTGTCCAAGCTCCATCTCTGTAACACCTTAAGGCACTTAACACCATAGGTCTGGCTGGGTGTCTTTATGTGTCAAGGATGCTGGGGGCTGGGATACCTTGGTTGTTCTGTTGCTCTCAGTTCTATATGTTTGAATCCACTGCTTCCATTCATTTTGTCTCCAGGGTGAAGAAGACTTTAGCTTTCAATGACAGCAACAATAATCATAACAATTAAAAAAAAAACCAAAAAAAAACCAGGGAAGAGAAAAACAATTTCAAGTATAAATTCTAAAAGAAAGATCAACAAGCCTATGTAATTTCACAGGTCTATATATTTTAAATAAATGCCCTAGATAATGTTCACTTCACAGCAGGATATGATCAACAGCCTGGAATTTGTAGAAGACTCTGAGCTCTCAATCCATTCTATTTTTTTTCCAGCTGTTCTGCCTTTGGGAGCAGTGGATCAGTCTGGAAAAGACTGCAGCAGATGAATCCAGAGGCTCCTTTAGAAATAGCAATGAGCAAAATATGTCAGCATTTCTCTACTGACAATTTGCAATTGGTGATCTTTCTCAAAAGCCTGTTGCACAGTACTAAAAAGACATACAAAAGCTGAGCGTGCCCATGGGGCTTGGGAGCCAGATGATTTCTCTCAGTGAGTTCACATCCATAAGTTAAGGACTATATTCTGGATAGTAGCTTTGTTGGTATAATAAAGTCTCATAAAAGAGAAATATATAAAACTAGATCCATTACCATGGAAATAGTGAAAGGTCATTTCCATGGAAACCAGAGGAAGCTCTCATGCTATGATTTTGAGGAAGCCTCTCTTTTAAGATGCAATGCGTTTATACAATGAGCCTTGTTTTAAATTAAATTAAATCTATATATGTAAAGTGATAGACATTTTGAAAATTCTAACTTGGTACAGCCATTTGCTGGAAAAGAATGAAAATGAAATCCAGATGTGTTACTCATTTTGGCTATGGGGAAGCTGTTTGGTATCTTTTTTTGTGCCTAGTGCTGAAAATAGCCAAGATTTCTTACTGAGAACAGTAACCTTTTAGGATTCAGGACTATCATTTCTGTTTTCTATGGTTTCCTTCCTGACTAAGCCAGATACCAGAACTTCAGCTTCAGGAGAATGCTTTCTAGTAGATATGCATATATTTGTAATTTGAGAGCTCATTCAGGTATGATGATGAGAAAATTTCAAGGATCTACCTTTATGACAAAATTCTTTAAAATCAGTACAAAGAGTGGAGTTCTGTAGAAATGTCTGTGAAATCCTGTGCAAGCTAATACATCCTAATTTTTGTTCCTTAGCATCCATCACCACAATCTTTTTCTGATTTTTTTTTCTTTAGGCAGTCCCATATGTAGTTCTTAGAGACTTTTGAAAACCACTTAATAAGAAATACATAGACAATTAGCCTATAAATGTTGCAAAAAAATCTTACCTGAATAAATAATTCTCCAGTGTTTTTTTCACAGTGAGAGAATGTACTGTTTCTATAATGCAAGAATGGAAAGGTAAATAGATAAAAGAACACTAAGGTATTTAAAGGTGCTTTTCATGATACTGGAACACACACCCTACCATCATTGTGTATTTATTTCCAAGCAAATATAAAGTTTACTTGTAAAATCTTTGAAAGTTTCCTAAACTAGCTTTAAAAAGTACATCAACTTCAAGACCCTTGTGCACTGGAGGGCAAGAATCCCTACTTAAAATAATTTACATAAAATCATAATGAATGTTGGAGCCAGACTACTTTCTTTTTCTCTTATCTCATTAGAATCACTGAAGCAAAAGTCAGGGCATCTACTTTTACACACCTGGTTTAGATTTGAAACAGCAGTAAGCTTTCAGACATCCTACTCCCCAGGGCTGCCTATGAAGTCAATGGGCAGAGTTAGTGATATCTAAGGTTAGGCAGACTCTGGTCTTGCCCACAGAAGTATTTAGGAGTCTATGCCCCATTAAGTCATTGGAATGCAGTCACTTAAATGTCTTTCCCAGCCTAACTATGCAAGTACTTGATTACAGAGTAACCCCAGTGCTGCAGCCCCTGAATCACCCATTATTTTAGGAACAGCAGTAGCTGCAGGGCTGTGGTTGCCCTTTTCTAGATAAAGTTCTGGGTACTGTCCATACATTCTTTCCTGTCAGGATTTCAAAATGCTAGCCAAACATTAACACTTTTACCATTCTATGTTTGAGTGAGTTAAGGATCAAAACATGTTAGAACCAGCATTTCTAAGTTTCCACCAATTCAATGGTTTATCAGTACTCACTTTGAATAAGCTTGGGCGTAGCTTCAGTCTCAGAGTCTGGGAGTGTAGGACAAGGAGTTCTTGCTAAAAATAGTATCTGCTTGCATCTGCATTAACTGAAAATCAATTCAAGTTGTTTATCAGAAGTTTTTTTACAAGTGGGAAGGAAGAAGTGATATAGTGATCTGATGCACAGGTCACTCTGCATAAGGTTTTCCTAATGTGATATCCTGACTTACAGGGTGCAGGCAAACTGAAAGAGATAAATGAAAGCATTGTCTGTGTTCTATATTATTTGTCATTTCAAGGGGACAGCCTTGGTTGGAGTGATCATACACTTTATCATGAAGTCTAGTACCTCTATGCACTTCAGACTTTGAAACAGGAGATTTTTTCAATCGACAAATACTCCAAATGCATAGAAGATTTAAGGTGTTTTTTTCCATCATTGTATGCACATGTGTAATTCTTTCCACCTGGAAAAGTAAATACTTGAACTCATTCAATATTTAATTTATTTTAATTTATTTCAGTGATGCTCTGCACGATATCTCATTTTTCTGGCCAGTCCCACATGGGCCAGATGTAGAAGTACAGATGCTTATGTTATGTGGACAGTCTACTTTACTCCTGACTGAAGAATGTTGTTAAACATTGGAATGTTGGTTTGGTTTTTTTTTTTTTTTCCTTCTTCCTCACTTCTAAATTCTATTGCTGAACAAAGATATAGATCTTGATAGCAGAAGATTCTTTTGACATGAGACCACCATGATGGGTCTGCTGAGTGACATCTATATTAGGATCCTTCAAAAAGTCCTACTTATATCCCATCTTTATTAATTTGTCTTAGTTTCATATATGATACAGAAGTTTGCTTTCATTTTTTCAATTATTTCAGGTATCAGTACTGTCCTATGGCATTTATCAGAAAGTGCTCTGTTAACAGATTTTCAGGAAATCAAACCAAAATATTTAAAAATTCATTAAACGGCAAATAAAAATCAGTCTAGCTTCTGTGTCTCATATCTCTTCCTAAATTTTGCTTCTCTACTCTTCCCCACTGGGGAGTTATGTTCAAAGTTACAATTTTTTTTTGGCAGGAAAGTTCTGAAATACACTCAATAGAAAGTACACCTCTACTTTTTTTATTTTTATTTTTATTTAGTCATCTACAGCTGCCAAGAAACAGTAGTCATCTAGCAAGTTTTCGTTATATTTGGCCAGATCCAGAGCAAAGTCAGGGAAATACTCAGAGAAGTTTCAATGGTTTTGGAAGAAACTAATTTCATTTGTATACAGCTAGAAATATCAGAGAGCTGATTCATGCCATGAACATGAATCAATCCTATAGCAAATACTGCAGTTCAAGAATTCCATTGCAGAGGTGTTGGAAATGAAAAAAAAAAAAAAAAAGCCTTGAAGTCAACTGGGGTGGAGGGGATAGGAAGACACAATAATGAGCATTTGTATGTGGTTCCCTTTGTGCCTTCCATAACCTAGTTTATAAATATGTAGATGACTTCCTTGTTTTCTCTAAATTATTTTTATTTCTAAATCAAAATTTGGTTACTTTTAACCTTCCCTGCTCCCTCCATCCTTTTTTTTTTTTTTTTTTTTTTTCCCCCAGTTAGGCTTTTAGAAGGCTATATTTAGTACAGTGAGCCAGCAGTGGTCAGTCGTCCCAAGAAACTCCTGGCTTCTACCATTTGTAAAGGTAGTACTTTAAATAGCATTCTTACATATCTTCCAGACATTAAAATAAGGAATGAAGTAGGACCAGATCCATTTCATCTAACCTTATGGGCCCGATCTGGATCTTTTGCAGATTTTCTCAGTGACAACACTGATACCCTGATACACTTTTCACTTTAAGTATTTGGAAGTATTAAATCTACTCCTTTGTTTATTAATTTTTAAAGGATATCATTAATAAATGCATAAAAATGGGTCTGCATTTCTAAATGAATAATTTTCATCAAAGGCAGTAGGCTATCATTACAAAAGATAGTGTTTAATTGACATTTTTAAGATTAAAAGAAAAAATATAGTTTTGAATTATTAAAATGGGTCAAATGATAATTTGATGGTTTGAGCTCAAGAACAAGAACCATAACAGTTTTTCTTTGTATATTTTCTGCTCTTGATTATTTCAAAGTGGGAAATTGGAAAATACAGGTTTGATTTCTTTAGAGGATATTTATCTGCTAAAAAGGGCAAGCAAAAGGTTATCCTGAGATGACATTTTTGAGTATTATATGAAAAGAGGGATGATAAGGATTGTAGAAGGAGGTGCAAGGAGTGAAGAAGCTTTTAAAAAAAAGGCAGCAAAAGTGAAATTATCCATCATTTCAGATTTTCAGGAGAATATATGCTAAAATGTCAGAAGAAAAATATTAATTTTAATTATTTGTCAGTAGAAGAGATTAAATGTACCACCACTCATTATTTTTATTGTCTGATTTAGTGTTTTGATTACAGACAATATTTATATCAACAATAACTTCAAAACTGTACTGTCACAGCCAGATCCCATGTGCCTTGCTCTCTGCATTTGCAGAACATTTTACAGCACTGACGCCAATTCTACAGACAGTGCCTTTTAGCAAATTAAAGAAAGTTGTATATGTGTTTCAAGATCAAATCCCCAGTTGAGAAGTAACTCAGGAAACCAGAGACAGAATTTTGAGTATGTTAGACGGTAAACAAAACTGTAGGAAGATGCAGCCGGTAGAGATTTTTAAACAAAAGCTGTCCTCAGTCTGTGTTGTATCATATGAATGTCAAAAGTGCTATAACTGAATTGGAGATCAGAGAAGATTGGCCTTGAAACCCAAAAGTTTATAAAAATTTTTGGAGTGGAAGGCATAATTAAAACCAAAAGAAAAAAAGTGATGGTCATGCCAACAGAAACAAAATCTAGTCTCACTCTAATATAATGTATCAAATTTTCAATGATAATAAATATACATGGGGTACATCTCTTTGTTAACAGCTGTGGTAATTGAAATGCTATTCACAAAAAGCCAAAGAATCTCAGCCAATTCCCTCCAACTCAAAATGTGGCACTGGTGTCCTTAGGGGTGTGCTGGGTACAGGAGAAGGGCAGAAGCAGGAGCAATCAGCAGAAAAGAGGCATCCCTTCATCCTGGGCTTGTGACAAGCCCACGGCAGTGACACAGATTCCAGCTGCCTCATAAGTGCTGGGTAGGGGGCTGAGGTCAAGAAGAGTGGATCAAGAACTTGTTTCTCATCACCTCCCATATCCTCCAAAGACTCAGGGAAGGATTAAAGCCAAGGTGATTGCTTGTTAGTTACTGACACTGGACAAACCAACATTTATCTTTACCTGACCTCCAGTACTGCCCAAAGGCCTGACTCAAGCATAAACATGTATAGAATGTAAAAATCTACCAGCAGTTCAAAGTTGCCCTTTAGTGGACAATTAGAGCAGTACAGTTCTTGCTTGTTTGTCTGTAATATTAACCACACTGTCAGTGCTAAAGCGGGTGATATTAAGTATAAGATGATAATATAATCAATAATAATAATGCAAGATATAAGGCTCACTTCTTCCATCACTGAAAAATCTGCTGAGCTAATAAACTGTACTAGGGTAAATTTTTCTTTTTTTGTCCTTTCATATTCATATGCTGCACAATGAGTTGTTACAGGATTCTGAGGATAAAATCCTGCCAAAGATGCTTTCAGGTCTTTCATGAGTCATTAGCATTGTTGTGCATGAACCATATAGCAAAGGATTACTACATTTAATGTTTTGTATAGTTTAATTCCTCCTTTAATATTTAATAAATAGAATAAAAATCACTAAAAATTTTGTTTTGTGGAGTATTCCCTAATCTTGGTACTTTTATTTATTTTCACTTCAAGTTGCTTTTCTTTTTAAAGGTTTTTTATTCTTTACATTCTTGTAAGAAACCGACAAAGTGACTAAACACATAGGAAATTAGCAATCCCTATCTTACTGTTTTGTTTTATATCCTTATGTATAATAACCTTGTATAGAACATACCTTTAAAATCTATGTGTGGGTGTGTGCATGTATATAATTTAAGTGAGATAATATGTTTAGTGTGCCTTACATTTTTTCTGTTCAGGTAAGTAATTTGCATACCTTTTTTCAGGAAAGTGTTGCTTAGTTTGTTTTTTTTTTTACATGCTCCCATAAAATTCTAGCTCATCTCAATGATTTTGAAGTTTTTGTTGTGTAGGCATTATGTCTGTCTTCTAAATACTGAAGACTTTAAACCCCTTTTTTGTTGTTTTTATTTTCAAGATGAAGCAACAGCTATCATGTTCCCATTAATAATAATAGAGATTTTGTGTATGATTGCTGTGAGAGCTGGCATAGTGGTGTAACACATCTATCTAGATAATTCAAATGGCATTCAGAATCCTCCCAGAGTGTGTTGGATCCATGTCCAACCTCAATTACACAATGCAATCAGATAGTTATTACTATCTGTACTGGAATCACTAACTTTCTGGAGTCCTGAGCTGATAAGAGTACAAAGAGCTAAAATATAGTTGTAAATAAGCATTAGAATTACTATGTTGGGGATATTTGACATCCTTCTTGATATTTGTTTTAATTTCCATCACCCCATTTTTCACACTATGTATTTTAGAGAGTTAAGACTGCTGGTAATGTGATCAGAAAAAAATTACTGTGAAAAGCCTGTAAATTCATGCATATTCTTCTTAATGACTTTCCTGTCAGTGCCAGTAGAAAGTCAAAGATGGTTTCTCTAATTGCCAGCTCTGTGAATACAGTATCTGAAAATCCATGTTTCTGACTTTCACATTTATCTTACCAATAAAAATTCTGCGGTTCAGATTTAGATAAATCATTTTGCTGATGGTGCATAAGATAAAACAGAAATTCAACTGACTTTTAAATGAGGACTGATTCTGTAAAGGTAAAAACTTGGTATTTACTGTTAAAGGAGACTTGCCTGACTCTTAGAAGAGCTGAGCAGATAAGTTCTTATGAGGGGGAAGGACAAGAATTGGTCAAGCAATCATTTGCTGAGTTTATTTTTAAATATATGTAAAATACCTGACCTTAAGCCTGCTGAAAAGAAGATCTGCTCTAATTTCAGCAGGCTTTGAATGTTGGGCTGATTAAAGATTACAAAGCACTTACTTCTCAGTTCTTGTAAGTACATTTATGAGAGTTTCTAAGGTTCTGCATGTACAATATGTACCTTTATAATACCCTGCTGAGACAAGTCACTTTGAATCTGTCCTCCATCATACTTATTCTGACTCTGCAGATGTGAGGTCTAGTTACAACCTGGTCTTGCCTTTTTCAACTTTAGAAACATAGTCATTGTATTTTCAACTTAATATATTTTAATGTCAGTATTCCGTGAGAAAATACATTTTGAAATCTAAATTGTCTAACAAATGCACAAGTTCTTTTTGTCCCCTTAACTGGAGAATCTGTGAATTGAGTGTATAAGGAAGCTATGAAAGGCAAAAAGTCCTTATAAATAAACCTTTATGCTTCAAAAATAGTTTGATGGAATCAAACACTTCTTTGAAACAAAGCTCAAATATGCATTTGATATAATGATTTTTAATGATAGAATCCATGGGTGTCTTGAGACATCCCATTTCCCATTTCTTGGCAGTTTATAACAACAGATACTATGTAAGTCAAATCCATCAGAGGACACCTTTCTGCAAATTTCTATGCTCTGCAGTTGCAGAGCTCCCTAAGGGCTCTGGAGACACAGGAGGAGAGATGTTTATTACGAGCTTCATTTATTGAAGAAAACAGCTCTTGCATTTAGGGGGAGGATCACAGAGACACGGTGAAACTCGGAGAAATCCCTCAGCTCTAGATTTTAAATCTCCCAAGCTTGCCTGTTCTTTTATTTGTCTGTCATTGTGCACAGAACAGCATGACCACTGTTTGCCTCCCGAGCCACAGCTGCCGGCGGGGGATAAGCGAGAGGCCCCGTGCAGCAGAGGGGAGGGGAGGATGTTTACACTGACCCAGCCTGCCCGAAGTTTATGCAGGAGGAACTGCTATTAGAGAGGTACAAAAACGTTAAAAGGGAGGATTTTTTGTCTGACAGGGAACTTTCTTAACCTCTGTCTTGCTTTCTGCCTCGCAGGGTGAGAGATTTTCCACGTCTCTTTACCTCCACTGGATTTTCTTTAGCTGAAGCTGAGCTGATCAGCTGGCTGGCCCTGGGGAATCTGGTGAAGTGTTAAAACAGTCCAGGTCTGTGGCCCGGTGGGCAGCTGGTGAAATTTCTGCTCAGCATAGGCAGTGGGGTCTCGTTGCTTCTTGGTTGAAGTCATACTCTACTTTAGCAGTGTCACCTTAGAGGTGTTTCTCTATTAGTATTCAAGCTGTTCTGAAAATGCCAAAAAAAAAAAAAAAAAGAGTTCTTCTGTAGCTTTACTTCCTTCATTACTGATGGCTGATACAGATTTTGCAGCGATTGCCAGTGTGCAGACTTTGGGCCACGTGCTTCAGTTTCTTGGGAGTAGCACACCTTTGAATGGACATCCCAGGAGGCTGGGTGGCACACACTGTGTCAGTCTTCAGAAAGGTATAATTCACCTTTACTTAGTCACTCAGCAACTTCAGTGGGCTCTTATCATCCCTCCTGGACACCCAGCAGCATAAATACACAGCAATCACTTTACTCCCCAGCTATACCCTGATTACTACCGTGGGTGTACAAGGAAAAGGGAAAACCCTGCGTGTAATCTCATGGATGCTTCAGCTGCAGCTTGGCCTTTTGTTTCTTTGGATTACCAAACATTATGTGTAGAATAGATTGGTACTTTTTTCTCTTATATGCTAATTTATGGAAGTATGTGAAGTTCTACTCGGAGGGGGGATCAGCTCATAGACAAGAATCATTTTCAGGGTGGGGATCATCTCAGCTGAGCCTCGTTGTCTACAACTGAAATATTACACCTGAGCCCTGTATATAGTTGTAAAGAAACGGAGAGTAGGGTGTCACAAGTCATTTGGCATTTTTAACAGCACCAGATGATCTACAATTCCGTATTTTGCTCCACCAGCTATGCATGCTAATGCTGTGGCAGACTAATATTCCTTGCAGGATCAGATTATTTGGATTTGATATATTTGATCAGAGAAGGAACTGGTTCAATATAACACATGTATGTAATGGCATTACCTCCCAGGGAATGTTAATTGCTTTCACATAAAAATGTTTAAAGGTTAGGTTCTTGTTTTTTAAAAATCTATTATCTAGAGCAGCTGTGTTATCTGGAAATGTTTTCCTTTATAGCATGTTTAAAACTATGCTACTAAAAACAGTGTTTTTATAAACAAGCACAAGCTTTTCTTCAAATCAAATCACTTGTCTCTCTGTATTTTTTTTCAAGCATATTTGTCTCTTTCATACCTGACGGTGTATTTTATTTGCCTATGGTTTTTCTCTGCCAGTCTAATCTGTCTAACCTATTTTAGGTTTTACATCAGGCTTATCACTTCAGTATCTAGGCATTAAATGCTTCAATGCATTTCTGAAGGCTTTCACTTTACTTAAATGCCTTTGAACACACTTAGAAAGTGTTATTAATTAGAATCACCAGCCCAGTACAACTAATTAGGTATTGTCCTTCCATAAATTCTTTGTATCTTTCCTACAAACAGAACATTTCAGCTAACTCAATAGTTTGGAGATGGAGAAAACCATTGTATGTGTTTTTGTCAATCTTTATTGCATACATATTAGATACGACATAGTTAGATTGTGCTTATTTTTAGAATTCAACCATAAATCTTAATAAATAAAGTTGTTTTGGCAATTATGGTCATTAAATTCATAAGGAATTTAATGAAGACAGTGAACTTTAAAAGCAGTCATCCAATGACAGTTTAATTCTAACGTTTTGTTTTCTTTCATGTATGGTATGGTTTAAGGGGTTTTATTTGTTTGTTGCTTTTTATCCCTATTATTTCATAGCAGTAACTTGCCTAGAGTATTTTAAACAACATTTCCTTCTTCAAAATGGTGTAACTGTACTTATACAAGTCCTGTAATTTTCAAGCTGAAAACTCAATAATAGGATGGCAAATAAAATGCCCAACCTTTAATGTGAGTATGACAAATTGTTTAATGCATCTGGTATTATATCAATGTTTCCAGCACAAAGCCCAGTGAGCACGAATTTAAATATCTCATAAAGTATCTTGATGTTTACTGAAAGCTGGGAACTCTGGGGACACATCCTGCCTCCAGAGGTTTGGTGTCTGGGTTGGTGCTAGCAATCTACCAGATGTAATCACACTTTGCTGGCCTTCTCACACAATAAGGAATAGATAGTTTTTTCTCCTGGTAGTGGTTCAGACATGAAAAAAAAGAAGTCATATATGAGGAACTTCAGTTACATACATAANTTTTTTTTTTTTTTTTGATGTGGTTGAAGTACTTGCAGGACACTTCAAGAAACCCTGTGCAGTTAAGAAAATAAATGGACCTAATACTGTAAACTCAGTGGGGAAAAATACAATACGTGCTAAATGCGAGCTGGTTTAAGTCTGATTTCCCACTAATGGGTTTGAAGAATAATTCCTCTGTCTTTTGTGCTGTAAATTTTGAACTGCATTTTTTTAACCTTGAAATTGTTATGATGGGAATGAAAATTGGTTGTTAGACAGAATAAATGTGTGGCTATTTATGAGATGAGGCTAAGAGAGATTTGTTTGACTCAAACAATAATCTTTTATTTGTATCACATTAATCTTTACACCAGAATTCTATTTCTGCATTGCACATTTCTTTTCTAGTAGGAGTGCTCAATATTGTTTCCTCCAAATAATTTTGTGAAAACATGAGCCTCCTTGCTACATTTGGAAAACATTCCATTTCTTATGATCCATTTTTATGACCTTTTCTTTCAAATAGGCCCTATACTTCATGTACCTCATAAAGTCAGACAAATGCAAGTATATTCTGTGATTAAAATTTGCAGTTAGTACAGTTTAGCCTCTTGACACAAGTTTAAAATGAACAGGTTTTTCAAATTATTTTACTTTCCATTACTTAAGGTCCTGAAAAAAGAAGTGCATATGCATGAATCAACATTATAGCAAGGGATATCCCCAGTGTTTAAACTGAAGCAAAAGAATTCTTCCTAACCATAGCACTTAACGTTCTTGAAAATCGTAGGATATTCTTCCCACTATGTTTACTACAAAGAAATCAAGGAAGGATCTTACAAGACATTTAAACCTTACTTAGATTTTGGCTAGAAATTCAGCACCAGCATTTGTCAGGAATGGACCTGCAGTGTTTGCAGAGGCCATATCAAATGACATCAATTGTAAAACCATATGTAAAATTGCATCTATATAATACCTGGAATTAATTTATGAATCTCAAAGGAAAGTGGTAGTGCACTTGATGAACACAACTCCAGAGCAACATGTCAGTTCCAAAGATGACTGAAAGGTTTATCTCAGCAGGCTGATTTCTTTACCTGGAAATAAAAGTATCATAGCCAGGTAGCACAGTCATTTATGAAATATAATGGGAATTGAATCTCAGATCTCAGAAATCTCCACATAACCTCTGCATGTCTACAGCTATCCCTGAAGTCATGATGCTGAATCCTAAAGAGCTGGGAAAGAAAGCAAGCTTTTGTCAGAAGAAGAGCCTTTGCTATTCTTCAGGAAGGAAGCTTTTGTTCAGCTCAGTGCAGTGAGTTACAGCTCAGCAGAACTTTTTGTACTTTGTTTTTGGCTGACATTGGACTGCAGCTGTGATACAGATACCTTTTCAATGGATCTTTGAGGAACAACATAAAAGGTTGAGACAGGGCAAATATTTTTATGAGGTCCTCGGGGAAGTTGGATCCCTGAAGAAAAGGAGTGATGATCAAAAATTCACATAGTAATCTGACATTCACTGTTCACCTGAAACCTGAACTTCAAACTAAAGGACACGCGGGTCACAGTTAGCACTTGCAGTGTCGCGACCACAGCATCTCTCCTCATTACTTCCCATAGAGCGTCCCACGTACACAGCAATCTATAGATCCCTAGAGAGTCAGATTGCTGTGAAGTAGCCACTTTCTCTTAAATCATATTGGAATGAGTTCTTCTGCCAGTAAACCACCAGCTCTGCACTGTCATTCATACACAGAATACTCCTATATGAAGGAGTGATCTGGAAGTCTGAGCTGGGTATGTATCAGCCACAGTCCAAGACACTCTGGGTGCTTCCAGTCATGTCATTTGCTGCTGGAGCATCTGTTACTTCTTCTGATGCTCATAATTCATGCTGATGCCCAAAGGCGAGATACTTGTGTCAATGTGTACACTTAATGTATTTTTTTATCTATACATACATTACTGATAAAATTAAACTTTGTGGCTACACTGTAAGAATGAATGGAAATTAGCTATGTGAAAAGAAAATATTACATAAACTGTCATCTTAAAAATACCTGACACATTTTCAGAAGAATACAGTTGTATGTATATTTTAAACATGTGAAAAGTCTTTACTGAAAAGTGGTGTTGGCTGATGACAGGAATGCAATACAGTTTGGGACTAATGAGTTCTCTAGGGGTGAAAATTATCTATGTAATTGGGAAGAAAGTTTTCTTTCTTAAAACTGATTGCTTTATTTATTCAGTTTAGTAGAGCAAGTCTTTATTGTCTGAATTGCATGTAAGTTGTTTGCTCTGCCCTTTTGTATTCCACACAGATTTATCTTGTGTTTGTTTGCAGTTTCTTACACCAGAAAAACCTTTTTCTAAAGAAAAAAAAAAAAAAGAAGAGTAATTAATCTGCTTCACCATAGTTGAACAGCTGAACAGTTGAACAGTTCTTGAGTTGAACTGTTAGTTCAGATTGAGAGAATAAACTTCCATTCATTTAATAAAACCATTTTAATTTTTAAAATGTATACTGTGAAAAATAGTTTTGCAGCTCAATCCAAATCCATCTAAGCATTGAAGGGTTGCTTTCCTTTAAGGGTGGATAAAAGTCCTTATATTTTAATGGCAAATAAGTTAAAAATATGTATGTTCAATGCCTCATGTTTTGTCCAGAGCATGTGAATGGCACCAGTCTTCTCATGATCTTTTCAGGGATGCCCCAGTGAGAAGGATGACAGGTCTAAGCATCCCATTCAAAACACGAGTGTTTAGCCTCTCCATTCTGACTGCTTTGCTCCTGGGCATCACAGTCCTTGTAAACAGATGTTTGGAAATTTTGAGATGAACATGACTGAAAATTATTCCCTTTCTTCTCTGTGTAATAAATACAAAAGATTCCAGATAACAGAATGTTTTCTCTCTCTGTAGGCATTGCTGACCACTGGTGTAATATGGTTCTTGATTACTTATGAAAAAGGGAGCTTTCATCCTCTTTGCTTTTAGGGGTTTTTTTTCCCCTTCTTTCTTTAGAATAGTTTAAAATGCAGTCTTTGGGTTTTGATGACAGGAAGAATATTTTAGTTTTTCAAAAGATTCTCATTAGAACTCTACAACTTTCTGATGTCAGTTTGAAAAGTTCTAGCCAGTTTTCTGTTTATCTTGTACAGCTTACAGAAGAAAACAGCTCATAGCATCTTTCCTACTGTCATGCCTGCATCTAGCCCACCATCCACATAACTCATTAGCATGAAGAATTTAGTGGCCTGAGCTCTTGGAAGAAAAGCAGTAGCTGTTCAAGTCCTGCTGTCTCTCTCAGACATTCTCCAGACAATGTAGTATCTCTTAGTTGGCATCATCCTGAAAATGTATCTTGGATAGATTTTTATTTTCAAAGTGATAGTTTCCTGTACAGTCTGCTGTATCTTGGATCCAGTTCAGTATGGAGGAAGGTAATTTATCATCCTTTAGACTGATTTCATAAGATGACATAGGTTGGCTCCAGTGAATTCAAAAATGCTGCAATATGACTTGCCAATGCTGCAATATCTGCCGGTACTAGCACCTGGAAGTGATGTCCTTGCAGTGATCTCATGCCTAGTAAATTAGGGTTTCTAGAAGTCTCCAAAGGACACTCATCTTCCAGTCCTCTCCCCAGAAGCCTAACCCTCCAAAGTCAGTACAGAAACAATGGCTGTGTTTCCAAAACAGTGGACCCAGTCGCAACATGCCACTGCAGCTCGATGGATGAGAGGTTGCGCCTACTGTTCTGGATTGTCCCTGTAGGGTACCCCCATCCTAAGGGGGAAAGATTAAAATGCTCAGGTTCTCTCTGTCCCTCTGCAGCCCAGAAAGGAGGGAGCATGATTGCAACAAAGATGACTTTTTAAAATCTGACGAAAGAAGAGAATGCAAGGCTGTTCTGTGACTAACGGTGGCTATGAAAGATCTAGAAGATCCTTCTCCACAGATTTTTTCCTTCTAACAACAGGAATTAGAAATGGTTACTCACAGTGCTTTTCCTTATATGACAGAAAAACCATCACGTGTTTTTGCTTCCCAACAATTTTGGCTTGTATCAAATGTGAAGCTGACTCAGAAACAGCTTGTAAAAGAGAGAAAAGTAAGACTTAGCTCCAGTAAGTGCCTGAACACTCTTTTTCATTCACTTGGCATGAGGATGTTGGTATTTCAACTTGACATTGACACGAACAATTCAATGGCTGGATAGTAAGCTCTCTGATAAAGCCGTTGTCTGACTAAGAAATGAGGCTCTCGTACAGGGCAGCCTCTTTATAGCAATTATAGTAAAAATTAACCTTTCAAAAGTTAAGTTCCTGTTTGAGGGCCCAGAACAAGGAGTGAAAACAAGGATTAATTTCCCAGCAACAATCTAAGCTCTTGTCTTTTCAAAAGAAAATAAAACACAGACAGGATTTTATGAGCAGTATTTAGATGCATGTGAAACTATGTCTTTTAATTTTCCTATTTAGGGTCTGCTTCCAGATACAAACACAAATGATGAGTCTTATATGTGGAAACAAATTTTGCATAAACTTTGGAAAATTCAGAGCAAATCAAAGAAAAAATCCACATAGGAAATAATGGTATTTAGAAAATGACAAGCTCAGTTTTTTAGGAATAGATTTTGACAAGAGCTGGCTGCCTCGTTATGCTTAGTATTTTTGGCATGCCGTTTGAATATAGTACTCTTCCTGAGTACACTGCACAAAAACATAGCTTTGATATGGCTTAGGATGCCTATTCCATGGTTCTCTGTATATTTCTTAGTTTTGCATTTCCATTGTGTGTTTTTTTCAAAATGTACATGCAAGTCTTTTCATCTGTCTCTCCTTCTTCCTGTTCTTTGTTTCCTTTCCTTTGGTTATAAGCATTTTATATCAGCTTTCTGAATCTGTTTTACTATACTAGAGCAGCGCCAAAAAGTGATATCATCTGGAAGTTAAGCAGAGACATTATGTATGTATTGAAATTATTCCTAAGTGATATATTTCACGTTAAGGAATATCTGGGGGAATAGAATTTCTGCCATGGCTTGTAACTAATGTGCAAAAGACTTGCTTTGTCAGACAGTAAGTGATACGCACAGTGAGAGCCCATCATATTTAGGTTAGCAGTTTGCAGTCCTTTCAGTTGTTTTTTTTTTTTCCCATTTAAAGGTTTATTGTCAGTTTTCTGTATATTCATCCAGTTATTTAGGTTTCAGTAATCTTATCTCTGAATGTATGATCTTAAACCATTTATTAATCTGAAGATTAATCTGCTTTTAAAGAGAATTTTTTTCTCCTGATTAGCATCAAGAAAACCCAATTCCTTGCTGCTTTAGATGAATGGAAATTCTTTTGATTTGTATGTGATGGCAAACTAGGATTTCTGCCAGTTCCCTTGATTGTACTAGAGAAATTCCAGACAGCTAGAAAGTAGTAGCAGCTTAATGCATGTTTAGTATTGTAAGTCTCCTATTGATGGTGCATTAATAGCTGTCATCAGAAGTATCGTATAAAAATGTTGGTGTCAGCAGTGCTATGCCTAATGGCAGTCTCCTTGTGAACAGGTTACAGAGAGAGGTGAAAAAGGATAGACTATTGGTTTAGACCCTTGTCTCTTATTTAGAGGAAAAGAGGGGTGAAACTGTCACTTTAAATAATAGTTTTCTACTTCAGGAGATGGTTTGTTGGTTATTCTCTCTTCTTGTAATGCCAAAGTTGATTTTTGTGTACCAGAGACAATAAATGTAATGCAGGAGCCTGATACATATTCATAATTTTGCTCTAAGGCTAAAGTGCTTTCCTTGTAAATTCATCTAGCTACAGATATTGTGAGCACCAGAAGCAATTACTTCACCCCATCAGATTGCTATAAAAGGGAATACCATTAAAATCCTTGTTCTGTATTTATTGTTCTAACAGTGAACAAGAAGAACATTCTACTGAGACACCAGAGCAAGAACCAAAATTAGCATGCTTTTATGCAATTATATTTGACAAAACTGGACACCTTTTTTATTTTTTCCAATATGTAATGTAGTAAATTTATGTACCTATCAAAAACAATTCATAAAACTCTCCAGTGCTAAACTGTAGTAAAGTGGGAAGGCTAGGCAAATTTAGAAAAAGAACAGCATGCTTTCCATATTCAAAGAAAGACATGGAAATCAGAAAAGAATGCTAATTTTTCAAGTTGGAGTTTCTATTCCCTGTTTTTCTTCACTGTATAACACCTAGAAATAATTCACTGGTTGGATTCTACACAGAGTTCAAAAAGATGTGTCCTGCCTCCAATATTTATATATAAAATAGAATTCAAATCTGTATAAAACCAAAGGGATGGTGAAAAACAGGGAAAAAAAAAGAAAAGAAAAACAAAAAAAAAAAACTAAAACCTTGGAGCTGTTTTATGGTAGAGGACAATTAAAAGTGAAAATTGGAGAATAAAAAAAAAAAAAAAAAAGAATGGATTAGCTTTCTAAGAGGGTAACTAGGAGACATTTCACCAAGCTTCATAGGGATAGAGATATTTGTTTGAAAATGAATAGCATACAGAAGCTGGGCTCACAGGCTTATCAGAGACAGAGGTAAAACTCTCAATATAAAAGAAAAATGATGGAATGGTGGAAGGTCAGCAGTGGATTTTCTTCAACATTAAAAAAAAATAAATTTTATGGCAAAGTAAATAATACAGAGGAGACAATCTTTAAAAGGTGCATAAGGCAAGGAATGTGATGAAAACATCAGACCAAACCAATTATCATTTGCATAAGTAGGACTTTACATTTGTAGGACTGCTGGAGTGTCACAGTGACAGTTGTTGAGACAAGGGTGCAACTGTGAATATGTGAGTAAAATGGGGAAAGCTGTGTGGTGACTTTTTCATTGTACTTTGGGAGATTTCAATAGATAGATGCTGGCCTGGAGCTTTTCCAATTCATGGAGCTCCCACACTAATTGTACCACTGTGGTCATTGATTCACTTTGCAGTCAATGGACAGAGGCACCTCCAAAGCACCATCTATCCTAAATCAGGAAAGCAAAGTCTACGAGATGAATGATTTTTTTTCCCAGGGATTCTTGGCCTTTTTGTGATTCCAGGTAGTTTAGGGACTACCCCAATCGGTAAGATAAACACCTTGTCATAACATTATGCAGTAGTTGGATGGTGAATACCAATAGTTGGATAGTGAATGTAGATTTTACTGCAGCACTGCCAAAAGGCTCCACATTATGTTAAAATCTTCTTGTGCAGGTGCTGTAAAATAAAGCCCTTTATTCAGTCATGTATCTTTCTGTGCATGCATCATGCATCTCACTTGGAGACATCTGAAACAGGAGCCTTGTGGACCAAAAGCTTTATGAGGTGAACCACAAAGAGCTTTTGAAATGTTTTTAAGTGGACTGAATTGTGTCCCAAGATGTTCACAGACTTTGTTTCTTCTTCATTTAATGGTATAAATTTCAGGAACTGTTTTTCTGTTTGTTAATGTAGGTAATGTGAACTGCTGCAAAACAAATTGCATTAAATACATTTGTATACCATATCAGATGAAAAATCCAATTAAAATTACTTATTTGCCATGAAAAAAAATGATCATGAGAAAGAAAATTATTTTTAAATGAATGTTTTTTTATAAGTGCTGCCAGTTTAGAGCTGGTGTATATAGATTTATTATCTAAAGTTGTCTTTTTCTAGAAACAAACTGCTCTAAGCAGTCTGAGAGTGTCTATGAATAAGTACTTGCAGCTGAAGAAGTGTTTAATACACATGGAAGGAATGTATTTCTAAGTATCTCCAAGGACAAATGCCTATTTTTACACGGATTTTCACATTTTATTTTTTCTTGCCTCAAGTAAAAAAGATTTGATCAGACAAGTTAAAATTTTTCATATTTAGCTGTTTTACTGTTTTTAAAATTAACCACAGGACAAGGTAGTTTCCTATGCAGAATTGGACTTAGGTGTTCACTTACAGCTTTGTGAGGAAGAGAGTGTCTCACCTGGATCCGTCTCTCAAGGAAGGGCTCTCCAGAGGCTGAGCCACTACACAGTGGTGAGGAACAGATATGTCGTCTGGGGAGGCATCAGAAGTGTGGTTGGAAGCTGTTGTTGCCCTTATCACTGCACTGCCTCAGCATGATAGTTTGAATTTATTTAACATTGCTGTCTTCTGTGTATCAGGATGTTATTTCCCTTTCCTCTGAGCTGGCAAACATGCTGGACTAAGTGGCTTAGCAGAGATGATGTAAGAATTGTGTACAAAAAGTAGAAAACGGACATATGCCTTTTTAAACCTATTTAGTTGCTTACCAAGTAAGGTCATTAAATATCTACCCTCCCCATCTCCCCCCTCCCCATTTATTTGTTTTCATTGGGGCAGGTGTTGCCGTAGTGTGCATAGAGAAAAGCTTTAAACTCTGCTGAAATTGTGGTTATATGTCACATAAATCCTAGAAACCAGAAACAAAGATATAATCTTATGAAATTGGGTAATTTTGGAGGAAAGCTTCTACTTGGTGTTATATCTATGAAAAAGAAAGCCAAGCCGAACTACCAAGGAAAAGGACAAGTATGAAGTAGAGGGCCACCGCACTGGAAACCCTTGCAGTTAATCCAGCAGGAAGCAGACATCATCATCTTTTTGTCATGGTTCTTTTTGCTTTGTAAAGTTCTCAGCTGTTTTGTATGTCAGTTTTAGAAAGAATATTTCAAATTGTGGTTTGGTTTCTCTGTTCCTATCAAAACTTCCTGCCCAATACATTCCCATCTCAACATGCTCTCTGCCTACATACCCATTACAAGGTCTCCTTCAGTGGTAGGATGCATTGCTGATGATCTGTTCCCTCATCTGTCTGTCTATGCAAGGGCTTTTGTTGCTGCAAACACTTTTTGTTTTTTTAATCAAATTCTTGTCGTGTCAACGGGGTCTGCCTGTGTCAAGGTGGAACTAAGAAGTAGATTTAATTCTGGATGTCCATATGCAGTAGAAGATAACCTGAAGTTTGGCTGCTGTTCTTTAGCAGTACTGGACATTCTTTAGTATTCCAGATAAATTTTGGACATTAACCTCTGTTGCTTTAGTTACATCTGTACTAATGAAAATTCCTGTGAAAGTTTCATAGCAAAAACTATCACTAGTAAATTTAAGATAGGGAAGCTTTCAGTTCAGTTCAGTTCTGTTCATTTCAGTTCAGTGTTGCTAGTATATTCAATAACACAAGAAATTAAAAGAAATTAGGTATTTTCTATGAAGATGCTGTAGTGCAAGTAGGATAGTTACAATGAGCTACTGCAGCCATTGTCAAAAGCGGTTTAAAATAAGATTAGCTCATTTCATTGTTGTACCATTTTCAGTTGGCGAGTTGTAACTTCAGTTTATGAGTGCTGTTTAATATACAAATTTCACTGGAACTTGAAGGAGACAGTAATAGTTGTTATGATTTAAGATTAGAAGTATTTGGATAAACATGGGTGCTAGTTGTAATAGATCTGAATTGTCACCTGAGCTTACATAACCTGATTTATCATTTCACTGAAGATTTGCAGATAATAGTTTACAATATATTTTCATATGTGGCCTTGCCATTGTTTCCTTTAGCAAATAATCCTCCACTGTATAGCAGAAAAAAAAAGAGTTGTTTGGTTTTTTTTTTTTTTTTTCCTAAGGACATGTAAGATTTATGGAAAATAGTTATTTTCTGTGTAGAATAACTGATATTATTTGCTCATTCACTTTGACACAGGGACGGACAGTTATGATCTTCATGTACTTATTTATATTTAATACATTTTGTTTCTCCTTCATGTTCTGGAGTTGCTAGAGTAACTGCATTTGTGAAAACTTGCAGTTAATTTAATATCCATTTACCAAAGTTAATAAAGGCACTCAAAAAAAATTGCTTCTTTGTCAACCTATTCTAATGATGATGGTGACTAGACAGGTCATGTCTCAGCTTCCAGAATCAGAGGGAGACATGAAAGGATTCTGGTAGGAAAGTATAATTAGTGTGTAAGTGTTTTTGCAGAAGTGTTTTTGCGTAAGTATTTTCTCATAGTTTTCCCAACCAACTTTTCAAAACTTTACTATTAAAATTTAATGGCTTGTTTAACAAATATTTTCTGTTTCAGCAGTCATGAGCCAGGTAGCTATTTTCTCTGCTCAAAGTGGCAGTCTGCTTGACACAGGAGATCCTTTTTTCTCAATGCATGATCACAGAGAGCACCGCAGACAAACGAAGGCATAGTGACTTTCCATCCCCCTGCTACACATTGTGGTGCAAAAGCAAGGTTGTGCCTTATTTTCCTCCCTCACTCAGGCCTGTAGCCTTTTGTCAAGGGCACTGAAGTGCATCCAAATTTATTTTCTGATGCAGACTCCTGCTGACTGAAATCTAGGTTGGAACCTTGTGACCTTCCTTCACGTGCATTCTCTCTGCTCCTCAGCAGCAGCGCTGCGAGGTGCCGCACTGCGAGGCTGAGTATCGGCTGCTGAGAGGCACGTGGCACTGGCGGGCTGCGCGCTGCCTGGAACTGTTGTTAGAAACCTTTCTTACGCAGCAGCTCGAGAGTTAATGCACTGCCTACTTAAAAATAACATATTCCTCCAGGAATGCTGAGTTATTTCAGTAGTGATCCAGCAGTGTCTCCTAGGAGAGGGAAATAGCTCTCTGAGGTCACAGCAGAGGTCCTGCTCCTGGCAGTGGACAGCAGTGAGTGTCCAAGGAATGGCATGAAGGCAGGGACATCACAGAGGTGACCTTCCAAGGTGGGGGTTATTTATTTCTTGCTGCTCCTTTCACAGCAGTTAGTTAGCAGCTAGTACGGATAAGAATCAAAGCTCCTTCATTTGGTGGCAGGGGCAGAGGGAGTTAACGCAAAGCAATGAGAAGGAGAACATGAATCAAGCAGGAGAAATATAGCTTGAGTATCAGAGAAACTACTTAGCAGTAAGCTGTATTACAGAATCAGGCAGCTTCCCAAGGAGAGATGACAGATTTGTATTGCTTGTGCCATTTAAAAGTGAGCTGTGCACAGCACATTAAATACGTTAAGAGGGATCTCACTGTCTCCAGAAGAATGGCAGATTAGATTAATATCTCTAGATACAAATGTGTTTCTATCCAGAAAGATTTAAATAATTTCCAGAACAGCTCAAGTAAACATAACAGAAACAAAATCCCTTTTTTTAAAAATGTAACAAAAAAGTTTCAACTTGTTTTTTCCTGTTCGTCTTGCGGAAATTACCTTCCTTCTGTGAACCACAGTTGTATATCTTAACTTTTGACACTTGTTCAGTGTTATAAAGTTCATTTAATAATCTTTATTCAATTAGATGCTGAAAGACTTACTTTTCATATATATGTATGTATATATATATGTATGTAAATGCATTTATAGAGAATTAGGTGAATGAAAATACATTGCATCATTTAATTTAACAAAACTAAATTACTATGTACTTATTCTAGGCAATACCAAACGGTATCTACATGGGAATAGCATGCTGTTCAATTTAGGCAAGGATTTAATAGCCTGGGCTTTCATTTTAACCACTTGAATAGATCTGCCTTATGTCTTTTAATGAATTCTTTGTCCAGAATATCATACACTCTAGTGAATTAAATTCTCCATAGTCTGGAGCATTTACTTTCAAAAATATTTAATATGCAGCTGTCTGCTAACATACATAGCAAACCTACATGTGAAGCTATGAAGTAGAAATAAGGCATTTATTTAAAAACTTCAAGACATCATACAATTTTGCCATTTAAGACTGTTTAAAGCTTCAGGCACTTAGGTAACTTAATTTTTCTATGAGGGAAGAAATAGATTTAGGTATTCAGAAGAAGATGAAGTCAGAGAGTGCTGTGCCAGGTGTTTTGGCTGTAGAAAAGCTTAAAGCATGGAAGGAGCAATGTAGCAGCTAAGCAGACCTGCTGAATAATTCATCACTGTCTTACACACTTCTGCTGCTGTACCATTATTTAGGAAAGAATATTATATTGTTATTGATTACAGCTGTTGCTGACACGTTTCATTTGCTGGGAGATGCGTGCGCATGCTTTGTATTTCCGACGCTTTCACCATCACCAGAGAAACTTATGTATGAGCTCGATTAAAATTTAAGAGGCTGGATGTTATACACACATGTATACACATACTCAGCATTTATCCCTAACACTCCCGGTTTGAGCAGGGTGAGCTTGCTTCATGTGTCAGAGAAGCAGCCTTCCCACAGACAAAGTGTTTCAAGTGATGAGAAACATTTCTTAAGGGAGTACAAGCAACTTTGCCTCTACCAAAACACCACTGGGAAATCAGCTCCTTCCTTGCACCAACCCACCACCCCACGCCGCCATGGGAGCACATCCCAAAGGACCTTGGAGCATCCTCTGCCATGAGAGAAGGCTCCACTGTACTGTGATCGTGGACAGACCCATTTACACAAGCAAAACCCCAAGGGTGCCCTTTCCTTAGGCTGCTGCAGTTGCTGGTACAAATGAACTTTTGCCTGAAGTTGGCTAAAGGCCAGAGGAACTCCATGGCTGTTGCAGTTGGTAGTACATCTTATTTGAACAAGGAAATGCAATTCTGTTCCTCACATGCTTGAAAACAAATACACATGTGTATATGCATGCATATCTATAAGATTAAGAGAGATAAGAGTGAGTTGAATATCAATATGGACTATAAATTGAAATGTATACATATATAGAGATATGCCATTATATGTGTTTTCAGATTTACACTGGAGCATTGTGAGATATTTTTAGACTTCTGATGATTTTTAGACTTCTGACACATGAAGGATATTTTCCTCTGTTAAGAAGATGGAAAGGCAAGAAATAAACCAGAAATATTTTTCTGGTTGATTTGGTTGGTTGGTTAAGGAACACCTGGTATAGATGAAAAAGGTATTGTGATAAAATCTATATTGGCTTGAAACAATATTGAGAAGATTCCAAGTGGCTATGGTGAGATTTCTCTCAAATGTTGAGCTTGTAGGGGATTCTGTGACAAATTCTGACAGCACAGAAGGCTGACAGAAAATAAACTGCTTGTATCCTGAAAAAATGCTTTCCTTACCTCTCCTTGCATGTCCAAATCCATTTAAAAAAAAAAAAAAAGGACTATAAACAAAATCCAAGGAACCCTGAACTGAACGCTTTAGTAAAAGAATAGTCAGATTTCCTTCCCTTGACTGAAAATCAACTTGGTGGAAATAAAATTCACTTTATGCCAGACTTAATCCTTGGTAAGATACTGATCTGTTGAAGTCAATGGCTGCTCTTCCAATGATTTCAGGGTAAGGGCTCACTCCTAATGGCCAGTTTTCTCAGGTGGCAAACAGTGATTAGATTCATAAATATCTGCTTCTGCTCAGATTTTGGAAGAGCCAGTTCACACTTAGCAGGTCCAGAAGTTTAGCAGATTACATAATCCCCCAATCCATCAGTCATATATACAAAGCATATCCCTGTTGGAGATACACAAGCTTATTTGGCAAAGCTTGAACGTCTTTAGCTCTCTAAATACTAGATGAGGATTGCTCGATAGAATATTCCATAATATGTCTAGAAAGTGTTACTTGCAGGTTTGTTGTTCCCTCTCTCTCTTTCTTTCTTAGCCTAGAAGAGAATTTTTTTATTTTACTCCTTACAACTTTTATGACAAGACTGATTTTAAATAGATTTCTTGTCACCTTGTCACCTTTGCAGGGACTCTGTATGGATATTGGATCAATATCTGAATAGAAATTTGTGAATACATCTTTAAAAATCATTCTTCAAAATGTTTGGCCTTTACTATGGTAAAAATGGGTGAATGCTGCAGATTTAAAAATAGGTTCTTAAAGGCTTTGATGCTTTTGCATCAAAGACATCTCTTACTTCTACTATTTAGTTATTGTGATTTACCTAAAGGAAATCCATATATAGATTTAGTCAATGTTTTGATTCTTGGCAGCTAGTAAAACAAAAAGCAATAAATCTCTGAAACTTATCAAGAATGTTAAAAGCTACAGCTTAATCGTTATTTATTGTCTAGAGATTTTGGTATATCTGATTAATTTTCAAGATAAATGCCAAGAAAAAAAAAATAATGCAATGTATCTTTTACAGAATGATCAGCAAAACTCACAATAATCTGGTAGTGATTAGTGCAGAGCAATGCTTGCAGCAGTCATATAGTGCCAGTGATTATACTTCAGATCCACTATAAAAGCGAGCTGTTCCTGGTGTGCCCCTCAAAAGTAGGACAAAATGTTCTCCATTAGTCTGTTGCTACTTAACATCTTTCTCTACGTCATGTCTTGATTTTTGTCATGCCATCTGCAGGAAAAAACATCTCTCAACCTTCTAGTTCCTGAGATGGCAATATTCAGAGCTCTAAGAGGAATTAGGCTGCCTGAGAAGTGAATCTTGTCATGGTGGTTTTGCAGAGGCTTTTAAAAATATACAGACAAAGAACAAAGCAGACAGTTGTTTTTTTTTTTTTTTTTAATTTTCATCTTCAGTAACAGTAATTATATCATTGTTCACATATAAAATCATATATAAAATTCACATTTGAAATTTAAATGTAAATCACAGTCTGTGATTTTAATCTATTTTTGCTGCCAAAATATATGAATGTTTACACCTTTATTCTCAACCTTGGCCATTAGGATTTAGAGCAATGTGAGAGCAGAACGCATTATGGGCCAGCTGAATGTACCTTTTCTTTCTCTAGAAATGAAAATATTTCATAAATATTTATACACAAATATGTAGTCATTGTCAAACATGTTCATGTGTGTGTATATATACCTTGTATTACATTTAGAGGGCTCCCACTCCATAGAGGGCATTGTGGACTTTTGTGACAATCTGCTCATGTCCCCTTGCCAGTGCATCTCCTGAGGCAGAATGCTGATGATATGACCCTGGATCCAGGTGTCCTACTGGACTGACACTGTGGTGCTGAGCATTTCACCAGCCCTGGCTGGCTCCTGCAGCTGCTTGGTACATTTTCAGCTGCTTTTATAAGAAGTGAAGAAAGAGCAAGAGTGTGTTTCTTCTGTGGGCCAGCACTGGGACCTCTCAGGACTGGCTGGTGATGAACGTGGAGTGGGTAAAGTGTAGAAAAAAGATGAAATAATACACCTAAATTCACTGAGCTTTTCAGATAGAGGAGCACTTGTGACCTAGTGACACAGTGAATGGTGGCATTTTTTTGTAACATACATTGCTTCCTGACATGAAATACTGTCTGTGCCCTAAAAACTAATGCCAAGAAGCTCATGGAATTATTCTATCTATGAGAAACATGGCTGGTTTGGAAAAAATTAGAGGCCTTAATGGAGCTCAAAACTGCACTCTGCAATACAGTGACAAACTGGAAGCTTCTCAGTAAATTATAAGTGTTGTGATTGTAAGGAAGCACGTATGGACAAAGAGGCACGGCAAGCTAGGAAATGGCATGTCTTTGCCCTCTGTTGACAGAGGGCAAAAAATAATGGGGGATGCAGCTAAGGGTCTCATGACAGGCTGAGACATCATATGATGTGAAGTTTTGTTGAAGCCAGTGAAAACTGGTGGAGCTGTGTATTGAAGGCATGTCTCAGTCACCAGTGTCCACGTGGCATGTGGCAGATCTCTGAGACTTTTAACATGTACAGTGCTTTCCTCCTTTGGTTCTTTTCAAACATGCTCCCTTTCTCTCTCCCGTGTGGCTTCAGTTTTGATTTTCATTTTACAATGAACTTCTGCTTAAAAGTGAATATTTGATTAACAGCTACTCAAATACTCTCTAACTTCCACTCCAGGTATGGAGTTTTTGATGTTGGTTTTGGTTTTGTGTAGGTTTGTTTTGTTTTGTTTTGTTTTGTTTTGTTGTTAGAGTTTTTTGTTTGGTTGGTTTATTTTGTTTTGGTGTTTTGTTTTGTTTTGTTGGGGTTTTTTTGGGTTTTGTTTTTGGGTTTGTTTTTTTTTTTTGTATGTTTGTTTTGTTTTGTTTTGGTTGGTTGGTTATTTTTCTTTTTTGTTGTTCTTTCATCTTTCACACTGGCTTTTTAATCTGGGAGTTTTTATCTGCTGCTTTTTAATCTGGGAATTTTTATCTGCTGCTTTTTGCAACTCTCCCTGGCATCACCATTTTCTTTTTTCCTATTCCATTTTGCTTTCCATGCTATATTTCATTCAGTAGTGAGAAGGGAGATTGGCAGGTATTTTGTGCCAAAAATTGAAGGGCTGGAAACAAAGGGTTTTACAGAAGCGGATAGAATTATTTATTACGGGAAAAAAAATCTCAGTGATCTTTTAAAATTAATTGAAATACCTTCAGTACTGGAAACCCAAATATCACAACATTGTGAAAGAGCTTAGCCTAAAGCAGACTGATGCCAATAGAGGGATCACAAGTGACTTATAGTCAATTGGCATTAAAGCTGATTGAAATCTGTGACACTTCTGTGAAAAAGATGCCCCTCTCTCTGGGATTAACTAGCCTTAGTTTATATTTACAGTGTGAATACAGCTGCTGTTGCCATAGGATATGATTGCCTTTCATATTCTGCAATGTACTGTGTCATGTACTGTACTATATTATGTAGCATGGTTTTAAAGATTTTTCTGTTTTCCATTTTCCAGTTAAGAACTGAGGCATGCACTGCTTCTATGGCTTGCTCGGGGTAAGATGTGGATGTCTGTTTCAGAGAAAGGACTTGAATTTCAATCTTGTGAGTCAGTGCCTTAGCACTCAAACAGTTGCTACTCTCTGACACCTGTCTAGTAATCAAAGACCAAAAAAGTGAAGGGTAAATTGTCTATGGTATACCAAACTTTATATTGAATAAGAAACAGAGGGAAAGAATTAATCTAAAAAAGCCCATCCTCTAAAATGTTCTTATACTATTGAAACTGGGCCACTTGGGCACCCAGGGATTCAAGATTCATGGATTTAGGACAGCAAACATGAAGGTGCTTGGTTGTATATCCCCGTGGCTGAACAACTCACCAGGGACACAGGAGTCTTAGAGATCTGCTCATTTCACTGTTCACGCATTTTATATTAGAAAGTTGTCAGGTAAAGAAAAAAAAAGGAAGAATAATGGAAATTAAATCACCCCCTCCTCCTCCTGAAATAGGCTCAAGTTAAATTTTAGGCATAAATATAAAGTTTATTCTGTGTTATTCTCATGGAAAGTAGATATCTAAGACTGCTCAAATGAGATGGTGCAGGCATGCTCAGAAAAAATGCCTAGAACACGGTGTGCTATAACTCATAAATAACCCATAAAATAGATAAACTTGATCAATTTCTGCATTTTTAGTCCTTCATGCAAATATTTTATTTTGTATTTGTTTTAAAGAATACTATTTGTGCTTGCTGAGCATAAAAGAGGTACAGTTACATAATCTAAATGACAACTGTCTGCAGTTTACCATGTGCCCCTGAACATGATGAATAATGGGTGCAAAGGGAAAATATGGTCAACAATAACATTGTCACTTTAATTAACATCACATCAATATGAGAACCCTTCATCATGTGTCTTCATGGACATGATTCCCACAGAACTCTAGAGTTATAGAGAAGAAATGTTACAGCTTTAAATTCCACTCTCTTATGATGTAATATTTCTAGAATAAAACTGAATTGGTTGAAAGCCACTTCCCTTTCTTTCCACTGTCTTCTATATCCATGTATATCTGTAAGGTGTTTTTTTCTATTTTATTGTGGTTACTCCTTTAACAATTTTCAGCAAATATTCCTTTGCCAGTATTCTTGACAAGTTTTATTGCTACACTTCAATGTCCTCCTCCACTTAAGGGTAGAATAATGTCAGTCATCTTGCTCTAAAAAATAAATAAAGTAAATGCCATTTCTTTTCTTATTTTTTCTTTGGCAACATGCTTTTCTCTGTTTTCACTGAGGTTTTTTTTTTTTTTTTGTTTGTTTGTTTTTTGAGGATGGCCTTAATATGGAAGATTTTATAAAGAATACAGCATCCTGAATTTTAAGATTTGGACAAGGAACAGCATCATCTTGATGGACACAGTGAAGTTTTAAGCAGTGACTTGAGTAGATGTGCCCCATTTACATGCGTCTGTAATTTTAAAGATATACCCAGGTTGCAAAATATTTCTTAATGTCTGTTTCAAGATGAGTAAATAGGATCATTGAATCATAGAATTGCTTATGTTGGAAAAGACCTTAAAGACTAGCAAGTCCAACCATTAACCTAATACCCCCAAATCCACCACTAAATCACATTCTTAATCACCACATCCACATGTCTTTTAAATACCTCTAGGGCTGATGATTCCACCAATTGCCTGGGCAGCCTGTTCCCTGTTCCAATGATTGACAACCCTTAAAGTGAAGAAATGTTTCCTAATACCAAATCTAAACCTCCAGTGGACCACCTTGAGGCTGTTTCCTCTTGTCCCATCACTTACTTATTGTTAGCTGGGAGAAGAAGCCAGCACTCACCTCACTACAACCTCCTTTAAGGTAGTTGCAGAGAGCTACAAAATAAAAATAAATAGAAAAGCAAAAGTCTGTTATTTAGCTCAGAGAACAAGCAGTATGTCACATTTCACATTCATGCAGCTAGATGGTTGTAAAGGCAAGATGACCAGTGTCTTGCAGTTTGGGGACTGTCTCCATTCCTAGATAACCCCTGAACTACACCACAGTATTTTCTATGACAGCAGTAGTTGCCTTAAAACTGTCAAGCACTGTGCCTCTAAACATGCTAACTGTGCCCTACTCCTGTTTAGTTTATGAAGCTGGATGAACCTTGGATTTTTATAGTTCAGTGACACTGTAAGAAGGAAAACTGAATACTGAGAAATGAGCTATGTATATTATTACAGTTTTCTGCCCACTACACTGAACCTCAGCAGTATCCTAGTTCCATAGTGGTTGGGATTTGGGAATTATAAACCCAGAGAATGATAAACACCAGGAATTATAAATCTCCAGGGGATGATGAAACCCTGGGATTAAGCATGGATTTCCAGAATTCAAAGGCTGTAAATGCAAACTCAACTGGGGACAAAGCCCAAAAGGGTCACTTTATTAACAGGGTAAAACAAGCATGGCTGATTCTAGGATACCCCATGTTTTAAAAAAGTCATTATGAAAAAAAAGTGGTCATATCTGAAGAATTAAAGCTAATATTCTTAGTATGCACTTCCTGATAATTCCGATGTATTGAGAGGTCCAATTACAATAGACCTTATTAAAAAGCAGAGCTTTTTTCCTCAAGCCATGTATGTGCATGCAACTTGTGTGTTTTAACTTGGCAGAAGACTTCAGTGAGGGAAAACCAGTGAATAGGAATCAGATAGCTATCTATCTTCTGTATTTTTTTGTTTTTTTTTTTGTTTTGGAAGAGGGAAATATTGAATTTAAGACATTGAGATGCTTTCTCTAATCTAAATGTATTCTTTTATGGAGTGCTAATTCTTTTCAGAGGTATCCCAATTTTCTTATTTTTCTGATCTTATTTATAAGACACCAGCAACCAATCTTGCTGAATATTCCTATGTACTTTGGCTGCTCCTAAAAATATTAATGTCTAGTAAAATACTTATTAAAAAGTGGAGGGATTCTTTTTTGTACATAAGTGAACATGCATGTTAATGTAGAAACACACTACATGTCTTCCTACTTCCTTCTCTCCTTCCTTCCTTCCTGCGTTTCTTCCTTTGTTCCTTTACACATAACTGCTTGCAGATTGCTATTGTCTTTTACCATCCAGGAGGGCCATCAATCATTTTGAAGCTGAAGTTATTTTCAGGAAAATGCTCAGGTCTTTTCATATTGAAAGATGATTGATTTAATCAGAGATATGAAAGCATCTTTTACCTGTCCATGGAGTCTAAGAATTTGACTGCCCTTATGTTGTCACCGCAAAATAGAAGCAAAAATACGTATGCTTCTGCAGAAGACATTCCTTCAGTTTTCTTTCTTATTGCTGAAGCAGCTTGAATGGCACAGCTTAGGTTCAGATCCTGAGGATACACAGCTATGAGAAGTGTACTGTTAATTTTATCATCTCAGAGGGAACCAGGCCTGAAATAGGTTATTCCAATTTGGTACTGTAGCAGAGAATTCATCTGGGGCTGGCCTCAGCGTCTGCTTGGAGCACTCAGACGTCATCTTTGAAGCTAGCTGAGGGACTATAGTGTCATCCCAAAGGAAGCTGAGTGGATTTGTTCCATTTGTGTATTTGTGCTCACTTTTCTTCTGAATGTGATAGAGTCAAATGAGGCAAGCTCAGGAGCACTACAAGCTCTGTGACATGGTGTGGCTCTTAAGTTTAACTAAAATTGTATTTACATAAGCATGCTTGGTTTGATCCAGCAAACATTTTACATTTGTATTCTGATTGAAAACACAGAGGGTCTGACTGCTTCCATAGAGGTGACATGATACTGTGGCTGTAATGTAAGTTACCTAACTAAATCCCAATACATAGTTCCTAGAAATACCTCATTATTGACACACACAGACATCTTTCTTCTTTTCTGACTTAATTCTTCCTAAGAAGAATTTTTCCAAACTAACATAAGAACTTTTCCAAACTAACATAAATGTCATCAGAAAAATAGTTATGGAACCTTCCAAATGAAGTCAAAACAGGAGCATGTGCAACTAAGCAGTGTTTTCTCCCTCCCTGCAATTGGAAATCATTGCCTTCTTTGCTCTGTCCCTGTTGTGTTTCTGGACTAGCAACTCCTGAGGTGAAAAAGAAAGACATTTTTGTTGTTTCAGTTGTTGTCTTAAAACAAACAAACAAACAAACAAACAAACAAACAAAAAACAATGTCCCCCGCACCCCACCACACCCTCCCCCCACACTATGATTCCAGATTTGAGCAGACTGGCGTTATGCTAGATTGAAATCTTCCTAGTAATTTAATTTGAGGGACATCAAACGGGTTAATGAAAGCTTTGTCCTTATTACATGGAAACCAGTTCACACTCTCAGTGACTGCTGTGTGAACAGGAACAGGTTTATTCATGCAAGTAAGATACAACTCCTACAGCGCTGCTTNTTTATGAAATAAAAAAAAACCCCCCCCGCGCGTTTTTTTTTTTTTTTTTTTTTTTTTTTTTTTTAAATTAAAAGAAAAGTTTACCTCTCTGATAAAACCAAAATTGAATTAATTCTCCTGGTTCTTTTCTGAGACAGTTGTGGTGATAAGTCATAACTGCTACTGAACATCTATCTAAAAGCCCATGACTGTCAGTGCTTTAGTATCACAGTCATCACAGTATTTCTAGGTTCATAAAGAAGCAAAGGCTACATGCTGCTCTCCTTGAGTCAATGAGAACTTTGCATTGATTTTGAAGGAAGAGAGATGAAGACCCAAGTGCAAGATCTCAGATTTTACATTCTGGTTATCAATGATAAATATTGACTTCTTTCATGGCAAGTACTAAAGATTATTTTCTGCATTTTACAAGTGACAAAAATCAAAGCTGAGAGGTTAAATGCCTTGTGTTCAGACACAGGTAAAGAACATGGAAGAACTAAGAGGCTCAGGGAGATCTTGGCAATCAATTCTGAACTGAATCTTGCAGAAATTTGGCAGTTATGGGAGGCATCAGATGAGACAGGAGGCATATACTGACTGAAGGGCCAGCATGGGCTAAAATAAAAATCTAAGAAAAATTTCCAGGCATAGATATGCAGTATATGCTGTTCCTAATGGAGGCATGGGGGAGTCACTTTGAAGTCAGGAATTTAGGGGTGTGGGACCCCAGGCTGGGGATCCTGATCTTCATGTTCGCTGCCTGATGAGGTTTGACAAGGTCTCACACTGCTTCTCTGGCTCTGTGGGAAGTAAAATTGCAGTGTGCAGGTACAGAAGCACCAAGTCTGGTATACTTTATTTGGGGAGGCTGAGATTGATTTAGCCAGGTTTCTCTAGATGACAAAGTAAGAGAAGGAGCTGAATGTGCAGGCTAGAGGCCCTTTTAACCTTAGAACATGAAACCTTCTGCACTGATCAGCTTTTCCAAAAGGCCTTTCAAGGGAAAAGAATTTCTTTAGTATTAAATGATTTAACTGACATGATGCACAGCACAAGGAATAGGATTTTGTTAGCCTTTTGCTGAGAAGAGTTTTGCTGTCTGGACTTTCTGCAGAGGGGAAAGAAGAAAATAACAGCTATAGGGGGTGCATGTTGCACAAGCTGGATTACTATATTATGTTTCAGTTTTCTCCTTTTCTTTCATAAGAATTCTAATTTACACTAAAAAATATCTATCACAGTAGAATAGGTGGTAAGGATTATTACTAAAGACATAGAAAGAACATAGAGTATTTTCCTGATATTCCCCATTACATGTGTAGTAGCATCCCTGTTACCTAGGAGAGGAAGGAATGTATGTTAGGTATAGAAATTAGAAGGAGATGTGAAATGCCTATAATTGGTCCCTAACTGTCTGTGGAAAGAGATGTTTCAAACAAACAAACAAAAAAAATCTTGTTAGGCAATGGTTTTGCATCTTCATTAATACAGAAAAGGGGAAAAAGAACCCCAAAGAAATTGCAATTATTTTGGAAAAAAATTGGAATGTATAGTCATCAGCTATAAAGAAGAGTAATGTGCATTTCATTTATATATGTATCCATGCATAACTATTTATAAATTCTCAGTATCACTGACTATTACTGGACTGTTGAGGACTTATGTTAAATAGATAGACTTGCATTTAAATGCTGATCTCAACTTTCCACAAGGGACCACTAAAAAGTCTTTCAGTAGAAAAGGCTGGGATCAGCAAAACATGAAATCATTATAGCTGCAGACTTTCTAGCCCTGCTTTGTATTAAGCTTTTGAAAGGGACATTTGTTTAAGGATAAGATAGCTTTATCTTGCCTTGAATGTTTAATCTTATTCTATGGCAGAACCCCTGTATTCTCACAGCAAGGGCAAAGAAAAAAGGACTGAGCCACAGACCTGTCCCCCCCCCCCCCCCAAAATGACGTAGGAGAAGTCCTGATGCAATCTGACTTTAAAGGACGTCTGCATTAGGCAACCTGGAAGTCTTTGTCTTGATTCCATCATTCTTTACATCATCATTTATCAGAACTGACCAATGAGAATTTACCTGGGTGAGTGCCCTAGGGGATATACCAACTATTTCCTCCTTCACTTCCCTTGCTACAAGCAAAGATAAGATCGTAACTCCACTGCCATGGAGTAAGTATGACTTTTTTAGCTTGTCAGGTTCTTGTTGAATTCTACCATATGTTTGGTCATACAGTGATGTTGTCATTTCCCTATGAAAGCAGAGTGAGGGGCTAGAATGAAGTGACCAGCATTTATTTTTTAATGGGAAAAAATAAGGTACCCATGTTTATGGTAGATTTTTATTTTTTTTTCCACAATCTGAAGTCTCACTGATATATTACAAAGGAGTATAGAAGGATCCCATACCAGTGTAATCCTGTGGAAATTTTAATGAAAAATTGTAGATTATCTGACTTCTACCTGCAAATTGATTTATCCTTCAGCTGCACTCAAGTCACTAGGATTATTTCAGACCTGGGTAATCCCTAAAGTCTGCAGCCTGTAGAAGACAGGAACAATGCTACAAAGAGACGGTTGGTAAGGTGATTTGCATTAGGATTTGCAGAGGTAAAAAACATTCAGAAAATCTGTAGTATGATAGTAAATTTTGTTAGGAAAACCTTTTCCCCCCGCCCCCAGCACATATTTTTTTGAGTTAAAGAAATTCTTTGTCCTGACTTCTTGCTGCACCACCTTTTTTTTTCTTTCATATGACAAAAGATAACTCCTCATTCTTTTCCCACTTCTTCATGATTCTTGAAGAGGTAGTACCTTCCAAGGCACTTCTTTTATACATCCCTTCTTCATCTTTTCATGCCCCTTTTTGCCTTAGGTATTAATTTGTTTTAAATGGGGATTTTCTCTAGGTAGCTTACCAAATTCACCCATTCACTACTTAAAAAAAAATATGTAAAAACCAAAGTAATCACTAAGATTTCAAAAGAAAGCTGATTCTTGCTCTATTCTTCTGAAATATGAGTGAATGGATGTCTTCTGAAGTAGAAACTATGAATAATAACAACAGATACAATGAAAGGATGCTATAAGAAGCAATTGCACATGTGTGGTAAGCACAGACCTCAAAGAAAGAATCAGTTTTCTCATAACAGCCATATATAAGGCCTTTGATTTGTTCATATACGAAACAAGACTAAGAATTCAACATGTTGGGAGGATCAGAGCTGAACTTGAGTGCAGTTGCCTTTTTAATAGCTGCACGTATTAAAAATAGCAACGTAGAAGTTGATTGTTTAATCTCCTCAGAGATGCCTGACATGTATCTGAGTCTATAATTTGGCATCTGGGATATAGAAACTGTTGTCACCCGAAGATTTGCTTATAATCCAGTGATAAATGGCATAAGAAGTGTCTGTTCCTAGAAATGAAGGGTGGTCAAGGAAACAATCTTTGAAATCCTTATTCTTTTGCCTTTTTTTTACTAACTATGATTCTACTGAAGTATTCATATACCTGATGGATGGCAAACAGGAGCATTGTGACAGAAAGTGCTCCGCTTGGTAATCCAAATCCTCTTAGAGGTAGATCACATCTCCCGAGCTGCTGAATTTTAGCTCTGTGTAGGTGGAATGTAGCCAAACAATGTCCGCATAGTTTGCGCACTAGTGTATAATTAGCCAAGTACTTAAGCTTTCATTTTTGTTTTTGATCTTTTACATGTGATAGCTAATGTTCTGTACATAAAAATGAGACAAAGTGCTCTCTCCAATTCTTTCAGAGTATTTCCATTTATAGAGATGTCAGAGAGCTTTGTTTTGTTATAATTCTAGGGAACATGAATGTCTGAGCTTCTGAACTGATTAACATCTTGCGCATGCAAATCTAACACAAAAGAATCTATTTACAGCTTGACTTCACAGCAGATTGCTACCATATTAGCAAACACCTTTAAGTTGTTTGAAAAAGTGATGATTTGTTATTTCCTTTAGGCTGTGTATCTCTCACTTATATCTAGCTGCTTTTTTCTCTCTTTTGACGATATCCCCATCATCAGCACCACCACCAAAAAAAAAAAAAAACCAACAAACCTTTAATAGTAGCTCCCTGAGTTGACAGATAATATTCATAAAATATTTAAGGTGTGGCATGAAAGAGGAAACTTCCTCTTTCAGTCTTTTTGTGGTTATCTTCAAGGTTTTACAGATGGCTGCAAGATAACCCATAGAATCTTAATGCAAATTAGAATTTCAATGTGACTATGACTGAGTATGAAGAAAGTGTGCAACTAAGTGCATCAGAATAAATTAGTAAAGAAATCTGGTTTTAAACAGTTTAAAAAACAAATTTCTGTTTAGCTGTCTCTGCTATACACATATATTATCAATTTAATATTGAATCAATTCAATTTCTGCTGTAGAGGTAAAAAATGATGTGGATTCATTAGCTAGAAACACCAATACAAGGAAAGCTGAATGATCATTCAGACTATTTTGCAATCTCATGCCTAGGAGTGGTTATTTTGGGTCAAGGATATTGTGAAGGAGAGGGCAAGCAAGGACAAACAAGAAAGCTTGCTCATTTGCTCCTGTGTTGTGCCTGATCTAAATTTGGCTGTTTTCAGGGAATTCAATCCTAGCATGTTTAAAAGCAGTGCTGAATGAACAAAAGGTTGTCTGGAAAAAGGGGACCAGATTCTTAGTTGATGTGAGTTATCATGGCTGCACTTATATCAATTAAGATACAAGTTACTATATACAGTATTCTAGAAAACACACACATATTCATATTCAATCTATGCCCATCTTTATCGTAAGATATTAATGCAGAGGAAGGCAGAATCAGATAAATGTTTACATTTTTAATGGGCATGGAGAGTAAGCCTACTCAAAGGTAATACAAATATATTTTTGTGGTTAAATGTGGATTAAGAAATGTGAAAATAAAGACTGGTAAATGTTAAATAATACAGTCTTAACTTACTAGAAATTTCACAGTAGAATACATACACAAAAGAAAGATTAAGTTTAGGATTCCACTCATAATTTTTAGGAGACTTAGTCTTGGAGATGGATTCTGTTAGAGTAGATATTATCCAAGTACTGTTGAGGCCACACCTGAAGTACTGTATCAAGTTCTGGGCTCCCCAGTAGAAGAGAGGTATGGACACAGAGTCCAGTGAAGGGTCACTGAAATGCTTGGGGGATTTGAGCATCTCTCCAGTGATGTAAAGGCAGAGAGATCTGGAACTGTTCAGAAAAAAAGAGAAAAGAAGGCTCATGGAGACCCTACCAATGTGTATGAATACCTAAAAGGAGGGAGCAAAGAAGAGGAATACACTCTTTTTAGTGGTGCCCAGTGACAGAGCAAGAGGCAATGGGCACAAACTGAAACATGGGAGGTTCCTCCTGAACATGGGGAAACATTTTTTTCACTGTGAGGGAGATCAAGCACAGGGACAGGTTGTCCAGGGAGACTGGAAGTCTCCATCCTTGCAGATATTCAAAATTCATCAGCATTTTGTCCAAAGTAACCAGCTCTATGTGTCCCTGCTTGAGCATGGGAGGTTGGTTTAAATGGACTTTAGAAGTCTCTTCTATCCTCAACCATTCCATGGTTCTGTGAAACAGGGCTGCTAACTGGTGAATTTTTGAAAGTTTGAAGCTTGTTTATGGTGCTGGACTTGTGTAACAGTGAAATGAGGACTATTTTAGGCATCCATTTTAATTTATCAATTAGAAGACTTAAAACTCAAGGATAATAAATTACTGTCTTATGCTAATGTGAGAATTAGTCTTATACTTTATGTGTAGTGGAAATTATACTTGTGCAAATAGAGTATAAAGAATGTAGCTGAGCTAACTAACATGCTAATTCTTCTTAATGGCAGCAGAAAAAAACCTGATGAAAATGAGACTTCACTGAATGAAAAACATTCCAAGACTGGGGGGAGCCAGAGTTTCTAAGAAGGATGTGAAATAGCCAAACCTAAAATTGAAGCTAGTGCTTGGATGTGAACCTTACCATTTCTCTTTCATAAGTGATCTATTTTTAGTACATTACAATATTGAGCCCATTCTATGCTAATAAGAAGATAGAAAAATACTGTGTACACACACATACACACACATTACTGTCACCCATGAAGTACCTTAAAGTACAACAAAGCATGAAGAGTAGGATGGAAAGAGCTATCAGAGGGAGAAAATCTTCTGTGAGAGGCTGACTTCACAGCTTTTTCAGGTAGCTCTTGAACAGACTGAATATGGAAGGGAAGAGCAGGTGTTCATCTGAAATAAGGTCACCAACGAATAGAATACCAGACACAGTTTGCTAAAATTGGGTCTGACTCATTTTGGAACAGTATGAAACATTTTTTCTAAAGAGGACCAGTACTCAAAAGGATTTTTTTTCTCCAAAGAGCTGGTTGGTCAGTCTGCTTTTAGAACATCATATGAAGGGCCGAGTTGTTGAGAAGTGCTGTAACTAAGCCATTCAAGCTTTCATTGTAAAACCTTTGCTCTTCCTATCTTCATGAGAGTAGTGAAGGTTAGCTAGTACAATAAAATGATGCTCAAGTATTTTGTCTTTTCAGTTATCTTATATTCTGTTCTGCCACTCTTCAATCTATTGAATGCCTAGAGAGCACTATAAATGTATAAAATATAGTTTGTGGTTTATCATTGTCAAAATATAATGGAGCTGGGATTAGTACAATAAATGCTGAAAGCAGTGAAACCCTGTAAATAATACCAAATCTTCAAGAAAATTCCAAATTAAGACTTCCTTAAAAAATGTAACCCTGTGTTTATTGTCATACACAAGCACAATGCTAAACAATTTTTAACAAGAACAGACCTTAGTGATCAGAGGTATAACAAAGGAGGATATATTAGGCTGCCTTATAAAAGATCATTTCTTCTCTGTTCCTGTCTGAAAAAATATGGCTATTAATCAGTGAGACATTGTGTGTTACCTAAACATTGAATTAAGTCAATCAACAGAGAAAAAACGGTAGAGTATCAGAGATAAAAGAACTTGGACACCTTGTGATACAGAGAAAATTGATTAGGAGAGGTTTGGGGTTCCAACTAAGCAAACAGTTTCCTCTGTGGTCCTACTTCTGAATTCTTATCACTCATGTGTGCTGATGTCCTTTGACAGCCTCTCATTCTTAATGTTTGCTCTCAATAAAGTCCCTCAAGATGCTTTGTTTATTCAAGCCTGGTTAAGCTCAAATAGCTGTTTCTTATGTCGGTCTGGCTCTTTTTTTTTTTTTTTTTAGTTCTTGAACTCACAGTTTGAGTTTTTGAGATTTCTCTATCACAAGAACTGACTAATGTTTTTAAGCAAAATCTAATGGAGCATTACAAAACAAGGGAGATAGCCTTTTTCTTATGCTCCTCTTTGATCTGGAAATATCAGATGATGTGTTAAACAGCTCTTTAAAAATCTTGCAGATATGACTGATATCACCTTTATTGACATTATTCATAGGTATAAATATTTTATTACTTGTTTCAAAATGGAAAAATATCTCCTATGTAGGATCAAAACTGGAACAGTAAAGATGAAGAAAACCCATGTCTCTGCATTATTCTGTAAATCCTAATTAAAATTTTAAAAAATAAGCAAATTATTAACTTTTCTAGTATCTTGTAATACTTTTCATTGAGACCATTTTTACATTTCAATTTTACATTGACTTACATTTCACCCTCAATTTTGATGGTTTTTAAAGCACGTAAATTAGCTGCTAATACAGTTATGCTATATCCAGGAATATTCTCAGTTCCGTTGCTGCATGTTCAGTTACTGATAAATTACAGAGGGGATCATCCCAAGTATGATGTCTTTTACGTCTGGTGAGAAAATGCAGCTACATGGTTCAGACTCAGATAAGATTAATATATCTGTACTGTGCTGGGGAATTTTCTTGCCAGCATGTTGAAGAAATATGTTGAGTTTATGTTAAAGTTATTCCTAAAGTTGGTGATGAGATTACTGATGATGCCCATATTCAGGATTAATTTGTCATACAAAATAATAGAGATTGTTCTTATTAAGGATGATAGTACATTTCCAGCTGTTTAAATACCTAAAATGTTCTGTCTAAATTGAAATTCTTAACCTATTACTACCTGAACTGATAATTAGTAAAAATCTTTATAAATTCCATTATCTATGTGAACCAATAAGTAGCAAACCAACAATTCATTACTTTTTGTTTAAAATACAACTATGGGAAAAATGGGATGATATAACATTTGACTATTTGAATTTGCCTTTAAGAAGGTTTACTCAGAAGATGAAACTGGATTTATCAAAAATCTTTTTTCTCTCATGGAATTCACTTAGAGCCTAAAAATATATTAATTTGAACCAAGGGTAAAGTCCTAACACATTGCAACAAATTATAAGGCTGCTTTGGCTTCAGAGGTTACCACTAATTTATTGTGGTTGCCTACAGGAAAAAAAAATCCATGAATATAAATGCTCCTAATTAGTTTACATTGGGATGACAACTTAATTTGAAATAATCTTGCTGTTCATATTACTTTCTTCATATACATGTTCTGTACTTTGACAATTCCATAAAATGTCTTTGTTTTTAGGAGTGGATCTTGATGACTTGAGATAATTTCTGAAAAATCTCAAGGAGTTTTATTACCAATATTCTATAAAATTTCAAGCATGATTTAGCATTTTTAATTCTTCTATTTATCTTTGACTCTGTATTTCAGTCCGTCATGTCCTCAGTTTCCATTCTCGGACAAGTCTATGGACTTTGGTTTCTATCTGGAGATATGGTTTGTTTAGTTAGCAAAAGTATTCAGCTGTATGCCAGAAGCTGTGGTTATTATTTAGAACTAACTGTGTTGAAAATGCAGTGCTTGTTTTTTTAGTACTTATTTTGATTCTGTTTGAAGGCACTGGGCCAAAGTCACAAACAATATGAAAAGCTATAATTCTATTGATGTTGGTATATTCAGTCCTCTAAGTCTGAGGTTAGATTGGCCCAGTGCCTATGCAATTCAACTTTCAGAGGATCTGATACCAGAGCAATAGACACAAAATGCATTTGCCTGTCAGTCTTTTTCAATTGTTCGACAGTCGGTATGGTATATTCTCTATAACTGTAATTATAGCTCTCAAGGGATAGTCAAGACACAAAGCTTTCATTTCAGACAATGCTTGTTGCCTCAGGGGGGAACAATAAACATGCAGATATTCTTAGACAGCCACTGGCACTCACAATAGCTGTTCATAGATGTGTAGGATCATAATGCTGATGAATGGTATGGTTGGTTGTACTTTTTTTTATATAGTTGCCAGCAGTCTCAAACTGCAAACTAGTCCAAAGGCTGAATTAATTTATAAACTTCATCTAACCTAGTAGCAGTAGCCCAATAAAATGTTAAAGAGAGTTGCATAAGTTTACAAATATGCATAGACTATTAATTTCAATGTTATCCTTATCTACCTGGTAGATAAACACTTTCAGATCGGTAGGTCTAAACTGAAGGTGAGAGATGGAGTCTGCTGAGGTTTCCCTTCTCCTGCATCAGAACTTGATGCACATTAGGAAAAGTATAGGCACCAAAATGGTCCTCTGGTGCTGTCCTACATTCTCCTTGAGGATCAGGCAACTTTGCGCACAATCGACTAGGAGCAAATGCTGGAACACCTTAGCACAAAGAATCACAGGCTCTGTTCTCATCAATTCCAGCTGAGTGCAGAAACAAAAGGCTGCTGTCAAAGGAATCACTGTGCTATGGGAGGCTCGCATGCGGGCAAGGTGGGCCTGGATGCTGGTCTTGGGTGCCAGTCCATCAGCTCACTGGCTACTGCAGATAAGACCTGGGCAGCAGAATGAGCTGCCCTCTCCCTCCCCCTCTGCATGTGACAGTATGACCTGGCTGCAGGAATCAGAGATGGAAATGGAAATGGTCTGTCATTCCTTGACATAAACAACGGCTGTTCGGAAGAAATTGAAAAAGCTTCTAAAGTGGAGGCAAAAGTGCATTCCTATTATAAATGTCATTTATTTAAATACCAGGATCACTGAAAGGGTATTTTATTCATTTTCTTGCTTTTGAAAAATTGAAGGAATATGTCAGAGAGTTTCACCTCAATGATCACAGTACAGAAAGCAAGGAAACAAGAGGTCAACTGGCAGTTGTCGGTTTTCCCATTACATTATACATCAGAAAATTAAGCTCTCTGTGATTTACCATTTGTGTTGTTTAATACTTTCATCCAGTTTTTAAAAAATCGCTTTAAAAAAATAGTATTGAAACTCAGAAACCCTTAATTCTGCCAGAATGTAATTAAACTAGCATAATTAATAATTAAATTGTTATGCCTTCTTGGTCTGAAGGTACTTTGAGTACTATTGCAAAGGCATTTTTTTTCGGGCACTATAATGGTTATCAGTAGAACAGATTATTTATCCAGTACCTTTTGTTCAAGATTTTGTTCTTTTAATAAAGCTAAGAAACTGAGGGGCTGATTATTTTTATTGTCTTAGCTGGAGATTACTAAGTGGATGAGTTCTTACAGAATTGTGTTTGAATAGGTTTGGACACATTTCACAGGAGTCTGTACATTTTCCATTCACAGAATTCCCACAGAAAGAGTGATCCTAGTAACTTCAATACCTTAAAAATACTTGAATGACTTTGTTTTCAGATGTTACTGTGGTCAGCCAAGCTTCTGTGTGACTAGAATGAAGGAAGAGTGAAAGGTCTCTTGCATCTTTTCTTCAAAGACATACATCTTCCACTTTATGTGACTTTATGTGTATATCTTTGTGTACAGGGCAGAAATAGTTTTAGGATTAATACAGGCTGGCAAAGAAAAGAGGGATTGTCTGGACACCCTACATGGCCTACATTTATAAAAATGATGACGAAAATGAGGACAGATGTGAAAAAATGTCCACGTATTTTTAGGGACATATATTTGCTCCACTCACTCCTCCTGTAGATAACTATGAATGTAAAGGTAGACGATTAGGTTGTGAATATTCACTATTGCAATTCTTCCACTGTAAACTTTCATAACTTTCATGTGTGAGTAGTCCACTGTTCTTCCACTCAGGCAAGAGAGAAAAGGGAAGGAAAACAAGTTTGAGGTTTGTTGAGAAAAAATACTGCTGCATTAAACATCCTTTGAAAGATGAGGTTTGCAACAGGAGATGTGCACCACAGCTGAAAGACAAGGGAGATCAAATTAGGGGCTATGAAAAGAACTATAAAAACCTCTAATCAAAATTCATTTGCCTTGTCTAAACTCAGAAGCTAAAAGTAACCCAATCCCGCTTATCAGAAACTTAGTGGATTTCAGGTGAATTATCCTAAAGCTGTGACATATTTTCAACCATTGAGAACAGGTTTTTAGTTAATAAGACCATGATGACCTGTCTTCTCAAGATCTCATCTGCACATTAGGGTAAGTCACAGGAGGATACATGTGCTGTGGGACAGAAACTAGGATTATTACACTAATTGTTTATGAGTTGGTCAGAGTAACTAGAAGGACATCTTATGTTCTTTAAATGAAGAAGTCTGCAAATTAGTTTCTTTTAAATTATTTAAGAGTCAAATAATTAAATAATGAAATAATTGAATAAATGTTGTGTTTCTCCCAATTTTACCACTAGCCAGCAATCAGACAATTGCCTCTTATCAAAAAAGAAGTGGAGTGATTTTAGCCTTTTACAGGACTTAAACTACCTGTGATTGATAATGTGCCTGCAAGGTTTATGAGCATTATTGATCATATGGAGTTTGAAGTTTCTCAGAATTACTTTGCAAAATACTTATGAACTCCCATGGGACTAAAATACATAGAACTTGAACTAAATGTATCCTTTATTTTTTAATACCAATTTAAAATACCTGGTAAGAAAAATGGAAAAAAAAATCATTTTAATTCAACATAATTTTAAAATTTTGTTAAATTCAGTTTTGATTATGAATGTCTGCAATTTTTTAGTTAATTTTGAAAATGATATTAAAATTTGAAATTATATTGTGAACACATAATTTAAATAACACCAGAACTCAGAGTAGTTGGATAGTCCTTTGGCTTTAGAGGGAAGTTTGGGTTGTTGCATTCATTTTCATCTCTCCTTCATGGACTACTGAATGTTTCTGTGCTGTAAAGCTGTCTTTTCCCCCACCTCTCCAAACTGTGCTCTTGGGCCAGTTTCAGGGTTCATACATAACTAACTTCCATCACTTCAGTACAAATAAAATAAACTGCTGGAGTCTTTCTTCCCCCAAGTCAATAGCTGTGCAACTGCATGCCTCCTCCTTTTACTCATCTGATTGTACATATTGCTTTACCCAGAAAAACCTGCTTTATATGCTTATCTTCTCAATATATTTTTGCTTTGTCTTCCTGAGTCTTTAGCCATATATATTTTTCTTCCTCAGAAACTATCTTCCAGAGAGAACTAGAACTAAACCTCTTTAAGGGCTGCACCTCTCAAAATGACCCACTGCAGACAGACTCAGCGACTTTAATTTGCTTTTACCTTCCTTCAGCAAAACAGAGATCACAATTCAGTAATCTGCTGGCAAGAAAAAACAAATAGTGACAACATCAAGCACTCCCGACTTCTCAGAGAGCATTCAGAGTATAAAAATAACCAAGTTCATATTTGTTTATTTTGCCTTTTGGTTTTAGAACGGGCTAAGTCCACCTAAGTACCACCTGAGTGATATTTTCAAATCCCCTCCTGCAACTAGGGATCTGCATGTATATTTTATTTACAAGCCACATGGCCTTCTTCCTCAAAATGCTCATGCATTCTTCTAAATAAAAGCCAAAACCACAGAAGAGGCTACAAAATATCTGATAAATCCTGATAGCAAATACAAAATGTGCAACTTCCCTAGGACTGACTATTCCTTCCCTTTATTGGGGATGCAGGAAAAAAGAAAAAGAGGAGGGCATAATTGCAGTTCTTTACACAGTCATTTTTTTCTCATTTCTGCTTCAGCAAAGGTGAGCCTAAGGACAGTTTATCCCGTTGCTAAACAGGAAGGTTTGCTTAGCTCAATCGGTCTCATATACAAAACTGAAGTTCCCCTTTGATGGTATTGTTTATTCTCACGGTATGGGTCATTTTTACACTTAAGTGACTTCAGAACTGAGCCTGCAATAAAGTCAGTGTGAGTGAGGATATACTGTTTTAGAGGCCTACAATATGCTTATTTTAAATGGAAGAAAATTCTAGAAGAAACCCTTTACTTTCTTACTGCAAGTGGAACTGAAGCTGAGAGGGAGCAGTAACTCTACCTCTGCCACTGCAGAATGGGAGCCGAGGGCATGGGGGCCAACATTAGAGGAGAGCAAAATTTGAAATCTGTTTAAACAGCAGAGACTATGAAAGCCAGCTTGCATAACAGGGTAGAACTGTACAGACATTTCAAGGTGTGCAGCCCTCTAGTGTTTTAAGATCAAATACTGTGAACAGTGGGATCCAACGGCTTTTCTCTAGCTAAGGGAGATTTCTGCTGTGCCAAACAACTTTTGCATTTTCATTCCCAACTGAAGTGTAGCACTGAAGAGACCTGATTCAAGTAAATTACTCACGCATCAGCTGCTTGCCTGTATGTCACTTATATGGAACAAGTTGCAAGTTCCAGCAGCTTTTATAATCAGTACAGCAGCTCACAGAAGAACACATACTCTGTACAGACAGATTTTGTCATTTATTCTGTCAGTTCCATACTTGCCAGATATGGTATATCACATAAGATCTCTTTATATTATGGTGCTTTGCAATAATTCTGAATTTCATTGGATTTCATTGAAGTAACTAGAATAATACTTTTTTACTTTCAAAAGGTGAATTTGACCCATTGATCTAATTTGGTTCATTCTATTTCACCAGTCACTTAATGTACCAACTTTCTGAGGCAAAATGTTTCTATAGAGGTGCCCACTCACATGTTCTGGAAACTTAACTCAAAATAACCATTCCTCCCCTCAAAACAACCCCAAAATCAAGCCACAGATGTGGCAGGAGCACATCACACACAGACCCTGGCCCTGCTGGCCAATGTGTGTCTGCTGACAGCCTTTCCTACCCCTATTTTTGTCTTACAGCAGCACACCATGGCTGTGGCAGTGTGCTGGTTTTGGCTGGGGAAGAGTAGTTAGTTTTCTTCAGAGTAGTTGGTATGGGGCTGTGTTTCGGATTTGTGCTGAAAACAGCATTGAAAATTTGGAGATGTTTTAGCTATTGTTGAGCAGTTCTTAAGCAGAGCCAAGGCCTTTTCTGCCTCCCACCCCACCTCACCAGCAAGGAAGCTGGGAGTGCACAAGTTGGAGGGGAGACAACTGGGACAGCTGACCCCAACAGACCAAAGAAATATTGCATACCATATGGCATCGTGCTCAGCATATAGAGCTGGGGGAAGAAGGAGGGGATGTTCAGAGTGATGGTCTTTGTCTTCCTAAGTCACCATTACATACAATGGAGCTCTGCTGTCCTGGAGATGCCTGAACACCTACCTACCCATAGGAAGTAGTAAAAGAATTTTTGGTTTTGCTTTACCTATTGAACTGTCTTTATCTCAAGCCATCTGTTCTCTCACTTTTACCCTTAAGGATTCTCTCCCCATCCCACTGGGAGGGTGTGACCCACAGCTGTGTGGGGCTGAGTTTCCTGATGGGGTTAAAGCACAACAGGTGGGTGCACCATGGCCCAGGGCTGCACCTGGTGGGGGCAGTGAGAAGGGTGGGACACCTTGGCCAAGGAGGGGCTCCAGCCCAGGAGCCAGGCCTGGGCTGTGACCACGTATGGCCATGAGCCCCAGCTGAACAGTTATCCGTGGGGGCCCACCCACAGCAGGTCTGTGAGGTGAAGCCTTGCCCTGGGGACTGGGACACTGCCCACGGACACTTGCTGGGATGTGTGACCTTACATTACCCCCAGGTGAGTGATTTTCTTTCTTCTGGATGTCCCTCAGTGATCCTATGGCCCTTTCAGTGGAGCAACCAGATCTGCTGGTTCCCCTGGGGCTCCATGTCAGTCTGTGAGTGTGCACTTTAGGCCACTGTCCTTGTTCACGTAGTAACAATATGCCCAGCAGGCACAGGGAACTCATAACCTGTTAAACACCATGGGACACGTCATGGTCACCCTTGATGTGTGTCAGTTTTGGCCACTGGTTTTGGTTTTCAATCAAAGCTTATCTGATTTTGTTACCTGAGTGGAGCTGTTTTCATACACCTCTGTGACACCCACGCGATTCAGCACTTTAGCAACACAAGAAACTCAAGGTGAAAACAGTAACAGTTAAGGAGACTGACATGGCACATTTTCTTTATTGCCTTAGAGTGGGAAGGACATGTTCTCAGGGCAGACCCTGTTGCCCTAAATGCAGTACTTACACCATTGTATACAGTTATGGTATTATGTGCTTTAAAAAATCCTAAAATGAAAAATCAAAAACAAAACAAAACAAAAAATCCAAGCAACAAAAGGATGCTTATAGGTAGCAAAGTAAAGAAATATGATTTAATGCAAATTTGCAAGTAATGAAAAATAAGTGTTATTACCTAAATACATAGTCAAAGATAATAGTTTCCTGTGTTAACAGTTTTTCTTTTGAAGCTTTGGCTTTGTAGAATAACTCTGAGTGCCTAATTTTGAAGAGCTTTTTTTTTTCAACTTAAAGTAGCAAAGTGGTACATCCACAGCCATTGTGTTAGTCTCATATGCCACAGTAACAGGATATTTAAGAAGGTATATATTAAAAAGAGTTGATAAACCCATACATTAAGACTGGTTTGTTTTCCAAGATTTATCTATAAATATGTGGTTGAAAACTATTTTATGCATCATATTACTGTGAGTGAAAAAGAGATGTTGAAGATGGCAGGAAGAGCAAAATAAGTCAGCTTCAATTTTTCCCCAAGTTGAGCAAGGAAATTGGAACCTTCTCAAGTTCCCAAGCAAATCTCTGCGTGTTGACTCTGTGTGTGGGGTGTTTTATCCATGATATTGGGAGCCTAATGGCAAACATCATAAAAGCTATACAAAATAAAATAAAACTAAAATCGTTGGCAGAGCATATGCAGTCACCCAGAGCAACAGAGGGGATTGTTCTAGGACAAGTGACAAAGTTTCTCCTGGTATATACTGATTTGTCACTTCCCTTGGGAAATAAAGACGTCAGTGCATTCGCTGCCTTATGTGTAATAAAATACCCTTCCAGCCAAAGAAACAAATAAGTGCTTCTCTCCTCCTTCCCTCTCCACATAATAAGAAAAACTGAAGTCATACTTTTTGTCTCCGAGCAATCCCTCAAATAAGAAGCAGTGTCCTGTAATTTGATTCAGTTAAGCGCTAACCTCCATTCCATTATTCAGGAATGTCAAATCTAAGCTTACGGGAGGAGGATTTGGAGCGAGAGTGTTTTTAGTGGGCACAGTTTGTCTTGATTTCACATGCAAAGTGAGAAGAAACGAGGCACAATGAATCTGAAGTCAGCGTATAGCTTGCATGTGTGGGTTTGCACCTCTCAAGGTGAGCAGGGTCCATACAACAGGGTGCAGTCACGTACTAGCAGTGGGTGCATTTGATGACTTCTCACTGCAGAAAGTATTCTCTGAGTGTCCAGCAAATCTACAAATTCAGCTTCATATTCCAACATGATCCTCTGTAGTGGAGACTACAGAATAGCTGGCCTGACTTGCCCTCTGCTTGGTGCAGGCCATCTAGCTCTTGCACTTTAGTATTCCTGGAATGGAAGAACTTAAGTAAAGATGGTTTGTGACTTTCTCAGTACTGCAACATTGAGTTTCCATCTGTTTTGCTCCTGTAAAAGAATGCATATTAGTGCTACCCCAATGAATATAGCTAACTGTGAGCTCAGTCTGCTTCTTCAGGTGTGCTTTATAGGAAGAGCCCAGCTGTGCTGGAGTACAGTAGATTGTTTCCATATTCCTCTGTTTAAGGAAACTTTTGGGGGAACTAAGTGCATGTGGGTTGAGTAAAACACAGTATTTTTAAATTTTAATTTTGGAGGAGTTTTGCAGTCATTGGCAGTGTTTAGAAATAAAGGTATGCAATAAAAATTGGTCTCAAAAATTGCATTCTCTATAAAACATTTGTTGTAAAGGGTCAAGCTGAGTTTCAAAAGCTTTTTATTTTACAAGACATAGTGTATTGATCAGAAAAGTGTAACTAGCAGCCATTTTCTTGTACGCTTAGATTAAAAAATAAACTGGAAGAGGAGGGAGCTGTTCTGTTTAGTGTCAATCATTAATCACTATGTTTCCTTTTACTGTTGTTTTTTGAGGGTTGATTTTTGGTTTGGGTTTGTGATTTAGTTCTGTTCCTTTTTAGAAATTTAGTTCAGTTATTTTGTGAAAGTAAAGATAAGGAAAAATAATTGTAGAGTATCTGTTATATTCAAGAGATAAATTTTTCCTTTCCAGTTATTACTTGTTACTTGACAGTGTCTTAGTTCACAGTGTCGCATCTTGAAAACTCTGCAGTCATTTTAGACCTTTGAAATCTCTTCATGAATACTTAATTCTGCATTTGTAGGAGAAGAGTCTGTGCTGGAGAGATCTGTAGTATCGTTCAATCTGTGGCCTCTAGCTCTCAGTGCAGATTGTGCAAGGCAGCAGAATAAATTAGTATTACTTTGAAACAACGTTTGTCCACTGGAATGTCACCCCTTTAGATCCTTGCACAGAGCATACAAAATAGCACCAGATGCAGACAGTGATGTATGTTCCACAGTGGTTCTCCCAATTATTGTCGTGAAGCTTTCTTGCCTGCATTGATGTTTTGTGAGAAAACAGAGAGCAGCGGTGGTTCCAGAATGTGTGTGTGTGATGAATGCCATTTATTTTCATTTCTCTGTTCCTCTGTAAAGGGAGTGACTGAGTAAAAGTGAGGTAGATTTATTTGCTTGTGTAGGGAATATACCAGAGTAGAGGATAGAGAACACATGGCAGCTAAGCCTGAAGAGAGTGACATACTGAAAAGTGCAGGGAGCAGATGTGATGCAGAAATAAAAACTTCTGAGGGGTGCAGAGGGTACTGTGCAGAGTGTGTTGAAACCCAGATCGAGCCATTTGGTCTGAAACCAAGCGTAGGGAGAAGGAATGGCTTTCAAACATATTACTTGAGATACAGCAAATGGGACATTCTTTACAATCCTGTTTCATATCTGTTTTACTGAACTGGTTCTGAGATTTCTCTGTTAAAAATATTTACTCTAGTTTTAGTTCAAATACAGACTTGATTTAATGATTAAGAACCTGATGAAGAATTTTGGGTACTCTTTATGATAAAAGGAAGTGCTATTTCAATATAAGTAAATGTAGTACTTCAAAGGTCTGGATGCCTTTGGCTCTTGTCACAACAGATTGAATTTTTCAGATCAGAAATGCATTTTTTTTTTTTAGCAACCTCCATGAATTACTTGCTCTGAAAATGAATTCTATAATCATTTTGCTATTAGGATCAGGCAGATGCAAATCAAGAATGGCATAGCATCTACCCTAGATTTTTTTCCCTTTTCTTTCCCTCCCTTTTTGTTTTTAATTGTTTAGAATTTTTTTCCCAAAAAGGGGGGAAAAAAAAAAAAAAAAACCAACAAAAAAACCCAAACCAGAATGAAACCACAAACAATAAAAAACCCCAAACCACATAGTTAGCATGCAAGGTGCTGCTCATTATGCATGTTAGATGCAGTATCTTGAAGACCATAATATGATTCTGGAAAATGTGAAAATAAGCAGTAAGGAAAAAAGGATGTATTTTTTTTTTTCTACTTTTTAATAACTTCCAACAGAATTAACTTCTTTGAGCTACTCATGTATGGCATCCTTAATGTCCATGTATGGCATCCTTAATGAGTGCCCTGTTGTTCAGACAAACCAGAACCCATAATAAAACCAATTCAATTAGACAAGACACTTAACCACTTTACCCTTAAGTGTAAATTGATACGTGAACTGAACTCAGTGGAATTTTCCTACTGAGCTCAGTTATGCTGGAATAGATAAAATGTCACTGGTTTGTGTACATCTTCTTAAAAGTGAGGGGTTTGGCACATGCCACAGCAATTCTGGCAAACATTCCCTCTCACCCTTTTTTGCTTTTGAATTTCCTGAGGGTCCTAATTAATACAGTTAGTAAGAAAAGCAGTCACAGTCTATTGGCGCCCCAATGGACTCTCATCAGAAAGGAGGCCAACTTCTTGCTTCTTTTTGATCTTCAGTTTATTGGCCACACTATCTGATTTGGATCTGAAACCTTTATCTTTTTCAAGATTTCTGTAATTATAAATTCCTTGCCAGACAACTCAATTATTTTATATTTCATACTGAGTTAGTGTCTCTACAATGATGCCCCCTTTTTGGGGAAGAGTTAGGGGCTTTTGTGCTTACAAACACTCTCTTGGGCCACAGCCAAACATATACCTTAGCTTCAGAACACCTGAGACACACAAAAACTGGTATATTTACACAAGATATTGGCTATACATACTTATGAAATAGAAGTATTCAGAGCTTAACGAGTATAACCTTGGCTTGTTTGAAAACCTCTCAGTTAAAAAAAAAAAAAAACACAACAACAAAAAAAGTGTTCTTACTTTGACACTTGTTTGCATAGATTTAAAAGCTTTTTAGAGGAGCTAATCTTGACTAATCTTGTTTTACAGATTTGAAGAGAAGGATGTAGCTCTCCTGGCTTCACTAAACAAACCAGTAGTAAAGTTACAATTAGAAATTCAGCCCTTCAGGCTTCCTGTCAGGGCCATCTATGTTATATCCCATTTCCAGGCAATAATATAAAATAAAAGTTGTCTCAATGAAAATTGCCTATTCTGGATGGGCTGCTATTTCTCATAGTACATACTAAAGGGTTCACATTTGAACATCTGGGCATGAGCCTGCCCTGCTGCAGTGTCATGGGTAGGGGGTGAAGGTGGGCACCCCCAACATCCTACCTCTTCCTGGAGCAGGATGGTTTGCCTGATCTACAGGCACAGCATGGATGAGACAGCCATGGTGAGGCAGGGCTGGGAACCTCACAGGTTCTGAGGCTCAGGGTGGGTTCTGTGATTCTGGAGTGATTCAGGGCTCTTATGGCAGGTGGGGACCAGGGCACTTCTCAGAGGTGCCACTCAAAAGTAGAAAGGTATAAGAAATGGCTGCTAGGTGAGTGATTCCGAGAGGCCATTCATACCCCTACTCTGTCCTTTCTCCCAGCTCAGGACCTGTCACATATTTAATCATCTTCATTATTTTTCTGCTTTCCACTGGATGGACTTTTTTCTTAATTGTTTTTGGGACAAGGCAAGAACATAGACTATTTATGGTCACTGTATTTAAAGGCTTTATTTTCATTATTGTTCTGTCTTTTAATACTCCTAATTCTTCAGGCCTTAATAACACTGCTAGGCTTTTTGACTACTGTTGTACATGGAACAAATGGTTTTATTGAACTGTCCAAAATACTTTCTACATCTTTCTCTCTGAATAGATGCACTTAATTTAAAACCCATTTGTACATAGGGGAAAATTCACATTATTTCATCCAGTGTATATTGCCACTTGACTACACTGAATTCTATCTGTTGAATTTCTTAAATGCATAACTTTATTCAGCTTTTCTGAAGTTCTCCCTGGTCTTCTCTAATCTTGAGTAACCTACGTCACTTTGAATGTGAGTTTTAAAGGTTCCATTAATACTCTAAATGGTTTTTAATTTTTTGTTTTGTTTTGGGATTGGCAAGGCAGTATCAGAGGTACATTGAGAATACCTTTGTTCAGCAGAGCTTCAGTAATTGCTTCTGTCTCTTGTAGTTTGAAGAAAGTGAAATAAAATGAAAATACCCATTCATAACAAGAAAATGTAAAGTCAAGTAGGCACAAAGTTTTTAATATTTAATTTTCCACATTATAAAGCAGACTCTTCTTCTCCGCCTTCCCATAAATGCAGAAATGGATAGGATTAATTAAACATTAAGCCATTATTCTTCCAAAAAGAAAAGTCCTTGCTGGTCATGGTTGATATAATATATTTCCAAGGTGATCTTTCCCTCATGTGAAGTTTCTCCATAATTTGTTTAAAAATATTAATAATAAAAGAATAAGTATTTTGTTATCATATTTCTATTATCTTTTTTCATTGGAGAAAGGGGTGCTATTTTGTAAATCTTCCATAATTAAATAATTGACTGGAGGACTTATTCCATAGCAGAAATGTTGTGTGACATTCAGTGCAGGCAATGATTTAGAAGTCAAATAGAGTCTACAGAAGGAAAAAGATTTGTAGGTCCTCAGGCTCTAAGGAAGAAGCATATTTACTTTCTAGACTGTTTGCCTTCTAGAAAAGGAGAAAGAGCAGGGAATGAAACCAACAGAATAGGGCCACTAGCATTTTTAGCTAATGATATGCAGTGTCAAGAAGGTGCTATTTGTATCTGTGAGATATTGCTGTGGGCTGACAGAATAAGAAAACTAGAAACATATGAAGTAAACTGAAGACAGCAAAAAGATTCCACCCAGGAAGAAAATAAACCAGAGATTTTTTTATTTTTTTTTTTCATAAAAGCCATACTTGCTTAAATTGCTTAAGGATTGCATTTTGTAATCTTGAGCATATGAACATAACTATTGCATTGGTGATATCCTGTCTTCCTTAGTTTATTTTTATTCCTAGCTTTGTTACTTTGCAGAGTGTGCTAAGTTGATAGTTCTAGTCTACATTTTAACCATGATAATACTGAATTAAAATGATAGCTACTGACATATTTTAGCAAAACAATGTGAAAAAGGAAGTTGTCTTTATAAACCTACAAAATTAGGTGGTGGGTGAGGTGGTAAGAGAAGAAGATAGATCCGTGCAATATATTTCCTGATGTGATATTGGTAAATAATGGATTGTTGAGAAACTCTCCAGATGTAGGGAGGTAAGAATTTTAAGAAACAGTGTGAGCATTTACCTACTCCCTTTATTGCTTCGCAGAAGCTTACATGAATTCTGCTGATACTTTAACTCAGACTTTATCTACTCCCTTTTGAGCAGTAACTCTGCAATTTGTAGCACTGTATTTTAATCTCCCAATGGTGTATTTACTATCTTAGATCATATGTTAACAGCAGATTGAGTCCCAGAGGAGAAAGGGCAAACCAATCATTACTCAGATGTAAAATCTTCTCTCAGGCAACATCCACCAGTGTCTGTCTAAAATGAAACCCAAAGAAAAGTGGACAAATGATACAAACTTGGTGTGCAAATGTCAGTAGGAGAGGAAGTGAAAATGAGACAGTGGCCCCATCACTGCTTTGACTACAAGAATTCAATCTAAGGTAGAGCCTTTCTAGCTCCCAACTGCCATAACTTTGATTAACCTTGCAGTGTTTCAGCACAGGGTCATGCTATCCTGTTGACACTTTTCCTTTGACATGTCAGTCACATTTCAATAACTTTCCAGTGCGGGCTTGTAAGTCCTGTCTCTTCATTGACTTAGAATGAGGCAGGTTGCTTATGAATACAGCTTGAAGTGTCAGTCAGATATTCTTGCATTGTGTTATCTTTGATTGACTTGTCTGGCATGGTGAAAAATTCATGGTATCTAACTGCCCCTATTTTGACAGTCAGGGATCTCCTTCTTTTTTTATTTTCGTTTTTTAATTCCTGAAACACATTCACTTTTCTCAGAAAGTGAGATTTGGTGTTTGCTTTTTCCTTACACTATTAACAAGCACAGGAGAGTCCTATCCTGCAGATGTAGTATCTTAGCATTACTGTCTGGCATTTAGGTTCTCACAGCATGGAAAGCATAAGCTACACTAATGGAAGATAATAGGTTAATAGGTTAATAGGATAGCAGAGAAAGCATCATTTTAGGAAAGGACATAAAGGAAATTCTGTTTGGTTTAGCTTTTAGTTTGTCGGGTTTGTGTAATTCATAAGGGTTAGGCCCGAAGCCATTTAAAAAGGGCCAGCAAGAAGAAAGCAAAAGCAATTCTGTTTTTTAATGTTTATTATTACCAATACAGACTGTAGCTGGGTCTGTGGAGGTAGAAAGCTATGTCCCAGGACAGTGATTATTTCAAGGCTGTGTTATTCAATAAACTGATTTATAACATATGATTCTAGTTTTAATCCAAGAGTTTCTCCATTTATTTTAAACAAAATAAATACTTCCCTGCTATAGCCACTTGAGATTTATAATCTTGTTTTCAGGAATGCCCTGGCTCACATAAACAGACTTACTCCCCTTCCAGTGCTAGCAGAAAATGCAGGGCCAGTGGTGAAGGAGGGGAAAATTCTTTTATATAAAATAGTTCATGTCTGTTTCATAAATCTGGTTCCCAGGCAGTAGAGGAAAATGAATAAGAAGCATTTTTTTCAAGCTGCTGCCGTAGCTGTTCTTGCTTGGCTGAAGGAAAGAAGTGTATAAAAACAGCTAGTACTGGAAACTAGATGTAAAACAATAGCAAACAAAAAACTCTTTAACAAGCATAATCTGTTGTCAGTGAAAGGCAAAGATGACATTAAATTCGCAACAGTGCTTATTTTTCTAATGTAAGTTGTGGAGGAGGCAGAGATGTGGAAAAGGAAGCAGCAGCTGTATCCAGAGCATTGCCCTGCCAAACTCTTGCTTGAGTGTCCGAGGCTGAACCTTGGCTAGATCTGTAGACATCCAAGTAGTGCACAGGGAGCATTCTGTGTCTGGGGTGGAACCCATAATTTACTGCCACGAGGAGACAGCTATTTGAGCAAGATAATAGAAGGGATGAGGCAGAGTCATGGATTGTTACGTGTGGTTTCCACAGCACCAATTAAAAATACCCCATGATAGCTCATAGTCTGGTGGCTGTGGCACTTTGCTTGGCAATAGGAGTTGGAATACTCTTGAAAAACAATTGAACTGTATTTTTTAATGTTAAATCAGTCCTTGAACTATTGGGTAATTGGGACTAATTGTTCTTTCTGCAGCCAGATTTTATTTTTTAAGAGGTACTTGTATAGACCTCCATCTTCTGCAAGTGCTTGAGAGTTTCTATAAGATCATGCCCTCAGAAAAAAGGAGACAGATCATCTAGTTTATTGATCCTCATGGGACTAAATCTGCTCTTGGAGTACAGCTGTTGAGCACTGTTGAAACTAAGACTCCTCCCCATGTCTTCATAAGTGGGAACTTAAGTGTGTGAAAATCTTCAGTGTATGAATTGTGGTTGGTTGATCTTGGCCAGATGCCTACCCAGAAGCTCTTTCACTCCTCTTCCTTAACAGGGCAGACAGAAAAGAAGATGAAAAATTTCATGGGTTAAGGTAGAGACAGGGAGATCAGTTATCAGTTACCATCAATGGAAAAACAGGCTTGACTGGGAAAAAAATGATATAAATAATTTTATTTCATATAAATTAATAAATTATTTAGTTATATTAGCATAGAGTTGGATGTTGAAAAATGAAGAAAAACCTAAAACAATTAATTTCCCCTCACCAATTTCCCCTTCACCAAGAGATGGAGGAGGATGGGGAATGGGGATATGGGTCAGTACACAACAGCTCTTTGCCTCTGCTCTTCAGATTTTCCCCTGCTGCAGTGTGGGGATATCCATGGGCTAGAGTCCTTCAGGATAAACTTCCTCTGTTGTGGTGTCCTCCACAAGCTGCAGGGATGTCTATGATTCAGCACCTGGAGCTCATTCTCCTCACCTTAGTATCTGCAGGGGTATTTCTCATGCTTTTTTTCCCCCATTCACTTCTTATTGCCTGTGGCCTTTCTGAAACCTGTTTGCCCTGAGATGCCACTCCCTGGCTGTGGGGCTCAGCCATGCCCTGCAGTGGGTTGGCTGGAGCTGTCTGCCAGGACTGCCCCTCACAGACACTGCCCTGCAGCCCGCCAGGATCAAAGCCTTGCCACGTACACCTAGGACACCAAGATATGACACCTGAGAGTGGTGAGATGGTGTGTGAGTCAACACAGGGTGGGGACCTGGAATGAAGGCAGAGTCAATTTTCTTCCGTTTCCTTTCTCTCTATATTCGCTAATATTTATCACCTAAAGTTTGTGAGTCTTAATTAATATTTGCAGAAGCTTTGAGAACTTTGGCAAAACCAGTAAGTTCAAATTTGTCAAAAAATTAGTGCTTTGACAGGAAGTTCCACTTTCTAATACACATTCCAAGCAGATGTTATATTTTATTATGTGTCTTAATGGTACCAAGAGATTAACCACACCAGAAAAGGAGAACTGAGCTATGAAAACATTACAGATACATATTGATGTTAGGTCATCAGATAGCTTGGAATCACAACTCTTTTAAAGAAAAGCAGATAACATGCATTCATAAATATCGAGATGCCCTTGCTATTAAGTATTTCTTATGAAGATTTAATTTCCATGAGTTTCTTAATTCACTGATAGCTCTTCAAAAGTTTTGGGAAATGACATTACCATGTTTTCCTTGCAAGAAATTTCTTTCGGTTTTAATTGGTTTATTTTTATATAATGCATTGCATCAGTGCAAATAATGTGTGCAGTTGTATTTTATGTGTGCAGTATAATATGTGTAATATAATGAAAGAATTCTTTCAGCAGCCACTGCAGTGCTAAGGAACTCAAAAAGTGTTCTTTCGAAAACACACTGATCCTCCATGTGCTGCAAACTTAATTATTCATTCACCTGTCTTGAAATGTAGCAGAGAAATAAGAAAAAAAAATTGCCCGGTGGAAAATGGGACAGCCATGAGGAAAAAGACAGAAAGCTGACATGACTAGAGATATCATGCTATGGGCCTTTGTTTAACTGCTGAGATCTGTGTATTATCACAATAAATGGCTGTGGAAAGTCTTTTTAGGTATCTTTCTGAAAGCATTCATGACCAATATTCTAAAGTTGCAGTCTAATTTTTGCTTTAAGGTCTATTGCCATTTGAAATATATCTCCTCACCTTGATCCCTGTATTTTTATACAGTTACTGAAGAGATTTAAGGTACATAAGCAGTTAGGATCACTCTGGAATCCTGTGAAGGTGTGTAGTTACATTGCTAAGCTAAAGTTTCTTGTAGAAACCTATTATCATCCTTCAAGAAGTTGATTTTGGCAGATACTCATGATGTAGGTGTAAATAAGTTAAGTTAGGCTGGAGTGAAAACAACCACATTTAGCTAGCATGGTCAAATATGCAGTGAATACTAAGCAGAGAAAAAGTGAAGGGAGGGACTAGATTTTTATAATAATCTCTGCGTGGGAACATAAATTTGCATTTTCACTTATTAGTCAGAATTTTTTACCTAACTCTTCAGAATTGTGCAATTTCACCAGGAGCTTTAGCTTTTTTCAGGATGAATAAAGATGTTAGAAAGCATCTGTGCCAGTACTGTTTTTCTCTTTACAGCTCTCTGCATGCTGCTTGTGTTTAAGCCCTTCTTGTTGGGAAATCATTCCAGACCTGGTATAATTAGGCTGTCTTTCCAGGTACTTTGCCAGCACCACTCTACTGAGGCTTGCAGGGTAGTGCTGTAGCTACAGGACTGCACAAGCAATGGCAATGGGATATGCATTTCTGGGATAATGACAAATTCATCCTAATCACGTTGGAAATAATAAAATGATTGGTTTGGGTTTTTTAATTTTTTTGATGTACTGAATCTGCCTGACTATATGTGAGTGTTCTTGTTCAATGGCTATCATCTCTGAGGTGATGAGTCTGGATCGTTAGTCTACTTTTGCAAAAACACTTCTCATTGCCTCTCTCTTTTGAATGCAGCAATGATAGAGTAGTGAAATGCTACTATTAGGTTAAGCTTTTATTAGCTTTTATCCCACTTTACTTCACCGTAAGTCATATAACTTATGCATGAATATCTCCCTGTGTGAGTGGGAAACATCATTCTCATTCCCGTCAAGAAAGATGAGTTCAGCCCAGTTCAGAATCTGCATCCTAGCCTCTTAGATGAGGCAGCAGCAACCGCTTCAAGTTTGAGTGTGGAGCCAGATTTGTTAGAAGTGATCCAAGAGTGCTTACTATGGAAACTGATCTAGCAAGCCTTTTTCATGGATTTGGATGGACTAGAGGAGGTACTGAGTCCTGAGAAGGCAAGGAAATTGATTTCATGCCTGCATCAGGTGCATGATTGAGTTAGAGAAGCTTCATGGTCACTGCACAACCTCTGAGCTTCAACAGCAGACTTTGTGAATACTCTTAGGTGGTGTTAATTGAAATGTAATTAGACACAATCTGTTGATGCAGCTCAGCTGTGCTATGTCTAAGGTAACTTAAGAGTGTGATTAAGCCAACTTAGATAAGGAAAAAATACTGATTTTTAAATCGAAAAAAATTGGTGTTTTTTTAGGTTAGGCGTTAAGAAAACTTTTTGATTGGCAAAGTTGATTAAGCAGAACTGTTTTGTGATATTGCTATCACTGTGGATCTGGAGGACATGAACTTGTAAGCATAGTAATTCTTCTCTTATGGGTAGAGGTGACTTACAGTAGGAGGACTGAAAGGCCCACAAAAGACTTTACTTACCCTCAGCCATTTAGCAGAAGTTACACTGTAAGCCTGAGTTTTGACCCACCCCTAAAGAAGAGGGTAACTCGAGTTCTTGTTAATAGATCCCTTTAGGGCGGGGTAGAATGAAACAACACTGAGTGATTGGTGCTCATAAATATATGTATATAGGGTTTATTTTAGAACAATTTGGTTGCAGTGGTTTTGGCTATTATTATCTATAGTACAATAGCAATGTAAAAGCATGAAAGTAACACTTAAGAAAATCTGTAAGGAAAAGGAAGAAAGGATAAGATATCACCACCTGTGGATCCTGTGGCTAGACTTGGTTGTTGCAAGTTTGATGTCTAGTGGTCAAAGTGGTGGTTGCAGACTGGATCCATCGGGGGTGGGGTGGGGCGTGGGAGGAAAGTCCCCAAAACATCCATTGCGTTTATATTATGCATAGTCTAGGGGAAAACGCCCCGGAACCTCCCCTTGGGCTGGGAGTACTGCACTGGGTGATGCAACACTGGATCATGGGACATTTCAGGAGTTTTTGACACCTTCTGAAATGTTGCAGCTGCAATGTTAAGTCAACAGAGTTGAGTCAGTTATGGCCCACCTTGGCCCATCTTGGGCATCAGCAGGGTTGGATACCTTCAGGGTACGTCTGAATGTCCCGGTACTTCCCCGAAGGGGAGTTACCATAGCTGAGTCACTTGGGTAAGGACAAAGAAACAGTATTTTGCCTCGCAGGATTTGCCTCTTTTCTTATCTGGTTCAACATCAGCTGTAGCCTGAGGTGTCAGCTGTGCTCACCCTCTGTATCAGGAGGTTACTTTGCACATCAGCAGCTTGTCCCTGATCGTTTGAGCCACCAACATTTCAGTCTCTCCCACTTGTGGATATATTCTTCTCCTGAGCCTTATTAACTTCTCCTTAAACCTGGGATAATTGGACAGTAGCACCACCTTTAACTTATCTCTAAATTCCTATCGCAGTCCAAATTCCAGTTAGTAGGCATATTTGGGGAGGGGTGGGCTTTCGTGGTTGCAGGTGAGCAGCTGCGTCTTTGCACAGTTTGCTACAGTGGGCAGAAGTCCTCCGACGATCTTAACAACGTTTAAGTCATTAGGCATTTCAGTCTGTCACTGCCTGTTGTGGAAGTGGTAACCTCATTGTGATTTCAATAACCCTGCCCTTTGTATAGAATATTGAGTCCACAGCTTTTGTTTACAATCGTCCAGACTTTTTTTTTTTTTCCCTAATCTCTGTGATAGTGCATGTGTTTCCATCCCATATATACATCCTTTGTTCTGGCTTCTATTTGTTATTTAGATGTTTTCCATCCAGTTCTGAGCGAGTATGGTTTTGCTAAAATTGTTATTGCTGGAAAAAAATGCAAGAACAAGATATGTATTTTGTTTGAGTTCCTTCATTTAATCTTGAGGGCACATAAAATTATTTGCCTTTGATGTTTAAAAATGTTCAGTATTTTAAGCAGCAGCTATCATTCCTGCCTCTGTATGCTCATGTTCCTCTGGAAAGAAACTGTGAAGTCCCAGGGATGATTCTAACTGCAGCTTCAGTGCCATGGTCACTCCTGGTTTGAATCTTACCATGCATTCACCCTGGGGCAAATACAGTTTTAATTTCAATAGTATTTGGGTTTTATTAATTTTGCTTCATTGTATATTTTCACTTTCATTTCACTCGGGCTTTCTGTTCCTACAGAAAAGTTGTGTTGAAACTAGAAAATAAATTAGAAGAATCACTGACACACTAGGAGACCACAGCTCAATAACTCATTAAGGTTTAGAGATGCTTATTACATATATTCTCAATTTTCATTCACAACATGCAACATGCAAATTCCATCTCTCTTTTGACTGTGCATCGTCGGTAAAATGAATTACATCTTTTCCTTGCGCAAGATGTATTGTCTATTGAGATCCATGAAAATAAACACTATAAAAATTCAGATGAAATGTATAGAATAAGTAGTTGCTTTAAAAGTCTGACTATTTCAACTGCATTAATTGTACAAGCTACAGAATTTAATATTTTTTGAGGGAAAAAAATAGGAACTTGTTTGAATTTTTCATGTTTTAAAAATGGTCTTTATGACAGTTATTTTCATTACTCATTTTTACTGCAAGTTTAGCACATACCAAAAGTCCCACTGAATTGAGAAATTAGGATAGTTACCTATTAAATAGCTACCTATTTTCATGCTTTCTTTTAAAGATAGAGCTTCCTTACTGTTAATATGCTGCATATTGTAATGAATATGATACTTTTCTTCAATTCATCACGCTGTAAGATTTTATCCTTCTTAGCACTAACAGGGTAGTTTCCTAATTAAAACACTTTTAATTATCCTTTCTCTCCAGTGTGGGGAAAACCTAGGAGCCTACATAAATGGTACAGTCATAACATACCATGAGGAAACTAGTAACAAAATGTTCAGTATAAAGCCTGAGATACTTTTTCTGGTTTTGGTCTGTAGAGGGGGAGGGTCAGAAACTCAAAACTGTCTCATTATCCTGTCTTTGTTCTGCCTTTTTGGACCACATGGAAATAATTTGATAAAGGCTGTTAAGTATCTTGGGTGCAAAGAGGGAGTAAGAACTGAGGGACAGGATTTTTCTTTTTGTGGACTCAGGCTGCCTGATGCATGCAGATTAGCCTGGATCTTGGTCCATGCTTCTCACAGTCTGAATCCAACACTTACATTTAGCAGCTAGAATCCTACTGCCCTCCTTGGAAGAATGACTTTAGATCCATATTTATTCATTATTTTAAGACTCTCATTTATGTGATCAAAAAAGGGTACTTTATGTGCAGCTTGACACTCTTCTATTACACTTAAAATGTTTTTGTCCCAGAATACAGACAAATTAACAATTTCTTGATATATGCCATGTTATATTGCTCTTTCCTGACCAAATAAACTGATATAAATATGTTGCTTGTACTACACTTGGATGCTGACTCTCGAAAATTGTGGTGACATCCAGAAAATTACTCATTAGGAAGAGGTATTTAGAATAAATGAGCTGTAGATTGAAGAAGCAAATGTGCTATAAATCTCATTTTTAAATGTGTTTGATTTAATTTACAGTTCTGATTCTGGTCCATCTTCATCTGAATATTGCTTTCTTCTTCAGGATTTGGAACAAAAAATAAAGCAGGCTAATAGGATTGTGAATATGTGGTTACCTTTGACAGGCTTTGGGGATTTAAATGAGAATAAGAAAAGATGTTTGCCCTAATAAAGGGATTTTTTGAAACAGAAGAAAAACACTAATTTCTAATGAAAAAACTACTAAACATAAAAAATGCCATAAACATAAATATGCCATATGGCAATTATGCCAAAAGATAGAATTTATTACCAAATAAAACTGTTGGCTTGTGCATTTCACAGTTTCCTCCATTCCCAACCAGCGTGTTTTTAGAGGCTTTCTGTAGGGTTAGTTGCCCAGACTTCTGCAAAAACAACAGTTTGTCGTTATTGCAGGAGGTGTTAGGAAATCAAATCCAACTGGAGCACCGAATGAAATTACAGACTTGTTTTGTCCCAGCTGCGTGACACATGCCAAGAGCTGATTTTTCAGTGCAGACATTTAAAGAAATGAATACAGAATTCTATTTGTTCTCCTACTGAATGAATTCTCCTTATTGTGTTTTTCATACTTCCACATACTATTTAATATTTCAGCAAAGTCCCTTTTTCCCTTCACCTCAGTGAAAATGCTTTTAAATGTCCTATTCTATTTTAATAATTGGTCTTAAAATGATAAAAAATTTGTAACCTATATAAAACTTGAGTTTGATAAATAAATAATGTTTATCAGACAGACTAAACTGTTTTTAACTGATTTATCAGTGATAGCTTATAATGACTTATAAAAGCTTCATATGTGATTTATCATTGTTGATGTTTTATCAAGTGACATATTTTCTAAAAAAAAAAATAATATGGAATTTCAGACTGATTCAGTCGCTGGTATTACAGAAAATTCTTGTGAAATTTCTTCTTACGTTCTCTCATCTCACAGAGCCTGCAAATGAATACTCAAATCCCAACATGGTTTTGAATCTTTAAAAAATGTGTTTAATATCTTTACGTCTGTGCCATCAATTTCCTTTAGTATGTACAGTTTTAATTAGGTCACATTATGGAAAGTATTTCCCTTCTTCTTCTTTCTCCCACCTACTGCAGCTGTTCATCTATGAAGTGCATTATCACCTCAGATAAGATTGGTGCTCTCAAATTGTGAGGCTGAGTTGCAGTTAGCATGCATTTTTAGATGGCATGCATGGAGCTTGCATACAAATTGTAACATGACGTGTTTGGGGGCTTTTTTGTGTATGCTGAATGAACTTTCTCAGTGCGTTCAGCAGTGCTTACTGCATTCAAATTGTATTGCCATAAAGAGGGTGAGGGGATGAATTTGAAGACGTGAGATCTCCTCGCTTCCACTCGGGCATGCAGTGTGATTCTCACAACTAAATTGGCCGAGATCCTTGAGACATGAAAGGGAATTCTTCAGCAAGAACAATGATGTTTTTATTTGGCAGTAGGAAAAGATGTGAGCGAACACAATTAAGCTCCATACGCTTGTGCTGAATGGCTTGATTCAGCTATCTTCATTCACTGATATTTCACTCCTGCTCCTGTGATTGGCATGGGGAGGAATACAGCAGAATGAGTCCATAGACACTCTCTTCACAAGGACAACTTTCTTATCTATAACCTGTCAAAGTCGCTAAAAGCTAATGTCAGTGTATTAAACCCTTTCTGAGTGTACTTGTGCAATTTGTTCATCACTTCGGTTCTGTGAACAGGACGCATCCTTGAATGTCTTCCGTCTCCCAGGCCTCTCCTAATTTACCGTCTTTGGCATTTAATGTCAAGGAAATAGTATAATGTGAATTTGTGAAAAATATTTTCAGCAAGTTCATGCTGATACGGAATTTCCCTGAGAGGCAACATTAATAATGGGTTGGCACAACACATTTGCTGGAGTGGGTTTGATGCCTTGATTGAGTTTCCGTGGTGCGTTTGTTGTTGCTTTGGGGAACGTGTGGATATTGGATTCAACAGACCATAGAATTTTGAATTAACCTCTCTTTTTCTCTTCATGAATATAATGGCTTCACAATCTGTTCTTGCTTTGGCCTTTTATTTAAGGGGAGAAGTGAAGGTTTGATTTAAAACAAAATAAATGTGATTTTTGAGAGCATTGTGAGGAAAAATAAATATGCATAAGGAAACATTGATTTCTAGGAATCTCTTAGACTACTTTCCCCAAAGTATTTCCTACACTAAATCTCCATAAAATATTCATTTTAGCCCTACAGTAGAAAAGATGAAAACCATTAGCACCAAGTTCAGAATATGGCAGCTCCAGTTTCACCCTTTATTTAGGAGAAGCCTATGATTTTTTTCAGGAGTCCTGGTAAGTGCTGGCTGATGTCTCATTTTAGGTAATTTCTCTTTTCCTGATAGTTGTAATTGAATAATATATTTTTATAAGGTGAAGACTAAAAAATAATAGATTTCTTTTTTCTTTTTAATTCTCTGTTGCAGTGCTCAGAGTATGTTCTGCTTGCATTTTCAGTCAAGGAATTTGCTCTGAGGATCTCAAAACACCACAGTAGCTGTCTGATCCATTCATTATTTCCAAAGCTTAAGAAGTTCCTTTAGTGTATGAGTGTGTTTGACAGAGCTGCACACTTAGATGGGAGAGAGCAAAGCTGATAATAGAAGATAATAGTGGGAGGCTATATCTGTTTTGCAGGGTGAAAAATGTGCTTAAGTTAACTCAAGGGAAAGTTGGTACAATACTTACTAATGTGGTGATCTGTAAACTGAGATACAGAGTGAGTATGAAATGGGTGTTGTTTAATTATGACATAATTGCTGAACTACGTAACTGTAGCATATTTTTTTTACTCCTTAAACTGATATATTACAAAGAAAGTAAAGATTAAATTTATGATTCAGTATTTCACTGTGTTTAATCCCTTTTTGCTTATCAAGGCACACATTTAAGTTATTTTAAATTACTATCTGCCTTCTTTAGCTCAATCTTACATAATTTTTGTTGTTGCTCTCACAAGTTTATATCTCAAATGTTTATATCTAAGCTTTGAATTCAAAATTAAAAAAAAAACAACCCTGTGATATCTTTGTTTTTATTTTAAAGAAAAGCTGGTATGAACAGTTTTCCAAGTTTACTAGTTTAACTCTATTTTAATAGCAAGCCATTGGCATATTCCTGAATGTTCTTTCTACCTAAGTGCTGGGCACGATTACAAAGCTGTTTGATGCTTTAGTGATTTGTTTCCAGAAATCCTTGTTGAAATTTGTGTGGGTTTTAGAAAGTGAGTTAAATTGGGGAAAATTAAATTAACCTTTGGGACAGCCTGTCTGTATTCCAGACTGGCAGTAAATTATTTGGGTGTAATTTATTTGCCCTAGGAATTAGCTGAAATGGTGGTGACCAGAGTTTTAATTGTTCAGAAAATGTTGTAAGACTTGTAGCGTGGTTTGTTTGTTTTTTTTTTTCTTTTTTCCTTTTCCACTGACAGGTCCAAAAGTGGCAGCTTTCCGTCCTTGTTTATAATACACTACAGCAAGCATAAAATGGCTTTGCATTGGTTATTGCATACACCAGGATTTTTTCCCAAATTTTCTTGTTCTCACTATTTTAGCTCCCTTTTTTGCAACATCGAGTAAAGCAAGAAGCAGATAAATTGGTCTTTGCAGCAAGACTAGCTTAAAGCAGCATAAGCATGGAGTGGAACTGGAGGAGTAGGAACCACTGTTCTATTATCAAATGGCTTAATATTTTGCTCTTTTTGGTCTTGCCTTTGCACCTACCAGGTCCACAGGCAAGATACTGAATTGGTCTTGCATGAACCTAATTTTCTGAATGACCAGCACCTGTTACTCTAAGCAGGGCACAGAGAAGTGAGAATCCCAAGAATCCTTTAAAAAGCTGAGAAACTTTTTTTTTTTTTTTTTTTAATACTGTCTGTTCCACTATTTTTACCTGTAATAGTGACAAAGGAAAATTTTATCAAAAGTTGTCATGATGTCTCCAAGCCACACAACTGTGCTTGACTTGGTAATCCAGCTTCTTGCATGATGCAAAATGTGGGCAGTTTTGGTATCAGAAAAAATGCTGCTTTTTTGCATGCAAATAGAAGGCACTTAACTTGTGACCTATGGAGCAAAAGTAATTACTGAGGATGAAAGACAAATCAAGACAATTAGCGTGCTTGAGTTTTGTCAAAGAGACAACCTATGGCTCAGAATACTGCAGTTCAGGTTTCATGGTGAGGGTTTTTGGGAAGGCACCAGAGTAGTGATTTGAAAGATTTATTCATTTATTGCAGTGACAAACGCAATGAAAATGTGTTCAGAGGCTTCCTTTGTAGTCAATTGCTCCTTGTAACCGATCCATTTATCAGGTGTTTGACTAGGAGGAACTCAGTATAACATTGTATTGATGTAGATCAGAGCAGAACAAAGTATGTTGAATTTCATAGGCTTGGCTATACAGCAGAGCTAAATATCACTGTATCTTAAATATCAGGCATTTTCTTTGATAGGGTTTGCCACCTGTTGAACATGCTTTTTCTGTCAGTCTTAGAGCACGGTAATTTATAATGATAAATATAAGGAAATTGTAGATATATAGAAATAAGGTAAAGAGATTGCTCAAAATTTTCTTGTGTGATTTTGGTCAAGGATACAATAAGAGCTATTCGCTGTTTTGTGGCAGAATATTAAAAACTGAGTGTTTTAGAGCATATGCTCACATTTTCTCTGATCTAGATGGTAAAAGACCAGTTCATCTGCATAGGATAATACAACTATACTGTCACGTTATTTCTTCAGTTGTTTTGTTCTCAGGAATAAAAGCTTTCCAGGGAAGTTTCAGCTCTTACAGTCACTAAGAAAATGCTCTTAACAAAAGACCTAGCAAAAGAGTTTGCAACTGGCCACACAGAATTAATTTGCAGCGTGCAGTCCTCATGGTCTATAGTGGGTGCTTTGAAGCAACTCTGAGAATTAGGGATGCCATTAAATCCTTTGCTACCGCAGGTTCTTCAATCTTTAGTGAAAGAAATCCTTAATGTGGCATGAAACTTTCTTATACCTGAGTTAAAAATGAAACATTTTGCCCCATTCAGGAAATGCCCCAGCATTTTCCCATCTTTGATGGTGCATTGCTTCCTCTTTATGGCTCAGTGTATCGGATAGGTAATCAGGGGACAGTGATAAATCTGGAATCCAGTGTATGTTCCTACCTATGTCAGAAGTCTCCATGTCACATTCATCAGATTTATAGTTACATATTTTTCTGAATAGTACTTTCTAATTTTGGAATAATGAATAACCAAGTCATGTTTTAGATATGGCTATGCTATTATACAATATCCCTTTCCTTGCAACAATTTTTCCTTAATGTAAGATTTGCATGGTACTCCTCTCTGAATGTTTCAAATATATAAAATAAAAAGATAGAAAATTACAGGGCAGAAATTGACTTTTTTTGAGCCTTTCTTATCAAAGAGGACATTGTAATAAAAATTATGGAGTATATCAATAAAATACTGTTGTCTACTTGTGAAATAGTTGAAATAGTCTGAAAATAGATACTATGCACTTAAATAAAAAATTAAGAATGCACTGGTAACCCATAATAAAAAAAATACCAAACTCGATTGGAAAAGTAAAAAAGAACATTTTATTGTTTGCAGTTAGTGTTCTGAAATTGTGTGCTGTACCACACATTTATATACCTGCACAAATATGTATCCATTACTCATGCAATTGTTGTAATACTGGACTAACGATGAGAACATGAAGCCACAAAGGATAGGTTTCACACACACAAAATGTTATTTTGTAGTTGACCTCATTGACATAACTGTTGACCTAGAGTTGCCAGCAAAGCTATGGCATGTTTTGTGATTGACTCGCCTGAGAATAGCAGCAACTTGTCCAAGGGTTGTGTTTTTGTTTTCTTTTTGTATGTCAGAGAAAGCAGCCTTAATTAAGATTTGTGTGATGACTGTAGCTGAATTTTTCTTCATTTAGTAAAAGCCTTGAAATTTCTTAATAGTGCTGTTTATAGTATGCTAATTTGAGTTAATTGTACTGCACTAGATGAGACACTGATTTAGAAATGCTTGTAATAGTCCAATTTTGAGTGGAAAGACACCCTTTCTTGTTTGATTCTTGTAGGCAAGTATTGTCTGCTCTGACCTGCAATTCATGTAATAAATCATTTTTAACACTGGCACAGGTGTCCTTTTGAGTTTAAATATGTTTTCTATTCATGTTGTCTACGATAATTTTTTTCTGATGTATGGCTCATTATCACATCATTCTGTGTGCAAGTATTTTTATAACATCAGTTTTTGCAGACATTTCTACTTTCATAGTGAATTTCCTATACTCATTTTTGAGTTTTGTATTCAAACTGTATACACGAGCTTTAAAATACCATATTCAAATCACTCTTGCAATTTTTCAGTGAAATTTGAATCTGTCTGAACCTGATTTATTCTCCAGTCTGAAAACAAATGGTCTGATCAAGTAGTGGTTGAGAAAGTAGCAAAGAATTCTAGAGTTCTATATTTTCAGATATAGATAGGTCAGAGCTTGACTCTGCAGAAATGATTTATAGTAGTTCTTAAATGTACAGCTAGTATTTCTGGTAGACTGTATGTAAAAGAATACAGGAATTTCTCTTTTAAAGTTCTCTTCTATTTGAACTAGGGGAAGAAAAAAAAGGAAAAATAATAAGGTTGATGATGCAGTCCCTTCCAAAACAGAATTAGGATACCTAGGTAATTCCTGACACATTTGTTTCTTAAAGACACCCAACTGTGGAAACTCCAAGGCTTTCTTAACAATCTGTTTTAGTGTTGCAGTAATCTTTCTAACTGTTAGAAATCTTTTCAGCATCTTGGCACAAGTGAATTTCACTAGTTCTTTATCACAGATAAGACATTCGTCTTTAGATCTACCTTTTATTCATTAAAAGATTGCTATCATCTTTATCTTCAGCCTCCTCTTCTTTAAGCTTTAACAATCAGGTGTTATTAAATCTCAAATCTTTCTTTCTTGGTGAGACTCATGATAGTTTTCCTTTTGACTTTTTCCTATCCATTTCTATCTCTTTGAGCTGCCCCAAACAGGATAGAAACAATCTCAAGTTTTCCCAAAAACTGGAGCAAAGCAGAAGATTTATCTTTTGTATTGTGTAGGTACTTCTCAGTTTTACATATCCAAGGTGTGTTTCTTGCAACAGAATGACACTTCTGATTTATTTCCAGATTGGATTGAGATTGGATCTCTAGAACCTTCTCTAAGAAACCTGTACCTACACAATTGTGGTATCTACATTTGTTCCTGCCCTTCAGAAATTTGCATTCTGGCTGACCTTTCAACACACTGGTGGTCCAGTACTTATGTGTAGTCTTTAAGTGCAATAAACACTCTCTTCACAGCATTTTTATTAAAACTTCAAACAAGCCTGTTAGGGGGGACAAAATGTAAAAGGTAATTTTAAGTAACAGCATAATCATGATTACACTTTGTGTACAGTTGCCTAATCAGTTTCGAACCCACACAACATTATTAGCACTTAGACAAATTTTCCTTTTTCATATACATGAGGATTTTCTATGAGGCAAAGGGTACAAACATAAATGGCCTTGGTCACAACTCACCTCTCCACAATATCTATTACCATTTTGTGGAGACATTGAATTCTGTTGACTAGATTTGTTCTTAAATGATTGACTAATTCTTATCTAATTGATTTTTGACCATTCTTATGTCCTTTTCATATTGACAGCTACTTAAAAATCATGTGGTTTATTTGTTCCTGTGCTTTTCTAGGACTTAGTTGGTGACAGAAAAATTGTTATTTCTAAGTTTCCACTTTTTTGAAAGATGAATATTATGTTTTCACTTCTTCCGTTTTATTGATACCTCATGTGTATATCCCGGATTGCTTTCCTGATGGCAACATGATTCTGAGATGGCTTTACCAATTCTCTAAGTACCCTAGGAGGAAGTTCATCAGGCACGTCTGCTCTGAAAACTAATTTACTTAAGTACTCTATAACCTTTTCTGTCTGTATTTTTAAATTGAAATAATTCTTCTGTTTTTTGTATTAATTATGCTAGTCACCTTCTCATTGTTGACCTTTTTAATTAAAACTAATGCAAAGAAGATATTAAATGCTTTGGCCTTCACATCTGTTGGTAACTTTTTTCCTCTGTTGGATAGCAGAACAACACTTCTCTTTGTCCTCCTCTTAGTCACATTGAATAGATTCAGTTTGATTAATACAGGATGCAAATATTTTAATTATGTTTTGTCTTCCCAGTAGGCCAGTTTAAATTTCCACAGAAGGGATTTCTTTTTTTTTCATTGACCTTCTTGTATTCATGCGCATGCCAAAAGTTGAATTGCTGGTATTCCTGGAAAGTCTTATACCAATAAATACACATTATTTAAACTGAAGGGGAAAAAAAAGAAAGAAAAAAGCATTCAAAACCAGGGAAAGTCAAACTGAAGCGACTTGACAGTTTTGTTTGCCGAGTGACACATTCAGCCCCTCATTATTCACACACAATGGAAGTGAACACTTCAGCAATTGGAAATCACTTTGGCATCATCAGTCAGTCAGAGGATTTGATGGTGTGAATGTTCCTGATTCCCTAGTCTACTAAAAGGGGTCCTTTTATATTCTGGAATAGCTTTACTACATTTAGAAATTTTCAGTCTTGCCTGTTCTACCATGAGACATGAAAGCATCATGAAGCATGATATTCACATGGACATGTTAAAATTAATCTAACAAGAAGAACATTAACATCGCAGTCTTACTTCTTTCAGAATTAACTTGGACTTACTCCCTTTGAGTTGCTTAAATTCTATTTTTTTTTTTTTTTTAATATATAATCCCTTTAGGTCTACTCCTGGTGCAATTTAAAAAAAATAAATGCTTAGCAGATATTCTTCGGGGGACAGGACACATGGGAATGGCTGAAGGTTGTTTAAAGCACTTAAGAGTGGTCAGATAGGGAATTCTCACTGAGTGTTTAAAACTTTCTCGAACATCTGAAGTGGAATAAGGTTTTACCATTTTATGTGAAATTTGCAGGCTACCTATGAGCAGAAGATTGGGAACGTTGACAACCAAGAGAATATAGTTCTGGATATAGTTTTGTCTTCAGGTGGGACAAGAGTGTTGAATGTGATGGTAAATACTATCTACTACTACTCATACTTACTATTAGTCACAGGGAGGAGAAGCTATCTGGCTGCAGGAGACTGAGATTTACAGTGCTGAAAATGCATTAAACATGCATTAGGGAACTTAAAGGATGACTCCAGAGCTGGAGGAGAGATTTGGCTTTGCTGTGTATGTATAGCAAGGAAACATGTGAAAGTATGTATCTAGGAGTGAAGTTGAATCTTTCAACTTACAATATATTTTCTTCAGGATGAATTTATCAATGCTTTTGTTGGATATATAAGTAAAAGGATATAGAGCACCAGATACCCTTGTCAAATACTCTGCTATATGTTTTTTAACCAGACAACTTAGAAGAAAAATTTACTCATTTTAATACAGGTTGTCAGTGATGCCAAGGCTGTTAGTGTACCATAAGCACTGGCAGATATTTTGCTAAACCTGTGATAACTAAACATTATGGAAAAGATATCTGAATTATTTGTGAGATTTCAATAGATTAAAATGTAGCTACAGTGTTTTCTAAGGAATAGAAAATGTAAGATTTTAGAGTGACTGTAAATGTAGTCCAAGATGTGGAAAATACCTTTAAGTCAGCAATATCTAAATAGCATAAGGTTATTGCCAGCAGACAGAGCTTTTTTATTTATTTTTTAAATGTTGTTTGAATCCTATGGACTGCTTTCTGTTGCTTGGTTGGGTATGTCAGGTGCTAACTTGCTGTAGGCAGCACAGCAAGTGAAACCAATGAAATGCTGTTACTGCCTTGGGCACCCTAAATCCATGCTGTTTGTTAGCATCATCAGACAGGTAATTCTGAGCGTAGATAATAGTGACTTATCACAGCCCCACATAACACAAGGATGAAATCAGTCTCCTCAAGCTAAACCTCAAAGAGCTGACAACATGTGCTAGAGTATGTGGGCTGTAGCTTTCATCATTCTATTAATTAAATACTGTTTTGACTAGCATAAAATTACAGACAAAGGAAAAAAAAAAAAGAAAACAACAACAAAACCCCAAGCAATTGATAACTGTTTCATTTTATGACTTTGTATTTTGGAAAACATACTGTATTAAGCCTTCCATTGGTGTCATATTTACAAAATTCTTTTACCATCTTCCAGACAACGTATCAACTAAATCTTACAAGTGAGTGGAGGCAAGAGTCCCATCAGCCTTGTGATAACTGAAAATAACCTAACTAAATAAAGTCACAGATTTCCTTGTTTATTTGGGAGCAGTGTAGCAGGAGAAGATTTCTTGCATGTCCTCCATTCTTCTTAAACCTTGCATGTGTCTTTATTAAGTTGTGTGTCATTACTGATGAAACTCTTTTGCATTTAACTGTTGAATAAATTGCAGGTTTGTGCAAATAGGTAAAATTTAGCTAATGCTAAAACCTGATGCAGAGAGCATGCTTTGGAGTCCGCCTAATTCTTGCAGTAGAACTTGACTGAAAATTACTTGACAATCAAAATAAAACCTAAGATTTTCAAGGGATAAGTAACTATCCAGTATGTACCACAGTACATGTGTAAACATTGTTCTCTGACTCAAACACATTAATTTCAATAATCAGTTTTGCACCATAATAAAATTACATTTTCCTGTCTTACTCTACCTGTTTATCAACCTTAAGATATTATTATTATTATAATGATTTTGTATGCATGAAGGTATCACGTAACTTCTAATTTTGAATTTTTCAGTTTTAAAAAGGAAATTGTTGAAGATAAGACTAAAAAACCTATGAAAATTACAACAAAATGTCCCATTGTGTTTTGTGCAGTAATTTGTTCTTGATAATGCAGTTTGAGGACAGTTGTCATAGACAGATTTTTACAAAGAAAATGAAATAAGCCCAACCAGTTCTTTGGTTCTTTTTGGCCATGTTTAGAGAGGGGCAGCTTAGTGGTTTAGCTTGAGTCTGGAAATTAGGAGGAACCCATCTAGGCCATAGTATTGGGACCACAACATTTGCTCAGTATTTTTGAGAAGGACTGAAATGATTGCAGTCCTCCACCTACACTCACAGGGTGTTCATCTAACACCCATTCCCACAGCAGTTACTTTCCAAGAGATTTTTTTTTTTTTTAGTGCAACAGATTTTCTTTTGTTTTCTTTGGTTTTAGAGTCTTTTACATTTCTTTTGTCTCAGTTTGATATTGTAACTTTCCAACATAATTCTGACAAAGAAATAAACCAAACTGTCTGTATAATTACTATTACAGTAGATATTGAAAATGCTATGTCTGGAATTATCAGTGCATAAATCATAATCTTAAGAAGAATTTCTTGTCATGAGCTAGAATTCAGTGAAGTAAACCTTAACCCTCTGAAGTGTTAAGATCTGCTGATCACATTAAAAAATCCTTCCTCTTATTGATTTTATTTTTCTTGGAGAAAATAGTGATAAAAATGGATCCTAGAATAAATTTAATTTGTAATTTTTTTTTCTCTACTGCATAAAAGCATCATTTTTTAACTGTTAAAAAGTTGGTGACCTTATTAATTTTACTGAAAGGGAACACTTTTCTGTAAAGTTTCAGTTAAGTCTCTGGCATAACTGTGTTTTTAGAGCAGTAAAAAGACAGCTAGATGAATCCTAAACAAGAGAGTATTTCTTTCTGTGTGTGTTGATACAGAGGACTCATTAAATCTCATCTTGGGCTTGCAGGCACTGCAGAAGGACAGACATTTCAGAGATCTCCAACCTCTTAGGAACTTTGGAGGTTAATGAGCCATCCCTTAGTTATTATTTTGTGTTTTATCAGGGGTTCGCTCTGGGCTTTTATTTGATTTTCAGTTTGTAGTATAATCTCCTATGTGTGAGCACTGGATGACATCAACTTTAGAAATGCTGTGTTTTCCAGTACTGATGGGCTATACCAAAATCTTTTCATGCTCTTTGAGACTTTTATGATTCTTCAAGTATCCTAACATCATTAGACATTTCAGACAAGAATCAGCAGGGCTTTGTGGAGTTCTTCAAAGACCCAAGAACACTTTGGCCAGGGTGAAGTCAGTAGCAGTAGGATCTGCCAGGTGTTCTAGTATTAGATATTCTAGTTTCTAGTCATAGAATAAATAGTGCTTTACCTCCTTCAGAGACTCCAGGCTAACTTAGGTCTCATGATTATCTCAGAAGTGTCCTGTTTGAGGTGTTTTGATGTCAGGATGAAGGGCACCAGTTAGTATGGGGAGTACGTTTATACGTGAATGCCTCCACTTCCTTCCCCTTTTCCTTGGCAGCCTGGAGAGGCCAGTGGGGAGCACTACCTCAAAACTAGAGGAAAACAAAAAAAAAGGGAAGAAAAGGGCTCAAAAAACCCCTGCATTATGATATTGCTGAAGGATCAGAATTGAATAATTTTTATGTTGTTTGGGATCTTTCATTGCACCTATTCTCATGTTTGTTTCTCCAAGACAAAGTTGTTAAAAAAAAAAAATAAAACCAAGATGCTTCTTTTTCTACCAAATCTTCTAAGGCCATCACAATATTGTTCTAACTTAAGCTTCCATTGTTCTAACTAAAGCTTCCATTAAGGAAGTGTATAAGAAGATATTTAAATATCTGGCAAATGTGAAACCACCTCCTCTAAACCGAACTGAGAGCACCACTACAGTCATTGGTGTTACGCCTTTAATGTAGTTTGTTTTATCCAGCATTTTCATGTAGACCTGTAAAGAGCAGCAGTAACATCACCATTACAAATTATGATTTATCTTGTGTGTGTTATGTGTTTGAAGTAGCAGGTCTGTGTCTGGGGAAAAGGAATCCCATTCTTTAGACATAACACTTAGAAGTCAGTAGCAAATTTTCCATCTCCTTCTTTGAGTTTTTGATCAGAAACTTGGGGTCGATTCTTTTCAGGTAGAAGCATCCTTTTGGTGAATTTCAAACAAAACTCAAAACAATTCCTCTTCACATGTTCTCTCTCATACTCTGCAGAAGTCTGTCCTTTATTTAGAGACCTGTAATCAAGATTCTCATCTTAGTATTTTTGATTACTTCAATAAAACCAGAAACACAAAACAACCATGCTTTTTCTGAAGATAGATCTATCTTTTGAGGTAAAATGTATACTGGAGCTCATTATCTTTGGAACCTAAGTACGAAGTTGAAGAATGAGAGTCAGTTGAGTGAACGTTTTTCTTGTGTGGGGGAGAGGACTGAGGCAGAAATGAACTAAAAAGACATTTGTTTCATAGCAATCAGGTCTTCTTGTGCTGACATGCAGTGTTTTTCCACTCTGGTTGACATGGTTAGACATCCTTCAACACCCTGGGGGATGTAAATCAGAGACTGAGAATTTTAGACTTTTTGATGTCTGGAGAAAAGTACCTAGTATTTTAATGATTATTTATCTTTCCCAACTATACATTGGCTTAGATGCGTGCAGGTTTAAGTATATGTAAATATATACCCCCACTAAAATCTTCTGAAGACAAAAAACTTTGGTATGTGTGTCTTGTTAACATTTTGCTATACATTTTCCAGAGGTGTACTAGGAACAGCCTGCTGTACAGCTGTTCTCCTCCAGCTGAACAGGTTCATCGGGAATGAAGAGCTTAGAGCAATTTGTAGGCAATGAAGCAAAAAGAAAAATCCACAAAGAAGCAGCTGATGTTAGCAGCTTTTAAAGAGAATAAAAGGAAAGAGGAAGAATAGGGAGACAAATGTAGAACAGAGGGAGAGAACACGATTTTGGATGAAATCTGAATTACTGTTTTTCAAAACCAAGGAGAAGCTACGGTGCTTACTTTTATAAACCACACTATCCTTTCATGCTTTTTACTGCCTCCTGAACAATATCTGTGCTTAGCATACGCAGACACTAAGCCAGTGCTTTACCTTCGTTGCACAAATGGCTGGGAGCTCAAGGCTGGCAGCCAAAATTTTGTTAGAGCTTTGTCATCGACACACATCTAGAACTCAGTCGGGAAGGTGTTTAAGGCATGTTAAATTTTAAGCACATGTTTAAATCCCACTACTTGCCATAACACCTTTCTGAAATAAAACCTGAATATTAAACTCTGCAAACCAACCTTGCAGTGCCTGTTCCCTTATTTGTATGCCAGGAATAATAACACTTAATTCCTGTGTGTGTTTAGTAGCTTAATTCAGGGCATTTATACACGACTCTAAGCAAAAGTCTTAACATGAAAGAACTGTGGTTCATTACTGTATTTCATTAGCATTCATAGGAATGGTTGTGTGTGTAGTTCAAAGAGATACACATCTAAATTTTCACGGCATCACACAATTGAAAATTTTAAAGGAAAGACTGTCTGTATTAATTGTCATTAAATCAATATCAAAGAGTCAAGTTCATCTCTTTAGCTCAGAAATCACATGGGGTTTACTTTCAAGAGGTCCTTAGTGACTTTTTATTTATTTATTTACTCTCATACAAAGTGAGTGTGACATATTCACAGCCAAAACTATAAAGCAATATACAGTTTATTTACTTTCCAGAGGGACCTGTGAACTAAGGAAAGTAATGATAAAGTGAAAAAAAAATAACCTATGAACAAGGTATAAGAGCAGCTGTGAGAATACTAGATATTTTTATTTAGGCATTTTCATATAGGCATTATTTAGAAAGAAAATAAATACTTTATGATATAATCAGATTGTTATTATTTTTTTAAATAACTAATCCTTTAAAGAAAAATATGTGTAAGAATAACTAAAACCACTTTAAAATATTGTGTTTGCTGTATTTTTTAAAATGCGTTAGAGATTTTAAATTCCCCATAGGAGTACATCTGATATTCCTTGGATATGTAATTGACGGGATGCAGTGTCACGGCTCAGAGGGACCCATTATTATATTTCATTGGTTCATTTATTGCCTGAGGGTGGAACAGACAATAGAACAAGGTGTCCAACTTACTTTTAACCTTTGGTCTTAGAAGAAGCTAAATTAAAGGTTTAAGTGTATTTTAAGTTACCATCCTTAGACTTGTCTCTCTCCTTCTCTGTTTGCAACTGGCAAACATGAATGTTATCCAGTTTTCAGTGTCAGCCTCTTATATTGTGTTCCACATAGACCTGTTGTTTTCACCACAGGTCCCTTCATGCTTTTTCCTCTACTTTGTGTGACAAGCTATAGGTTGTGTCAGTTAACTTCAGCGATTCCTGCTTAGGGGAAAAAAAATGTTTTAAAAAAAGAGAAATATTTCACTTTTGAATGACACAAAAAAAGGATGAAACTGGCATATTTTTTTGAAATGTACACGGGTCATAGATCAGACAAAGGATTGTGGCACACATGCTTAGAAAGAGGAATAGACTGTTTTGAAATACTGGAGGAGAAAATGGTAGAATATGCTTTTATTGCAGAAATATTATGGGTGTATGTCAGTAATTGCAATGCTGCTAAAGCTTTTTTCTTACTGAGCTTCAGACATAAAACGTTTGTGTAGGTCAGACAGAGGGCAAACCTGGCCAAATCACACCTCTGCTCTAGAGAAGACGTGGATGTGGGCTAGGAGAACAGGGAAATTAATTTTACTATAAATTTGGAATGAAACCTTAACCCTGTATTTACTCCCTTTTTCCTGCTTGCGTCCCCTGCCCTCAAAGTCTTCAATCAGCAAGTAATGCAAAAAGTAATGATGGATGCTGATGGACTAGGGACCATGGTGATGATAACCTTTCTTTCTTCCCAGAGAAATTTGTGTTTCACAGTATTAAAGTAAGGATATTAGTGTCTCATAAAAATAAAGAAAAAAAAATAATGTAGAATAAAGTAATGTGGAAATCACCTTTTTTATCAGCTTTAAAATTTAAGGAAGCAGCTCCAAAAGTCCATTATTTTAAGCCAAGGAGACCACTGCTCTGTTGGGTAAAAATATCTGTATAAGATCCTCTTATGACTTTGACATTAGAAATCACTGAAGGTGCTCATAGCACTAAATGTGTGATAATATGTATTGTACTACTGCTAACTGCTTAATTCATGTTCATATTCTAGAGTTCAGATTAATTATTTTATTTTTCTTGTCTGACAGTTTTTTTGGGGTGGTGAAGGATGGAAAGTGCTGAACTCTCTCCTCACAGACTCTGATGTCATTAAGTGTCCTAGCCTTTCCCCCATACACGTAACTCTGCCTGTAGTTTGATTTGAATAAAGCCAGCTCAGCAACAAAGACAATTATTTTGAGAGAAGTTTTATGTTACAGCTCTTTATTTCACTACTGAGGGTTTTTTGTGTTTAGTGACTCTGTCTTGGGAATCCACCTCATTTCTTGGCTGCAATGACCTTTGTGTTTATAATGTTTCATCAGTTTCCAAGCAGTCAGTTGGAGGTGAATGCTGTAATATTAATATATTTATCATCCATTCATGTGACGGAAACATAATTTCCTTAACCCCCTGGTCCCTTTCCCTTTTAAGCTTTTCTGTAATGCATTTTGTTGAAATCTAGAAGAAGCATTAGATTTGTTGCTTTTCAGACAGGTAAGAGATTTTATGATTTTAGGCTTCTATTTTAAATATATCAGTTTGCTCTTTTTATCGTTGTACATGATTTTTCCTGTGCCAGAAGTTTGAACACATATCTGCTGGTTATATCATTGTGTCAGTGTTTCATCCTTATTGCTAAAACAATAATACAGTATTCTCTCCTTCTTAAATGTCAACCATAAATCTGGGAGTACTTTGTAAAGGAATTCAGCAGTTAGCCGCAGTTTATATGTTGGGAAAGTGAGGTACAGGAATTGCCTAAAATTAAACTTAGAAAGCTATGATAGAACTGGACATTGAGGCCACATTCATCACCCTCTTCTGCTTCCAAAAGAGTGAGGTTATCATGCTCCCATGCAGACAAAGAAACAATTGTTAAATGCATGAAGAACTTTTCAATCTCATTCCTTTACTTTTTCTTCTCAGTAGGATACAGTATCCTTGCTTATTTCTAAGGAAATTACCTGGATTTTTTGTTAAATATATTGATGGATTTCTCCAAATACTAGAGCACTCAGTTTAAATTAAATTAATTTAACTTAAAGCTTCATGTTCAAAATGCATCTACTCAAGAATAGCCACGTTTAATTTTGTTTTTCTTTTGGGTCTGGCTTTTGCTACTTTAACAAGGTAAGGATGAACTGGAATAAGGCCTTTGCTGTGCAGGGCTGTATGATAATGTTCCTCATTTATTGTCTAGATAGCATTTTACAGCTCAAAAAAAAAAATTAATATCAGCTGCAAAAACTTACACACCTCTTTTCGTTGTGATACTTCTTCTAAAACATTATTATAAATTACTAATCCTTTAAAAACAATACCATTTTATTAAAAAAAAAACAAAAAAACAAACAAAAGCCAGCCAGTTTACTAGTGACATTTAAATGGATTAGTGCCATGTTTTCTGTGTGATATTTCCTGATAGCCAAAGTTTAACAAGAAAATACATACCAAAACACAGCCCCTGTTTTAAACTGAATCAGTTTTTGGTAATAATTTATGGAACTACATTTAATTCACTGAAAGCTTATTTACATGGTCATGTTCAGGAGAATTAATCTGTAAAAACAAATTTAAAGTGGATTATTTAAACCTAATTAAGTCCTTATGTAGATGTTCATTCTGACTAAAAATTGTCTTGATTTGGTTTAACTTAACTCCCTTCCAAATGAATTATGACTACCAGGGATTTAACATAGTTTAAATAATCAACTTTAAGAACTAAATACAGAATAATTTTGCTGCATGCTTTGGTGTAGACAGTGTCTCTGGGAGAAGTCTGTCTGACCCTTTCTCAGATGTCAGCATAGGTGTAGAAAAAAACTGAATTTAAGAGGTAGTCTGAAGTCATGCAAAAGATATTAAATCTCTTTGAATTTGGACGTGATCTTTTAGGAGAGGGCAGGATACAGACATATAAACTGTTTAACAGGTAGGACTTTAGGATTGCAGGGACATAATATCTTGGTACCTCCTTCCATGAACTGTGGGAGAAGTCTAGTCTTTAACATTTAGGCTAACTTTTGTTGAGGCGCTTGTGACCCTGTCCCCTGGGAAGGAGTATATTGGACAGGATCATCCTCTGTGGGCAGTAGGAGGTTGGAACTTGGCTGGTAATTATAATCATTTGTCATTCATTTAGAACAAGATAGTATCCTTATTCTGAAATTTCTATTTGGATATGTTCTAGTAATAATCCTGAACGACCAATAAAATATTCATAAGGTCCTTTGACTGTGTGTTTTTTAAAAGGATGGTATTTTTTTGAAAAATTTAGAGTATCACCATATAGGTTTGTGAGTGACAGATGACTTAAGCAGACACAGGACCAGACAGATTCCTAAAGGAAAATAAGTCCCATTTCTGCCATAACTGTGCTGTTGAATGACCATGGAATCTTGGAGTAACACAGAGGCATGGTTGAAATTAAGAGATCTCTCCTGTGAGTGAGCTTCTTAGTATTTAAAAATGAAGTCTCTTAAGGGCAGGAGAGACTTGCATTGCAAATGATGACAGTCATTAGAGTATTCAAGGTAACTTCGTCCCGTCCCAGATTTTCTCTCCCACTTCTGCATGTTGCATGATTATAGTACTTCCCCTTCAGTTGTAGTGGATTGCATTTTTTCACAATACACTTAGGAACCAAAATTATTTGAGGATAAAATATTTTGAGTGGTAGATGATATCCCCTTATTTAAAGCAACATAATGAATGATGCTTGTGTATCATCTCACCTTGATAAATTTCCCAGTACATCAAGGATTTTAACAGAACCATTCTAAGGTAAAAATTCTGTAAGGGCTAGGGCGGGGGAAGCTCCTGAAAGTTAGGAGAGAGACTGATGGTTCTGTGTATACAGTAAGTATACAATAATTCCAGATATAGGTGATTTCATTTTCAAAACATCAGAAGCATTATTGTCTTCTTGATTGATTTTTACATGGCGCAGTTTAAAAACTGGGTTTGTTTCTCTCTGCTTGCTTAGTAGAAAACATCAGTAGAGAAAAAACTATTGCTACAACAAGAAGCATCACAGAAATGTTCATTTCAGCAATACTAACTTTGCACACTGATTGTTCTACTGGATTTTGAAAGAAGAGAAAGGAAAAAGAAACTGTGAAATAGTTATAGAAGGAAGGCAACAGAACATTTTTGAGAACTGAAAACTACCTGGTAATATCCTTCACACTTCACGTTTGTTTGAAACACAGCACAGAACCATAATGAAATCTATGAATGGTGCACAAATGTACTACTTCACACATAGGAATCAACTCGTAACTGAAAAAAATGATAATGGGGAAAACCAGAGTTAAACTGTGCAAGTGCAGAACTGCAAACACACATTTGACACTTACAGAAAAGAATCCTCTCTGCTGAGGGTCCCCGGCAGGATAAACCAGCAAAATTTGCTTTGCAGTACCTTCTTCCTCACCCTCAGGTTCAAGTCCCCTTCCTCTGCTCTGTCTCACTTCTGTCAGCTGCTTGCCAGGTCCACAGATAACAAACCATACTAAGAAGTAGCAAGTACTTGTCTTGTGGCTGAGCAAGCTAAATATGCTTTCTGTGGGGTCAGATGAACTTGGTACCTGCAGGTCAGGAGGAGTGTGAACTGAGCCCAGACTGAAAGAGGAAGGGGAAAAGGGCATATTAAACTGCTTTTGCATACACTCGAACATTCAGTTCAAAAATGTTCACCAAATACAAAAATGTTTGTTGTCTGTATAGGTACATATTTGTATCATTCTTACACACTCAGGCAGTACATCTGAAATGATGTATCTGTTTACTTCCCATTCATAACTTTGGAGTTGAAAATGCTTCTTTCCTTGTTTTTTTTATGGGGTTTTGTGTTTTTATTTTTAGTTCAGTATCTATAGTAAATATTTCTTGGGTAAATATCTTCTGAAACCTCTGAATTATTAAAGTGTAAATTAGATTATTTAAGAGCAGAACATTTTTTTATAGAAGTGCGCTTGTCAGTGCTGAGGAGGTAAAAGAAATAATCCTACTATGTCAGTAGTCCCTTGGGAAGACCTTACTTTCCTGATACCATCCATGTTTCTTGTAGTTCAGAACACTTGTTAAGCTGAAAGGGGGGAAGAGAAGTGCATGACATTTATATTTGTTGTAACATAAACCATGTCTTATCTCTCCCCTCAGTCCCTCTCCTCTGCCTCCCTTCTGTCTCCATTTACAACTTCACTATCCTTCCTGCCTACTGGGACCAAAATCTTACTGTAATCTTTCTCCTTTTTGCTGCCCTCTGCATATCTAAGGCAATATTTTTCTTTTTTTCTTCAATAGTCTCAAACTGCCCTCCCCGCCCAAAACAAACCTATATTTCTTTTAATGCATTTGCTTCCTGTTCCTTCTTTTTTTTTTTTTTTGGACTAAGTTTTCTTCTATCTGATCTCTGCCTCACAATTCCCAGATCAGCCAATTCATGGGTCTGAAAATGCTGGTGACACTGCCAATTATATCTGCTAGTTCTTGTCATTGGGTTGTGGAACTGAACACCTTATTTCTTTTCTTTTCCATGAAAGACAATCTGAGTGAGATCTAATTATGCCAGAATGCACTGTTCTTTCAATCTGGATTGGCTTTCAGTAAGCCTGGAAAGCATCTCTATACCATCATCAACTTCTCAACAATTTAGCAGTCATTTTACTCACACTTGTTAACATATTTCATTTCATTGTTTTAATCTTAATTAGACATTTGGTGGTGTAGGTTTCAGTTTTTCAAATTACCAAATGAGCCTAAGGAATTTTGTCAGGATTTTTTTTTTTTGGAAGCATTTCTATTTTGGAAGGGCAATCCAACTTGCACTTTATCCTATTTAGATTTACAGAGTAAGCATCCTTGTGCTCAAATCCCACGGATAGCTGGTCTGGATTGGTGCTCTGCAAAGGCGCTGAATACAGAAGCAGCAGTGAGTTTAGCTGCAAATAATTGTGACCACAGCCAGTTTCATTCAAAACACTTTTAGAATATAAAGTGGCGTGTCTTTCTTTTGGAGCATTTGCCCAGGAAGTGACAAACTTGGGAAGATCTGAATAATGTGAAGTTGCTTTATAGCTTTCACCCTGAATTTTATTACTTCTTCGGAAGAATCGAAACAACAATATTTTCATATTTTGCAGAATGTTTTGAGATCATCTCTTGAAGAGAAATATTTTAAAAAGTTGTACAGGTTTTGAAAGAAGCTTTGCAGAGGCCATAATTTTGCATTAATATTTATGTATTAATAGTTTTGAGGTTCAAATTAATGCTGTTATAAATGGCAGCACTTAGATATGCTTTCTATGTTCCTAACTGTGCAGTCACCAAGCAAATGTGATAGTTAGATATCTTATGGCAATTCTATGTGGGAGAACAACTAAAAGTATGAAGTTAATGCAGCAAAATTAAGGACCATTAAGCCCCTATATGGAAACTTATTGAAAAGTGGAGTGCTTAAGGGAGGAATTAACTAAAAAAAAAAAAAAAAGAAAAAAAAGGCATTTTAATTTAGAATGAGAGCATCTACATATAGCTCAATGTGTTTTAATTTCTCTCCATTAAGTTATACTTCTGGTTGATTCTTTTTAACCATCCCAAATTCAGGCAGTCCGAAGTGATACTACTTTTCCTCAAAAATATATCTTTGGAAGCTTTCTCTTTAAAACCTTATATCCTTCTATCCCATTCCATGCAAGTAACTCAAGAAAAATTCTTGTTTAAAAAATGAACAAAAAGACTAATAGTAATATGCATTGTTGTCAACTGCTTATGGCAGCAGACATGAGAAAATTTACCATTTGAAAAGAAATATATAATCTGAAAGAAAATTCATATTTTACAAGTAGAGATTAAAGGCTTGAGGGAAATTTAAAAGTTCATGAATGATGGACACAGTTGAAAATCATGAAGAACAGAAAATAAAGACCAAGATAATAGTTAGAGACATTACGTACCTGGCCACTGAAACTGAATGTTCAAACTTGACAATTTATGGCTGAAGTGAAAAATACAGATGTTTGTGTGTTTGGCACAGCTGATTGTAAAGAAATGCATGAAGCTGTGCTACACCAAAGCAGGGATTTATCCTGTTACTTCATGCTTGTTCTCAAAACAGTCTTTCTCTTCTTTATTTCTGTGTCATCTTTTCAGGCTTTACTGACTTGGCTGCTTGGTTGTCATCTTATTGTCCCTTAACCAGAATCACCATCTCTGTGTAAAGAAATACATTCCACTGCCAGATGAACTGGCCACGTTACACTCTATAATCAATAGAAATTTCTTGTCACGACTATAGGAACTCTGCAGCCTTTTCACCGTTGCTGAGGTTGCGTCGTGGACACGGACATTGCTACATCAGTCTGCTGGAATCAACACTCATTTTTATGTTATGCTGTGTCATGCACTTCAGTACGTGTCCAAACAGCCATAATGAAGACAGAATACAGTAAGAAACAGAGATATCAATATCTCACATAGAAAGCAAGCAGAGTATTTTCTAATTCTAAGAGTTACTACTTTTGGGAAGGACAAAAGATCTGCTGGTTATTGGTGGTCTGAGATTTTAAAGGACCTTGCTAATGTCAGTTTAATGTATTAGAATGCTACTGGTTTTTTTTATTAATAACCCATACAATTAAGAAGATTAAAAAATTCCAATCTGTTGTTGTTACTAGAGAGATTTCTTATCATGTGGTAATGATACAGTTGATGCTAAGTAGATGCATTTATGTAATCTGGTCATTATTTTTTAAAAATATTTTATTAAATAGTAACAGTAGACAATGGGGATTAACAGTTGAAACCAGTGCAGCATTTCAGTTTGGGGATACATATCTAAATTTCAGTGCAGATCTTTACAGAGGTGTCCTGTTACAAGGGCAGAAGCACAACAGTATTCATAGAAAGATGCCAAAAGCTTGCATTTGCTTTATCATGAATTACAGTGGACTGCCAGCCCTGGGGCTAGTGCTTTTTCTTGTTTACCCGTGCATTTTGTTGTTAGAGTGTGTAGACTGGCATTCTCCATTTAGAGAAATCAATGCTTTTGTCCACCCTCCCTTTTTTTCCTTCTGCCAACCATTCTTCTTGTCAGTTTGCTTTCCCCATTGCTGGATGAGCAGCTTATGAGAAATAAACCACTGAGGCACATCAAAGCTTATAAGAAGGCCAGGGCAGTAATTCAGGGGCTGAGTTTTTCCAATCCATTCTCTTTCAAGTGGCTTGTTTAAAAACAAACAACAGAAACAAAACCTCACAGTGTCTCTTGTTGGTATTTAACAAAACTATAGAAAGACCTTTTGCCTTAATAATGCCAGTGACATGCATTTTGTTTATCTTTCTAATTATTTATTTATAGTTGACATGAAAATGCTTCCCACTAGACATCACTAACTGCACAAAACCAGTTGTGTATTGCTTTTGTGAGACTTCTGTTATTATAGAATGATTAAAATAGTACATTAATTATGCATCCTGCTATAAAACTGAATACAGAAGAGGAAATAAATATGTATTAATAATACATTAGTTATTAATCTGTGTACTTGTCATTTCAATGAGATGTAAACTACTGCATCTTCAGTTCATGAAGACCACCACTTACCTGTTTTGTAAGTCCACTTACATCTCAGCACCGTGGAAGGATAAGTTTTTGTTAAAAGTCACCATGTGTTACAAATGAGTAGTCCCAAGCCAAAACTGTTATATTAAAAAGCTACACATTTTCCTGACTGTGAGATATAGTGGTAGCATAATAAAGCAGATTTACCACTAGGCTGGGCCATGTACAGTAAACTTTTAATCATTAAAACTGGTAGACACCTTTCTGAAACAACAAGATTATTCTGACTTTTCTTTTTTCCTGAGATTCCTTGTACTGCTAGAAAGGGAACTTTTATACTAAAGAGAAGCTAGCTACAGCTTATGGATTTGATGACAAGTGTTGCAGACATGGATATTTAAAAAAACAGTAAGCCTTGTAAAGTACATCATTTGATTGGATTGCCTTAACAGATTATTGTAAGGTTGTGTGTGGATATGTCAGATGTGAAGATGTTGCACCTATTAGGTAGTATCCAAGGGGTTCCAAAATCTTTGCACATCAAGCTGTCTTTTAGTTAAAGGACAGTCAGTAGATTAGGAAGTAAAACAGGAGCCAATTAGCTGCAGCAAACTTTTACTAAATAAAACCATTTGCTTTCTTTTTGGCTCAAGATAGAATAAAAATTAGATTATTTAATGTAAGAGATGCTTGGCAAGATTTGCACTAGGAAATTAAATGTGCCTGGGATTACTGATGCCAAAGAAGCCAACTGTCATGGAGTGACCCATGTCTATATTATTAAAATTTGCTAGTTTACAAAGAAGGTAAGTATGGAAAAAATGTCTCTAGAGAATACTTTTAACTCCTAAAGTTTATTTAAAATATAGTTTGGGGTACGCCTAGTCCTAGTTGTCCAGGAGTAAAATTAATCCACGGAATATTTGAGAAAGTTAACAGGGGGTTGACTTTCAGTCTCGGTGTATTTGCTAGCAGTGATTATTTTCTTGGTAGTGGTAGTGTTGTTGAGTGAATGACCAGGAGATGAAGTTGTCCAAAGACATATTTTTTGGGAAGATTTTAGTTTCACCATTAAATGGCATGTATATGACTTCTATATTACTCAGAATTTTTAAATTTATAATGGAACGATACATATGAAGGGGAAATTACACTGCTGTTGAGGTTAAGTTAAAAACACACATAAAATCCTTAAACTGACAGTAATGTTATGATTATATTTTACATTATCTTAATATTGAACAATGACAAGTATAAACTTTCATCATGGGTGTCCATTTTTAAAAGATGTTTGATTATCTTGATTTAGAAGTTGTGTCAACCAAGGCAGGTTAAAATAACTACTATTAATATTAGTGATAGCAACACACCAACAGTAACAATATAATAAATAATATGTAGCACTCTCTTGGGATTTGCACCAAGGGATCTAAAAGTACATGAATAAGAATGTGAATATTATTTCGTGTACTATGAAAGTCAGTGTCAAGTGAAGTGTCATGACTGGAATCACCTTTTAGGTCACGGGCAGCATCAGGAATAGAATGCAGATCTTTTGAATCCCACAATATAACTGTTCAATGTAACAGCATCTACGCTTTTTGCACGTAGGTTTAAATTTTTCCCACATAAATTGTGAAGAAGGTTCTGAATCATGTCTCATGGGCAAGTCATCTTCCAGAGTCGTGATTTAGAGCAATATGGGACTGTTTACTGAACTAAAATGGCTTTCTCTTTTCCTGTCTCTCCTTTCTTGTATTTAATATCTTCTTAGTTTTCTCTGGCCAAAGACAGAAAAGATGACCCATTCAAGAAAGCTGTCTGCCAAAAAACAGGTTCACCTGTCTACAAAGACTTCCTGATAAATATTTTATATACTTCTAATAAAAACAAACTTCCAGTGGCAGAAAATAGCAGTCTCTTTATGTAATCTTTTCAGTGCATCATTATCCTTATTCTTGGAAAGATGTTTTTTTTCCTTAGTGTCTAACTTGCATTTCCTTTTTTCTAAGTCCATAGTGTCCTCCCCACTTTCCCTTTTACAGCAACTGTTGATATATTGAAAAATTGTTCATGATGTTTTGTGTGGAAAATCATGACGATAGAGTATACCAAGGAGTGAATCTATTCATTCTTTCATTATTATATGAAAACTTTCCCATCACTTTCATGAGAATACTTAGGAAGCATTTTATGATTTTCCCTTGGAAATGTGCCTATCTGTCTTCTTCCTTTCTAAAACCACTCTGTTCCTGACAGTGTGAACCCCTCTAGTAAGAGAGATGAAAACACATGAATACTGGTGAATACTAGTTTGCAAACAAGGAAAAAAAAAACCAAAAAACAAGCTCAAAAAAAAATCCCCTAATTGATATTGTAATCATTCAGCTATTGTACTGTTGAATTTCCTTAATTTTAAAACAATGTTGGTCAATCATATATTCACTGTTTTCTTTATTTTGTAAAAACCCTGGAGTGATTTATGTGAGAGGAGATGAAATGATCTGGCTGGCACCTGAATGCTTTGGCTGCTTTAGGGAACTTTGGTAGAAGGAATTGTTTTGCATTACTTGTTTGCATTTTTTCCTCTTCTTTATCTTCTTCCTTTTTTTTCCTTTTTTTTTTTTTTTTTCTGAAGGGCACATTATAGATAACTGTGATAATGTAGCATTTCTGTAAGAAGCGTGTCCTGCTGTTTACTAAACTTATATAATAACAGTACATTCATTCAGTTACTTTGCAAGGATGCTTTGGCATTTCCGTGTTTTCCTAAATGCATGCAAATTCTTCAGTTTAAAGCACTAGGCTTTCTTAAGTTCTGCAAATACACTAACGGTAGTGTAGCCAATAGAGCACAAAATAGCAATGTCAGAAGGGTTATCCCTTTATTCCCACACTGCTGCATAGATGCTTTCCATGTTTAAACTATTTTTTTTGCTTTTTTCTTACTTTAGAAATGTTAATTTTTGTAATTAAACCCCTCCCATGTTTTTCTATAAGTCTCTGCTTATGCTGCACTCATTCATCAAGGCTGGTGAGCCATAGAGAAAAAAAACCCTGACACTCCTTGGCTGGGGAGAGGAAGTTGGAGTCACTTCCCTGGAGCTTTATAACATTCCTTTAGTTCCAGGCATAGGGAAATTTCCTTAAATTACATTGTTTCTCTGGCTATCACTGAGAAATGCCCTCTATATGTACAGGCATTTTAAGGCATGGGGAGATGAGCAGTGGAAAACCATGTGTCTCAAGCAAACTTGAATCCGGTCTCTAATTCCAAATAGAAAGTGTTCCAGTTCTATCTCAAGACAGCGCAACTTTGATAAATTGTTTCAAAATTCACTTTTGGCAAGTTCTGTGGCATCTCTCATTTGCTCAGATGACAGCTGAAAGGAAGTCTGAAAAGTAATCTGTGGAGTCTGGAGAGACTAAGTAAAAATTCTTTGTAAAGCTAGAGGAAGGTTAATGGGGATTTGACAGGCTTCCTACCATATGCATTGGTCTGAATTATATGATACTTTTTTGTAATGTAGAGCAGCAGCATAATCATGAGGAATTAGATGTTGGGTGGTGGACATACGTAGAATATGAACTTCAAGAATATAGTTTCATTAAGATTTGGAATGGTTCTTGCCTTCCCTCCCTATCATTGCAGCCAAGAAAGCCTTAGCTTTCTTTACATATAAGTATCCATGGCTTCTAGATTTTAAGCAGCTGATATAGATATTTTTGGCTGAACATCATCATTACATGTACACATACACACAGAGGTGCAGGCACACATGCACACACCTGCTTTCTCTGACGAGCAAACATAGAAGAGGTGTCCAGTTAATGAAATTATAAAAATACTATACAAGTGAAGGTAGTACCTTGGGATTTCTTCATACTAAAGCTTTTAACAGCATGCCAAGGCATTGTACCTCAGGCCCCAGATACAAATGGAGTCTGTAGTGAAAAAGAAAGGGATAAAAAAAAAAGGACAACGTAATGCTGAAGTGAACTCAATGTTATTGAGTGGCACTAGCAACTGAGAAAGGAAACAACAGTGTAAAACTCTTCTTTGATTTTCTGTTCTTGCTCACTGCCTTTTGTGTTTGATGGAACCCCTTTTATGAGTGAGATAGGCTCTGATAAAGGAAGTGGTGACACATGGAGTAGCACTATGACAATGCATAAAGGGCTCATTGTCCTCACTTAGCCTCACTGCACTTTCACACCCTTAACCGTGTGACTAATAAGACTTTCACTTAGGATCTCACCTTTGTGCTTCCTGTGGTAGTGCCATAGTTGAAAAGAGGCAGCCTCTGCTAAAGCACCACAAAATAGATCAGGTTGTTCTCATCACTCAAAACTGACATATCTTATTATTTCCCATTGTGAGGAACGTTAAGTGACTTGTTTCAGCACAAACAAGAACTCAGAAATTATAACTGGGAACTAATATACTTTTTCATACTCAGTTTATTTGAAATATCATTGTAACATTAACAAACGTGGAAAATAACTGGATATTTGGCACTGAGGCAAATTACCAGACTGTGATAACTAATTTTAGAATTCTTTACATAAGAACCTATCTGTATGAAAGTTGTAATTGTCCTCCTGCTAATACTGAGATTTCTTTTTCTAGTTTCTTCTCTTCATTCCCTTTGGCCTTGTTTTTGTGCCCCCTCAAAGTACTTTTATCCCCCTATCCAGGACCTGCTCTGAAGTATTTTGCTTTCAACAAGAGACTGTCATTTTGTAGCAGATGCCAGTTCCAGTCGGTAGGACTATAAACAGAAAGTACCCAGGATAACTGATTCATCCTCCACAGAGACCACACATAGTACCTAGGAAATGTCTGCACTTCCGAAGACTGGATGCTGTCCCTAGCTCAGGTTTCAGTACAAAGTGCCAGAACAGGTGCCAGGAGAATTCAATTTGGCTTGAACTTTATGAACAAACTAAGGTATGATGAGGAATGCAGTCTCCATTGACGTTGCTGCCTGCGTTCTTGCTATTTAAAGAAGAGAGGAACAAGCCTCAGTGCACAAAGTGTGCATCATTTCCCCCAATACCTGATTTAATAGGAGTAATTTCTACTTACACAGTCTCTTTCTATTGAGAAGCTCACTCTCTACAAACATGAATTAATTAAGCTTTATACTCCCTCTGTGCTGCATAGGTAGACTCAGGAATAGAGTGGTTTAACATTATACTAGTGTGCCAGTTGGGAAATACCAGAAATCTAGTTTTCTTACTTTGCACATGCCCTGGGGCAGATTCAATGCATGCCTTAAGTGTAAGGACTGAAAAAGACCATAAGACATGTGATTGATAATACCTCTAGGCTTACAGCTGGAGATAAGGACTCCTGTTTCAGAGAGCTGGAGTGCATATGTCAGTGAAGCAAAAGGCTGATTCCATGTGAAAACAAGTATGGCAGAGCCTGCAAAGGTACAAAGCTTTTTCAGTGAGTCTCGAGACTGTTGCAGTATAGTTTCGACCTGTTGAATTCTCTCAAGTCAAACCAAGTAAATTGAAGCTACACCTTCCTTATAATGATATCCCTAAGTCAAGGTGGTGGCTGTGTGCAGGTATGGATTTGGTGGTCGGGCTGAAAGGGTAAGAGCACTTGTATTTGGCATATACTTGCTATGGCATATACTCCTGGGGTACCTGACAGCCATAAATACTTTGGCCAGTAAGACTGGTTCTTTGTATAAACCCTAGTATCGGACATAGAATAGTCAATTGAGCTTAGGAATTGTGTCTCCTGGTTTTGTTACTATTAAAAGTTGTCTAATAAAGTCTTCTATTTTTTTTTTTTTTCTCTTTGAAGCCCTATTTTTTAATCTGCACTAAGATTTGATTTTGTTTTCCAGAGTAGCAGCTTTGCACTGTATAAATCATTACTTCAGTGCTAGGACACTCTTACTAGGAAAGTGACAAGAGAGTAAATGGACATTTAAAATGAAGAAACTCTTTCTTTTAAGAGTAATGTCTAGAAGAAAATAAAGCCCTTGCTGTTAAATCATAGGACTGGGCCAATGCACATTGGGACTGCAAATTGTTGCATAATTTTTAAATGGCTGGATACCTGCTGCAGCATCCATAACACCTGTTACTTCTCTAAACCTGAATAATTTATTCCAGTGGAAAAAAAGGCATGATATTGAATCTACTTAAAGAAAGAAGAATTACCTGCTATTAAGTATACATCCTAGTCCCATACTGTCTGTACACTTTGGTTTACAAACAAATGACTCAATGTCTTTTAAAGCCTTCTGGGAGGGAGAGTGGAGGACATGAACTGCTTGAGCAACGGTTGCTGAAGGCATTGCAATGACTTAAGCTTGGAATAGGCATAATATCCCAGTGAAGAGGGTGTTTATGCCCTGGCAGAGATTTCTCTTCTCCTTCTGGAAAGTGTTTGAATGCTTTTGCAGTATTTCAGGCTGTTTACTAATCCCCAGGGGTAGGCTGTGGTGATGCAGCAACATCACCCAAGGAGACACGAGCCCCTTAGGTCACCCTAGGTTACCTAGGGAAACATGAGATGTTATCTCCTCCTTCCTTTTGGGCTTAGTCAGTAACCCTGTACAAATAAGTCTTTCTTCTAGAGTGTAAGGGGGCAGTGTAACTTTTCTTAAAGATTTGTTTAATAATAAAAACTGGATAGAATAAAGTTATTCTATGGTTTTAGCCATTAAAAGTCATCAGGGATTTATTTCCTGATAGTAGGATGGATCCACAACTAGCATTTCAGAACTGGAAGCCACTGATATCTGAGCCATAAAAATGGATTCCAATCCGGCCTTATCTCAGAGTCCCATTACTCAGTATGGGTCAGATTATGTCTAAATTCTGTTTGCATTTCAGGATTAAGCCAGAACTTCATGGCAGACTTATGGAGGGAACAAAAATTGAGGCATTCTACCACCAGAGTCAAATTGTCCATCCAACATATCCATCCAATAAAAGTGATTGGCCTTGCCAGTTTTTTTTGTAAGAGTTCTGCTACTATCACGGGCCACCTTGTCCTTAAATGGAGACCACTGGCTAAATCAGGGGATGTCAGATATAATATTTAACTATAACTTTTGACATAGAGTGAATCCTCCAAAGGAAGTAGAACTCAAAAGAGAAAGAACTACCTTCAAAGTCTGTGCAAGTAATCTGTACAAGTAACCACTGATGTACGAGTAACCACAGTCTGTACAAGTAATCACTGATGAACTCCTTAAAGAGTGCAATAGGAACCTTTGCAGAACCTTTTGAAAATCCTAGTTGGGTTTTTACTAAAACAGTTTCTTCACATTTCCAGATCTTGAGCATAGTGCTGGTGTGTGCCCAGAGAAGGGCAGCAAAACTGGTGAAAGTATTGGAGCACAAGTCTTATGAGGAGTGGCTGAGGGGAGATGGGGTTGTTTAGTCTGGAGAAAAGGAGGCTCAGGGAGGACCTTATTGCTCTCTACAACTGCCTGAAAGGAGGTTGTAGCCATGTGGGTGTCAGTCTCCTCTCTCAATTAATAAGAGATAGGACAAGAGTAAATGGTCTCAGGTTGCACTATGGGAATTTTAGCTTAGCTATTAGGATACATTTCTTCACTGAAGTGGTAGTCAGGCATTGAAACAAGCTGCTCAGGCAAGCAGAAGAAACATCATCCCTGAAAGCCCTAAAAACATAGGGATGTGGTGCTTGGGGGTAGGTTTAGTGGTGAACATGGCAGGGCTAGGTTAATAGTTGGATTCTATGGTCTCGGAGGTATTTTCTAACCTCCACGATTGCTTTTTATTTAGTGCAACTTCACTGACATAGATCGCTGGTAGCTGAAATAGGGAAGAGGAATGTCTTTGATTTTTTCAGGTTGCTTCTGAGTTAAAATTGCTACAGTCTGGACATCTCTGCTCAGTTTAGCTTCCTCTTTTGGTAGGTGATAGTAGTTAGGAGGAGAAGCTTGCAGAAAGTAAAAGTAAAATTAGTGTTGTAACTGTGTCATGCTGAGATAGACTGAAGAAGTACAAAATGAAAGGGAGAAAAAAAACAGAAAATGAGGTTACGATGTCAAATTCCCCAACTGATTTTGAATTAGAAGCAGAAATATGCTTTACTCTATAATCATGATTCAGTTTTACCAACCAGGTCCCCATCCCAAAGAAAACCACATTCATTCGCTTGAAATATGGAAAACTCAAAACCCATTTTGATATTGTAAGAGAAAGTAAAAAGGGCTGAAAGATTAATAACAGAATGCCAATGTATACATGTAATCCAGGCTTGAACCTGAGGGCAGTCCTTTCAAGGAGTTGAATGACATCTGTGTGTAATTTAATAAATGACTGTTGTAACACAAGTGGAGAAGCTCTCAAACACATTGTTTTTGTGTTGATTGCTCAGTTCAATTACGGTAAACAAATAATGTAATGTTACAATAGTCACTGAAATAAATCTAGCCTAGAAAGGTTGGAAAAAGGTTGGAAATATCAAAGCTGTATTTATTCATAATTCAATGATTTGTTGCTAGACTCACCTAAAAATAAAAGGTCATGTTTTATGAGTATATCTCTAGCAATGTTACCAATTTCAAATGCTTAATGACAACTTTTAGCTGACTGTTGGAATAGATTTTTTTTTTTTCCCCAGCATAAATATACACAAGTTACTGTAAACACTTATCAACAGGTAGAGACTAAATACATTAATTGGTAGACTTTTATTCCTATTTAAAGCCATTCCTATCTGAATGGGGTTTTGAGTAACCTGATCTAGTGGAAGGTTCCCTGCCCATGACAGGGAGGTTGGAACTAGATGGTGCCTTCCAACCCAAACTATTCTATGATTCTTATAAAGAGCTGGATTTACAAAGAAAAGATAGATGAACTAAAGTGTATTTTAAATAACCAAGTGGTATCTTAGATAATAAGCCAAGTTTTTGTGGAAAGTCTAATTTTGAGATATAACACAGTGCTCCAAAATATTTTTTCTTATTCTGCTTTTTCCACATACTACAAGTGGCTTCTTCTATTAAAATAATTTTGTCTGTTCGGTAGAGCCTCATGATCTCTGAATTTTCATGCTCTTTCACCTCCTGAACTTCTTGTGTAATTCAGTTACTTCATACCCCAGCTTTTTCAGCAGCAGCCATTCTTCCTTCCCACGAGCTAGCCCTACCCAGAGCAATGCCTTAAGGCTGAGAGGACAGGATGCAGCTGCCTCTAAAAGCCTGTCAATGATGCTTCTTTTTAAGTCACTAAGAACTGCTAGCACAGCTGCACAGTGATGTGGATTTACACTTTATATATTTTTTTTTTCCTATATGAGGAATTACTCAAAAGAATGAGTTAGCTACTGATGCATGAAGGCAAATGAAGACACTGCCTTATGCTTAATGCCATCCTAAGGACAGCCCTGCATTTTAGAGCTAGTTTTTCTGGGGAGACTGCTCAGGTTGGATGCTGTGGTTGTTCTTTACAGAGAATTTGAGGAGATTCTCATCCTCAGATGTGATGCAGTAGGAACAAATTTGAGTTAGCATTAACTCTACAGCTAGTATCATACATCCTTTGAGCACTTAGTTGTTTCAGTCTTGACAGCTGACACAGTATCAGCAGACTGCAGCACAGCTGTTAATTTTCAGCTGTAATTTATGAATTATGATGCATTTTAACATCAGTGGAATTTATTTTTATACAGAGCAGTATCTGTTGGCTTTAGTGACCAGTGTGCCCCCACTTTCCCAGCACTCCTCTTTTCACTGCAGGCTCCAGTAGTTACTAGCTTTATCCAGTCTGAGAAAAGCAAAAGGCAAGGGAGCAAGCCTGGCAAGGCTATAAGCTGAGGTTTCTTTGCCTTCTTGCTTCTCTTTTCCCTTTTTCTGTTTATTTAAGTTGTAGCTGTCATCCACATGGCAGCTGTGCCTCATTGGAGGAGGGCAGCAAGGGCAGAGAGAATCCAAGCAGTAACACAGCAGAAGTGGATGCTTCTGGATGTTTGTTGCTGTGGTTAAACACACCACGTTCAAAACATATCTTAACATTGCAAATGAAAACAAACCATTGTGGCCTTTCTGAAATTTCCAGCTAGGCTGGTTACAAAAAAATCAAATATTTGTTTGATACCTTGAAGAGATTTTGTCCAAATGACTGTCAGCAAGTGTGGGTGTGTGGTTCAGTAATGGCTGACCTGCTGACTCAGACACTCTCTAACACCAGATATATGGGAAGAGGCTTAAGTTGCCCCTGCCCACATTTCTTCAAAACTGAAGACAGATCTTCAAAACTGAGTTCTTGTCTTGAAAAAGAAAAATCATGTGCATGTGAGGGAGTTTTGCAAGGAGTTGAATACAACGGATTGCATTAAATTTACCTACTACCACAAGATTATTACTATAATAATCCCTTTGGATTTCTGTTTATAAATTTATTTTTAATACATTTCACAGAATCACAGAATGGGTACGGTTGAAAGGGACCACAGTGTGTCACCCTGCTCCAGCAGGGTCTTCCTAGACCATTTATATTTTTCCATTTGCATAATGTTAAATTTTTTGTGATTTGTGTTCTTGTGCTATAGGTTGTGGCAGATAAAGTTGCTACTTTTAAATGGGATAACAATTTCATTAAATTAATCAATTTCATTAAATTAATCAATTTCATTAAATCTCCAATTGCAGAGATCAAAATCTTTGTCTTGTAAATGGGCTGGAGAAAACATTTTCAAAATTATTAAAATTTCTTTGAAAATGTAATTCTAACAATTAAAAACAAATTAACTGCCAGTTATCATGATTACATGCATTAAAATATGAATATAAGGTGTGAAACCAGCAGCTTCATATGGTGTATATTCATAAAAAGGAGACTTCAAATGAACTCAAAACTATAAAATGGTAAGAAGATATTTGGAAAATTAACTTAAGCTTGTACTGTAGGTGATTAGAATTAATTTTATAATTTTTTAAAAATATATGTTCTGACTATATTTTAACGAAAACACTTGCTTTGGTGCCTTTAATAAATTTGGGTTAATTGGTAAAAACGTGAAATGTCAGATACTTCAACATTATACAACACCTTTCAAATACCTAGCAGAATTTCAGAGTAGCTACCAATATGTTACTTTGCTAGCATGGGGAAATGATTGCTGTATTTTCAAATGTCATCGTAGTTGATTCATTTCATACACAAGCGAATTTTGGGATATTCTTGTGAGCTTTTCCAAACTGAGTTCCTTAGGCTTTGGCGATTTCATCAGCCATAGCTTAAATACCCTACAAACACATTGAGAATTTTGGGCTATAAGCCTTTAAACACTTAAATTATAGATTATGTGGGTATGTTCAGCACTTAGATGGGAATGAAATCTGGAAACTCTTGGTATATATGTCAAAGTTATGTCAAAGTTCTCATGTGCCAAAATATCTGCTGGTAAAACTTCCAGCACTACTGCATCAATATATGCATACAGCTGTTCATATACTGAAGATTCTAGTTTGCTAAAAGCCCTGCCTTTTTCATCTTCAAAGAAAATGTTCTTCCTTCTGGGATCCTTTCTTGACAGTTTTCTCAGGATAAGCCTCTCATCACCTGGGCAGAGAGCCCAGGTGATGAGAGGCTTATAGCCCAAAACTATCACTTAAAAAAAAAGCCCTATCACTTAAAAATTATGCCCAGGACACAGTATGCATCGTTGTATGAAGGAGAAGTAGAAAGGACTGCTAACATTTCCTGTTCCTGAATTTTGCTTAAGAATTAAAGAAATTGTATGACTACTACTCCTCTTGGAGCACTTGACTGAAGAAGAGGAGGCAGTGGAAGGCTCTACAGCCTGAGGTTAGTTAGGTGAGGCACTTTCCAAGGGGTGGGATATGCATCCACTCATCTTCTTCCATTGATTACTTTCTTCAACTCTTTGTTCAGCTGCTGGCTTTTGCAAAGCTATTCTCCAGCATATCAAACTGTGAGAAGAACCTGACAACGTAACAAGATCTACACAGTCCTGCAACTGGATTCCAGATAGATATGTCACCACTGAGTATTTTATTCTGAAATAATTAGCACTATGATTAGAAGAGTGCCTGCAGACCATGACGTGCAGCATTCAAGTTAGACCAGTACAAGAGAAAGTATGTCTTAAGCCTCCTGTGAAAAAGGCAGCTTCTGCTGGCATGTGGTGAAATAAGCAGCGTCCCTTTTCATGGAACAGCATTGCGTGTCATTCTGGCAATGTTGTATCTGATAGGGAAACTGCTGAGAAAGCATTGAACGAGATTTGTTGGGGCAGCTGCCTTGTACAACTACCTAGCTATAAGGAAATGATTAAACCTTTCAGGTTTGGTGCACTGGATTCCCAGAAGAAGAAAGCTCTAGTAAAAGGCTTAAGTTCCTTCTATAATAATATTAATTTTGGTTTGATTTTTTAATTAATAAAGTAGGTGCTCAATAGGGTGAAAGTTTTTCTGTTTTCAAGGAGTTGGTGTGTACTTTTGTTTGGAAAAGATTAGAAATATGATTTCACAAAGGAAATGTAATCTCATCTTAAATGTTTACAGAATGTTAATTTTATGCTTCTACATTGGCAGAAAAACAGAATAGCATAAATTAGTTTGACTTATTTCCCAGCAGAAACATATTCTCTCCCTTTGGCTAGGACTACATTAGTAAAAAAAACCATTCAGGCCCATTCTTTGGCCCACAGATAATGCAACACAGTTTGCATCCCTGTGGCTAAATTTCCCCCCATTCTTTAACTGTCCTCCAAAAGAAGATTGCCTGCTTTGTACCACAAGGTAGAAATTACAACTGCGTCCTCCTGTTTCACATGCAATACATAAGCACTACTTGGGAGATGCTATTTGGCACAACTAAACAAGTGAGTATTGATAATTTTGTGCCATTGCTTGACTCATATGTTTTATATTCTACCTATAGAGACAGCCTGTCTCTATGTAGATGTCATACGACCACCACCAGAGCTAATACTAAAGGAATAGCTAAGTACTTGTTCTCTACACAGAACTTAATTCACTGGTTGCCTACATAAATGTTATACAAAAATATAGCATTATACAATTATTTTAACTAAAAGGATTCTCCAAGCATGCAGAAGACTCTGAAATGCCTTTTTCTGCCAGTCTTTACGTTAGGCATCACAGCCTGCATCACATTAGGATGATGAACAAGCTGTGGTCCTGATACTCTACCAGTGGTTTCTTTCTATAATGCCATGATGTTAGGGTGCTTCTTTTCTGGCAGTTATGGCATTAGCGGAAAAAAAAATTGCAATTGTCTCTTGTACCAATTGAACAGTTTCTGGGTTTGGGTTTTTTTGTGCTCACTGGGATGGAATTCCAAAATAGTGTGGTTTTTTTTTTGTTTTTGTTTTTTTTAAATCTCAGAAATTCTGTTACAGGATTTTCCTCCAGGTATTTTGATACTGAGATTTTGTCTATATCTAGAAACTCATCTATAGCTGTGGATGTAGATTAATTTTTAAATAGCAAAAAGGAAGTTTAGAAATATATGTATGTATTTTTCTTTGATGATTTAAGAATGCCCAAAGGAATATTTCTTATTAATATAAAATACTTAAGAAGATAAAATGGTTGACAGATTCTTTACAAGAAAAATTCACACAGACATTTGCATTCATAAATATTCAATATGATTGTTTCTGATCCATAAATTAAAATCTCTTAAAGCTAATATCTTAGATCTTCTTCCTGACCTCTCCACACACCCCAGGACTTCATATAGGATTGCCTCAGGATACACAGTGCAAGGAATTAACAGTGTTGTTTTCCCCTGTAAAATTATCAGTGTTTTGGGATATGACTAACATGAAGTAAGTTACACTTTTGGATTAACCATCATGATTTATGTTTTCCTGTTTTACAGAAAGATTGCTTGAAAACTCAGTGGCAGATTCAATGAAAAAAAAAAGGGTCCTTGGTATCCTGAGCCCCAAAATCTTATCCCAACTCAGCATGAAAAATGAACTTAAATTTTTGTGTTAGTTAAGCATCTGAGACATTCTATTTCAGTTTTTCTTTTGTGAGTATAAAAAGTTAGAACTTTATCGTGTTTAGTGTTTATAATGCAAAATTACTAAACCATTCCAAGTTATAAGCATACTTCAAATAAAGCTTGTTTTATCTGTGTGAAGAAGAGTGATTCCTTCTCTCCAGACTTCCTAGAATACAAACATTATTACTGCAGTTTAATGCTGTGTGTGGATTGTGACTGCTAGCTCCCTCTGTTTTTGTTTTTTGGTTTTGGGGTTTTTTTGTTGGTTTTTTTTTGTTCCTTGATATGTTTATTTATAGGGGAGTTATGAGATTGTGATTGAAGTTGGAAAAGACCGTTCCCTCGGGCTTGAAAAGTGACTGACCCCAATCAGCAGGGCTTGTTTTTAGTGCTTCTGGAATCTCTTCATCAGTGAGTGGCAAGTAGTTTCCTGTCACGTTTAGTTAGGATTGGGTTTTATTTCCTCTCTCTCTCTTTTTTTTTTTTTTTTTTAATCTCCAGCATAGACAATCCCTTTTTTATCTACCATGTGAGTCCTGTTCTGTCTTAAATATACAAAGAAGAAACCCTTTGTTTGACATAAAGAGACTATTACAGTCTGGTCACCTTTATCTTTTACCTCTTGAGTTTTAAACTAAGCTTGATTCTGTCTTTGCTCAGTACATTGGACAGGTGATACACAGGTAGAGAGTACAGGTGTCTGATGTTGTGGTTGGATCAAGGAATAAAGACTATGCCTTTGAAGAAGGACATTTTCTTCATTCTCCAGTGAATGAACTGAAGGCAAACAAAAATACCGATCCTTCAGTTTTCCACACTGGACAATTAATAAATGCAAGGTTAGGGTTGTGGTATGCTTTTTATTTGTTGAATAAATTTATAAGGAAAAATAGTTCAGTTGAGGGGGTGGGATCCATGTTTGAAAAGTCATCATTATGCCTTTCTGAGAGTGACTTCTGTTTTCCTTTCAACATTGCATGTTTTAAAAAATCCATTTTTCTTTGCAATATTTTTCTCAGTATTATGGCCTGGTATTGACCCTTTACATTTGGCAGATCCAGGTAAGAAGATACAGTTCTCAAATAGCCATTTTTTTCTGGATGTTTCTGGCTATTGTTCCTCTTATTGTTGCAGTAGTGAACAAGTCTCATTCCTGTCATTTTCCCCCGCTAACTTCTGCTTTAGGAGGAGAAAAAATAAAAGAGAAAAGGAAATCACTGAAGGGAGAGTGACATTTTTCACACTTACTTTTGATGGTCAGAGAATTTATTGAAGTGCTGTTCTTGACAGGATGGTTTCAACTGCAATTCAAGCCTGGCCTCAGCTGTGAGTCAGAGCCAGGATCTGACTTCGACAGAGGGGGTGTGCATAAAACCTTCTCACAGTTCCAACTACATCAGCTACAATCACAGCTTCCTGTTTTTGTAGATAGTTGTCAGACTTTGTTATTAGACTAAAGTGCTCCAAGACAAATGGGGCTCTGTCATAGAAGTGCCAAGTGTTATTAATTATTAATAAAATATTTAATTAAATACCACCATGCTGGTAGTGATTATCTGCAAATTCAAGGGACAAACTCTGAAATGGCTGGTATGGAAGTAAGGAATTTGTAGCTTTTTTTTCAGGATTTTGGCCCTTTGTCATGAAGAATAGCATTCCTTTATGAAAAAGCTGAAATGCTCCAGTATGTCAGAGGACGGCTTTTGTTTCCTATGCATCTCAAAGCAACTGCTTCCCTGTCCCTTTGTTTGCTACCTTTTGACATGCTTAAAGCAAGGAATGATTGAATATCTGATTAACTTCACGTAAGAAGCATTTTTGTGCAGTTTTCTGACGAGATGCCGAACCAGTCCAAATCCTTTGAGTTTTATGTAGGAGGTAATCCCACGATCCAATGTCAGAATAATCCCCCCAAGACAGCTTAAATATTTGTAGTTCTTTCTTAAATCAAGAAATCCCTTGGGGTTTATACCAATCCCAATTTAAAAAATGACTTGACCTGAAAACCCTGGAGGAATGTTTGAATGAGGTTGTCTTGCCTCTGGGTTCCTGGCCAACTTATTCTAATAAGATGTGAATAAGATATACAAGGTCCTAATTTATAATGTGATATGAAAATTATACATTCAGTGAAAGGCTAGGGGGAAAAATAAGGGATGGCAATGGTGATAGAGACAGCATTTATTGTGATTACTAGAAGGGGGCCTTAGTGGGCTGGGATTATTGTACTTTAAGTGAAATTGATTTTGTTCATGATTTGATTTTAATCTAGTTTAGATGAATCAAATTCTACAAGGAGCAGATATTTAATTTAGTACATTAGGATGAAAAGGACATCAGTTCAGAGAAGTTTAATGCATATGATGTGATAAAAGCAGTATCTGATTATGAGGGGTTTTTTATAGTAATTCCTTGTTATTTCATTACTTCTTGGACATTTTTTTCTCTACACATAATATTCTTATTAAAAACAGCCAAGATTCTGGTCTCCTTAATGATATTGAGGCTGATTGCCTAAGCAAAAACAATAGTAATGCTAAAAATTGGAGGAGGACAGAGAGGAAAACAGAATTCCAGACTTAACACACAGATTTTTACTAGAGAGTTACTATTGGAACAAATAAACATCCTTGCTTGGCTGCAGGACATTTGCTACAGGTGAGCTCCTTTGCAGAACAAGCCCTGCCTGTCTTGTTACAGACTGCAGTTGTAAACAGAGAGTCTGTAGAAGCCAGTCTCCTACAATTTTCCAGTCTACTGTTTGCTAATCTAGGGCAGCTGGAATGCTTTGCAATTTGGAAGAAGTTGGTTGCTGTTGAAGAGAGGTCTCCTACACTTTAGCAGTCAGGACTGGATGGACCTTTTTTCTTCGGTTAACACCAGAGCTGGGAAAGCCATTCATACTGCAAGTGTAAGGTTCAGCCAGTATATATAGGTACACATAGATTTCTTTTTCTCATACAGTAATTTATGTGAAAATATTCCTATTTCACTCTCTGTTCCCTGACATCCAATTACAAGCAGCCTCTTGTTGGAAGAAACAAGTACTGTTGATTCACTGGCTTCCTTGCACATTTTTAGCACTGTTTTTTGGGTTGTTATTGATAAATCAGAGTAGTAGTTTCTTCACTGAGGAATGTTTTCTGTTTGTTTGTTTAATGAACAAACCTTTTATATGCTTAAGGCAAAGATTTGCTGTGATGAAGGGGACTTTCTACTACCATCTACATTCACAAAGATTGGCATGGGTCACAGTGATCTGCATGGGAAAATAATAAAAAGAAATAACGAAGGACAATTCTTACATCATAGATGCAGGGCAGGAGCTGGCAGAAAAGCATTTTAATACATCAGTCTGGGAATGCTTGATTAGATGTCACCTTGCTGTGCTTGCTTGTGTTAAAACAAATTATGAGTGCTCTTGCCCTCTTTGTATAAAATATAATTAAGATTTTTCATCTGCTGAAATGCTTTTCAGCAAAAGGAAGAAAAAAAAGGAGGAGGGAGAAGAAGAAAACAAAAAGGCAACTCTGTGGGCCTGACAGCCTGTGTCCAGAGGATGGGACCTTGAATTTCAATGCTTAAATCTAATCATGTGTCTCAGGCAAAACTACATCCCCCTTCAACTCCCCCTTCCATGTAACAAGTTGTTCCAATTTAAAACCAATTTAGCTAAACTGGGACACTGGTGGATAATTGTCAGATGCCTCCTATTTGGAGGCAGAATTCACTCTAGAGAAACCTCCGGAGATGGGTTTACACTGACGTAAATGAAATTAAGATTTGAAAAGAGTGCACACTATCTGTAGAGAATGCGCTGGATTTCCCCCTTATTTTATTGTTTCAAAGCCAGTACCTATCACCTGTTTTCCCGGTCCAAGAGCTGTGGTTGTGGGTCCCCATCTGAGGCTGAGAGCCAGCATAGGAACCATTTGAATGACACATTGAGAATGTGGTCTGCCACGACAGAGATGCTGTTTATATTTCTGGTTTGAAGTGTTGGCTCATTTTTGGAGTATCCAGTAAATAAGTCTCACGTGAATCAGAAAAAGATGTTTTATGTGTTAGTATATTTTACAGACAGTGTGACAACAAATAGATATGCTTCTTTCTGTCCTTAAGTACTTACCTGTTGTAGGCAGCAATTTCAATTTTAGCTTGCTGTTTTAAAATATAATGGTCTTATTACATGTACATTGTTTTCTGTCATTAAGTAATTGGCATTGGCGTACAAGACTATTATTTTGGATCACATGAAGGTCACTTGAGGTTTGAGTGAAGCTCTATTTGACATGGCAGGGGATAGAACACTGAATTTGATCCATGTCTTATCAATAATCTTGGATTTTTTGCACCTGCCACAACTACAGTTTCACTGTGTCTCTTGCTTTTTTCCTTGAAACGCTGGCAGTAATGAGAATTTTGTTGTCATTGCTGACTATAAGTCCTGTACTGAGATTGCATCAGCTCATTTAGCAAGAGCTTTTCAGAGACCTACTGGCAGAATTGCTTTCCTTATTTTGGTCCTTCCATTTTGTGGATTTAACCCAAAAACCAGTCTTCAGTAAACAAGGTTATACTCTTATTTCTATTTTAAAAATTACCAGAACATGTTATGCTAGGGAATCAAATTTTCTTTATATGTAAGTATTTTTAAATTTGCTGAATGCTTTAAAACATTTTGTTTCACATGGCAAAGCTAAAATCATGTCTTTAGAAGGAGAAGGGTAGAAGGGAGCAATGTAAACATTCAAATCTGTACATTGCATTGATGAGATAAGCTAATATGGTGTAATTAAAAGCTTTTGTATATTAGTATTTTTATAGTATTGTGTTTCCTTGCTCTTACTAGGCTTTAAACTGCCTGAAACTGTGAAAGCCTATATTCAATGTCACAGATGTGTGCAGGAGAATGCAAGCGGGTTGACATGTACTTGTCAGTGTCAGCTGAGAAAAGAGATGGCGTGGATTGTTTGGTGGAACAATGAAGGAGGTGGTGTCTCTGGGACAATAGCATTAGCTGGCAGAGCAGATGGACTGCTAGCTTGGGAGGTCTAACTAATCCTCTGTCAGAACAAAGAACAAGAGTTTATGCTTTATTTGGCTAAAATCCATGAAAGTAAAACAAATTGGGATGTATCAGGAATCTTTGGTTAGGGCTACCAAGTACAATAATTTTGCCTATAAAGGCTGTTTGAAATGTTCCAGTATGAGTGAATGTATCAACACATGGATTCATTACTATTAAGCAAATATAGAAATTTTCAACATGGGAGTAAACTCTCCTAGGTGTAGTGATAATTTCTTAAATACAGAACCTTTACTAGGAGACTGTCTTCAGTTCTTTATAACTGCCAAAATTAACTTATCTGACATTTTCCCTTGCCAATATTTGTCTAGCCTCAAGTTTTTTAAAATGTCTAGAAGCAAAATATATTATTAAATAAAATTTAGAAAACTCTTCTATCTGTTTACTACACCAAATGTAGCCCCTCTGTGCTTTGAAAAAAATGAACCTAGAATTGGTAAGAATGTATCTTTTTCTCTTTCTTTGGGAAAACCCCTCATATTTAGTCCACTCATTCACATTTAAAAATATCTCCGTTTGCCCTGGCTCAGTGGCAACATTTGCATTTGGCAGCTGAAGTCTGTGATTTGTGCCTGAATTGAGATCGCTTTATCTCCCAGAAATCACTGGTGTGACCTGACTGCACATGAACCATCCCTAAATAGAAATATCCATGAATATGAGGGTGAGCGATTCTTCCCGTATGGTACTTGCAGAGGGCTCTTGGTCTCCAGAAGGAGATTATCTTCTATGTCTTCAGTAGCTGTCCAGTTGATGTCCAAAAGGAGCTGAGAATTTTAGTCTGGTTTGGTTGCAGTGAGGTAAGGAGTAAGTGTGGAGTAGAAAACAGGGAATTTGTGTGGAAGAGATCTTGGTCAGCAGGAGGAAGAGAGCAGGAGCCACCTAAGTGTGGCTCATGGATGGTGCCAACTGCAACTGCAGCTAGGCAGGAATGTTAAAACTGGAGGTAAGAGGAAAGGTAGCAAATTATATTGGCGTGGTAAACAGGGCTTAAGAATCTGGAGAAATAGTAGCAGAGACTGGATTGGAATGGTCACTGAGGAGAATGTTAATGAGAATCTCAACACTGGACAACAACTATGAACTAGAAATTCCGAGTTAGAAAATATGCATGAGATCTAATTGGAATGGTGGAAGCTTCCTTTTGTAGGATTGCTCTGATACTGAAAGTGAGAAAGCCAGGTCAGCTGCCTCTGTCAGATATGCTGTCATCCTCTTCATTGCCTGGAAAGGGAATTGAGCAAAGAGTACTTTTTTATGCCTGAAGTCATCCTGGAGACACATGACTTAAATGAAGCTCTCATTTCAGCAAAGACTTGTGTTTCTCATTGTGTTTCTCACTCTGTGAGACAGCCTGTGATGCAGTAACTCTGACGTGCAGAATGCCTTTGCACTTGCCCCAGCAGCTGAGGCCAAGGGGTATCTGTTCAGAACCTATGGGAGGCTGTGAAGTGCCAACCGCTGGGAGAGGTGAGACCCTGGAGCTCTGAAATTTATTTTGCACCTCTCTCTCAGTTTCAACAGACGCACATCAGCCTTCTTTTGTGAAATATGCCCAGCAATGCTACTACATACTGCACAGTGATGATGTGTGGATAAATCTGTTAATATTTAGAAAAAACTAAGACGCTATAGTGGGAGAATCAGGAGCCCCCGAGGAAGTTAATATCTTCGTATCAAGAACAGCATGCTGGAAAGGGTATGTGGTGTATTCACTGAAGAGTCAGGATAAAGTAAGCACAGACGAGCTGCTGTTTAACAAACAGTGTGTGATCTGTGCACTCACTGAGAAGAAATTGCAGATGTCATTTGCAATGTTTACGTACAGAGAGGGAAAATGAAAACAGAACATTTATTATTTTTTTATTCCCTAATTTCTGGTTACCTGATTTTGTGGTGTTAACTGCTGTAAAATTTCAGCAGTGAAGCTTTCACTAAAGTTCAGGCTAGGCCTGCTATTCATCTTCCTTTCTCCAGAAGCCTTTCTTAAAAAAAAGAAACTCAAAAAAATCCAACTCAAAAAAACGAGCCTACCCACAACAAAAATCCGTGCTTGCTGGGAAGGAGTTAAGTAACAGGCTCTTTTTCTGTCTACTTTGCTAATCTGGACACTGTGTTAGATGTACAATTGCCTATGAGGTTATCTACCCTGTTAAAGCTCAGAAGAATTTTCAGTGACGCTCATTTGTAGTTATACCTGCTGGGGAAAGAAAGAGCTTGTGCAATTACAACTTCTCTTATAGCCATTGCTTATCTGAGTCTGCCTCCGAGTCAGGAAGCCTTTTCTGGCTTGAGCAGTGCAGTGAAGAATGACTCTGCTGCCAACAGAATGGGAACTCAAAACGAGATTGAGTTTAAATCCACAGCTGGGACTTGAGCACTTGGCACCAGGGATCATAAGGTCATTGCAGTAAGACAGGGAACGTGCATGCATAGTGTGTAAGAAACACATCAGCTTGCCAGTTCTCACTGCAGATTTTCAGTCTGTGGTTTATATGTGCTGTACAATTGATAGCCATTTTTTCAACCTGCAAAAAAGCCCCAAATCTGTATGATTTTCTTTTCATTTTTATGGTCAGACAAAGATATTTACCCACAGTAAATATTTATTTATTAGAGTTGTCACTTCCAACACAGTAGAAAATGGATTTTCATATTCTTTTTGACAATCAAAAGATAAAAAATGTCCTATGAAATATGATTAAATTGTTCAGGGTAACAAAACTCACATAACTGAAAGCAACTTCTTTTTTAAACATTTTTCGAGATTTGTGTATATCTTTTAATGCCTTGTGGATTCCAGATTGCATGACCACTGCATTTAGTAATAATATAAAATTCAGGGAAAAATACAGATTGCTTGTAAAGGTAAAGCTATATTAGTAGACAATTACAGTCTTACAGATTTCCCTTTCACTGTTTATTTCAGGTTAGATGTATTACCTTGCATTATTCTTGATAAATGACCAAAAGAGAAATTGGTTCTTTTTAAAGAGCTAGTATGACCTCTGAAACTGGAGGTGCATATTAATCTTACAGCCAATAATCCTGCCTGAAAAATACATAAAATGCATTTTAATAGAATCAGAAGTAATAATTTCTTGCAGTGAAGGAAAGGTGAAAGCTTCACTTAGACAGTAAGCAGAAACCAGTCTTGCTTCAAGGACTCAGGGTAAAACATGGTAGTGTACAGGGAAACAGGCATGGGAGCATATTTGGGAATCTGGAGATTAAGTTGGCAGGAATAGAATTGTTTAGTAAGAATGTACTAATAAGAAAAAACATTTAGTTGACATTTATAATCTCTTTGTAACTTCTGTAATTGCTAATGCACTGATCTCCCAGCCACTGAGCATGTTTTTTCTGTCTTCTGATAGGTATGACTAACTTGTCAGCGATTAGATGTACGTACTTTATACAGTATATAAACTATACTTTTCGACATCTGAATCCTCGCAAGAGAGAGCTGATGAACCCCCTAAGCTTTGAAAAACAGAGCTTGCGTGGGATAATTGAAATGCCAGACATAAAGCCATATTAAACTGAGCTTCATCAGTTAAGCCTCTCACAGAGCTGCATGTGCTGTATAAAAACCAGCAAAGCAGCCAACTGGTATTCTAACTTTCAGATGGCGAGATCAATTTCTTTTTTTATGGAAAATGGGGAATAACTAGGATTTAAAAATGCAAATAATCCGCACCAAGGATAGACTAAATGTGTGAAGGAAACCGTAAGAGCTCCAAAAGGTAGACCTGAAAGCTCATATTGTTTAGTTTAAATAGATTGTAACACTGGAGACTATTAAAAGGAAAACGAATCCAGATTTGGGAGTCTTATCATTTGAGAAAACATTCAGTTTTCTCAAATGATAAGATGGATGGGAAAAAACCCAACCCTTTTGCAATTTGCTGAATCAAAAACAAAAAAAAAAGAAAAAGAGTTTCAAGAGAGCTAGCACATATTGTTCTGAATTTAAATGCACTCCCTGCAGTTGCTGAGTGAAGATGGCATTCTTGACAGGCCAGCAACTTCAGTTTAGTGATCAGCTACTTTGAGTTTTAGGATCTCTGGCTCTGATAGGAATTGGGATGTTTCAGGCAGTTCCCACTGCAGAATGAGAGGTAAGTACAGGGAGAATTGGGCCTCTCAGCACTTCCAGTCTCCAGGCTCCTTGACAGAACACCCCTGGCATGACTAACTGCCCTTATGGGAGTTTTTAAAATGCTCTTTTGGAATCATCGGCAGTTCATCTATGCAACAAACATAAACCCAAATATTTTTTGGGGTCAATGAATACACAGTCAGAGGAGCTCCTCATGGAAGATGAATGGAACTTGCAGTAATGAGGAAAAATGTCACTTTTCATTGACTTTCCTGTCTTTTTTTTTTTTCCTGCTTTGTAGTGGTGTTTTCTTAACTTTGCTTGAAAAAGCTCCACACCTATTCCAAAAGTATTCAAACTTTCATTTCTGCTGGAAAAATTTTGACTGCCAAATCCAGCATTTATTCAGTAAAATAAACTTTTCTGGCTGTGATATGTTGTGGCATTTTCATATTTATTGAAATCCTTTCTCTCTCCCTCTCCCTCTTTTTTTTTCAGCAGGACTGTTTTTCTGCCGGCAATTTTCCATGCTTCTCAAAGTGGTGATTAAAGACTCCCAAATCAGATACTCATTTACTTCTAATGCATCATATTCCCCCTTCTCCCCAGTTAAATTATTTGTCCATTTCTAATCACATGTTGTGATCGTGTCTGTTTAGCAGTTTACTACCCTGCTTCTGCTTGAATCTCTGTTGCACCATTTGCTGACAAGCAGGAAACCTGTAAAATAAATCTTTGTTTAACCTTCACTTTACACAATGTCCTTACAAAACAGTCTTTGTTATTTTGAGGCTTGTTCTGCCAAATAACTAACACACAACATCTGCATAAGTATCGAGGCTAGAAATACAGGCCTGTGTTTATTGGCAATAATTTTTCTAGGCAAAATGAAGATCAGGCTCTTAAAAAAAGATAGGACAATAACCATTAAGCTCCCACCTCTTAACTTTTCACTCTAGTTTCCACCTTTATATATTAACCACAGTGCTTTCTTTCATTTTTATTTGTTTTTATTGTACTCTCTCATCAGGCTTGCAGTAATGCTGCTTTCTGTGGCTTCTATGTGAAAAACACACTCTTACAATAATCCACATTTTGTTTATTCCATTTCAGGGGCATGGCGGTTTGAAGAGAAGTACTATGAAGCATTCTCTTCATGCTTTCTCTAGTGACAAGTTACAAATTATCTAAGACTGCTATTGTAGGCAGAAGTGTACTATAATGACAGAAGAGTATTGACAGATGAAGGAATCCATTAACTGTTTGTGCCTGTCATCTTGCTCATCTGTGGTGCACAAGTTTCAGTATATATTCTGCCAAAAAAACCACAGCTGACAGACACTAAAAAACAGTTTCAGGAAGTTTCACTCATACAGAATACCTTTGTCTGCTAAAACTATTATGGAATTATGCTGCTGACATTTCAGCTATTGAAAGTAGCCTTTCTTTGCTCTAATTAGACATCTGAGACTGTCAGCTTTTCCTGTGGAGTGAAATTTTTATGAGATTTATAGTGGCCTCTTCTTCAAGAGGTATTAGTTGTGAAAGGATACATCTGAGTAGGAAAACTTGCCATTATGCAAACTGTTCAGGTCGTGTTTGAGAGTGTGAGGAGAACTGTTAAAGACACACTGGCACAGGACAGGTGGCTTCACAGAATCTTTTTCAAAAGTTAATTGTATGTATCCCAGGCTTGTCCTGTGAGTACAGCAGTCAGGGGCTGTCTTTGGTGGCTCTGTAGAAACTTTCATGGCCATTGACGGGTCATGCTTCATAGACCGTATTTGGTCATTGATTGGAATGGGCTTGTTTTTAGTGCTTTTCTCAGGTTTGTGGGAAAAGGCTCTTCACAGCCCCTTCCTTCGCTGGAGCAGTGCATCTGTACATCACTCAGCAGGATTTGCTAGCTCTCAGGCCCTGAGTACTCTGACTGAATGAAGGAAGGAAAATGTTACGTTGCTGAATCTCCCTTAAATATCTCATCTACTATTAGCTTCACTTTGATTTCAGTGTTTACAGCTCTTGAGAGAAGGAAACTTTGAGAAGTTTTCCATAAAAGTAGACACAGAAGAGTGGTATACCAGCAGTTGTTATTTTGTTGGTGAGGAAACAAATGCAGATGTGATGTATATGAAAATCAGAGCTCAGGGTGTATGGTGTATGTAGTATTGTAGGACCTACCACACAAGATCAGCTCGGCTTGTCAGTGACACTGGATTTTTAGGATCAGATAATTTGATATTTGAAACAAGACAGCTTGCCAAAGTCATTGCTTTAGTATCTTCCAGTAGATACACTCTTTGTTCAAATCAATAAAATACCCATCCACAGCTTTCATTAAGCATGAGCCAAATGTCACCTCCTAAAAGTGTGTTGCAAGATTCCAATATGTAGCTGCCTTCTGCTTATACTCCAGTAAGCTTGTGATAAGTTCACTTTAAACCAGATTTTCTTCCTGTTCCTTGCTTCCTTACCCTCCTTTCTTTGCTCATAAGGGTTTAATTTTCACTAGCTTGCCAAAAGCATAATTATGCTTGCTGCATATAAATACCCAGTGGAGATCAGAAGAGAAGACAGAGATAGTAATTTTTAGAATTCTAAAAAAAAAAATGTCAAATGTAAACGGAAAGTGCCAACAGTATTGGAAGTGTATGGGCTACATCACTAATTTCCACTAAGGCAGGCTTCATTCAAGGGGAAAATATAGTTAAATTAGACACACTTAGTGTAATGAATTCTTGCATAACCCTAATGAGCACTTCAGATTACCGGCTATTAGAATTCTAGTATACCCAACCTAAATTTGGATGGGATACTGCCTACACAACTCTAAGGAAAAAGAATTACATGCACTTTTTAGTATATGGGCAGCTCATTTGACTGTATAATGTTGTGTGTCATAAATGCTGTCAGTTTAAATAGAATTTAACTATCTGTATACACAGAAAATACAGTCTGGATTACACGGACAGTCTTTGTTCTTTATGTTAATTTGTGATTCACTGAATTCCTGTGAGGCAACTTTAGCAGATTGAAATTGCAGCAGCCCCAGTGACTTTCAGCAAGCTCTGCTTTCTGATCTGTGCTTGGAAAAGAAAAGAATAATTCTGCACTTAGTACATACTAATTTTAAAGTTTTCAGGGCATTCATTTGTCACTTTCTGTAGCCTTTGATGGACAATATGGACTGTGGGTTGGACAACACAACCACAGATTCACAGTTTAGATTATTTAGAGTTATATTTTGACACAGGCTGTGTTTCTGTTAACATGACTTAAAGAAAAAAAAATGCCTTCAGATCACCAAGGTGAAATTCATATGGTCTGATCAGAAATCCCTTAGAGTCAATGAAAAAAAAAAAAAACAATCTCCTGTTAATGCAAATGGACTTTATATTAGACTGAAAACCATCTCCTTCAAAGTTCTTCTGAGCTCTGGGTTCTTATTTTTAAAGATTGGGTTTTCTCTAGTTCTCTTCCTAAGGGTGTCTAGAACTAGCCTCTTTTTCTCTATTTTGCCCTAATAGCTTTCTCCTTCTGGGCTTTTATTCTGGATCTCACTGTTAACTTCTGTATACTTCTACAAAGTTAAATCCCCATCTTTTGTCTTCAATCAAATAACTCTTCAAAACTCATCCCTTTTATGGAGCCTTTAGGGAGAACCCATTAACTTCAAGAAATCTGAAAACCAAATATACTAGCCAAATACATATATAGCTAATTACCTTCACTGGAAAACTGTGATTTTCCAGCACACTCAGGAATATTCTAATTTCCCATGTGGTTTTTCCTTATGCCACTTTTTTTTTTGCATTCTCCACAATTTTTTTCTTCATTGGCATTAAAGAGTTTCTGCATTTAGTTTATTATCACTTATATTTTTACAGAAGGTTTCTCACCTTATTTCCTTATAATGTATGATTCACACATAGGGTTAATATATCTCTGAGTATAGAAATGCATTAGATCTTAAAATACTCTGCTGCTAATGTAGTGCCATGCTTTGCTTTTATCAGGTAGTGATATTTTAAAAACATATATACAAATTTATTTGAATGTCTGGCCAAAGTCAGAATGTTAACATTGCAAATAGGAATAAATTGTCCTGTAATCTTTTCTGATTTTTGAACATTTGTCTTGTGTTACTCTGTGCAAGTATAATGAAATTCTTCCACTACTTGCTATGGACGAAGGGTTCAATAGGAGAACACTGACAGGTGGATAGGAGTTCATTTTCACTTTCTTCATATACAAAATACTAATAAACTAGTTGAAAGTAAAATATATTTGTGTATGCTTTCTTTCTGCATTAAAATTTATGTCAGCCTTTCCCTTTTGTGTCAGGTCATGAGTGACATTTGAACAACAATTTTTGTTCACATGTGTCATATCTAGACCGTCTCTGGATTTCTCTTTAAAAATAAGAACAACTTCTTCCTCACCCACTCCTCGAGCCCACAAACCCAGAACAATTCCATAATGATGCCATTTTCAAAGCCTCTCTGTCACCACTAGAAGGATACGCAGAAGTAATTCTTTTGTTATAGATAATTGATACTGTATCTTATTTGCTGAAATTTTGCATACATATAAAGGTTATTTTGTTATAAACAAAGACTATGAGCATCTTTTTAATGGTGAATTGTTTCAAATATTATTTGTCTATTATCACCAGAATAATATCATAAGGTTATTCAGTTTTTAACAAATCCAGTTAGATACTAGGTCTTGGTTTATGCCTCAGTACCATCACAAGAAGCAAAAATCTCTATGAATTTGCTTTTTTGATTCTTTTGTGCATGTAATGCTTAATTTTTTTTTCCTACTCATATTTTGCAACCAAGGTTAAAAGTAATACATACAGCAAACAAACTAGATCTAGAAATATTTGAAATTACAGGCTCAGATTTTCCTTAGCTGAGTTAAGAGCTCAGAGTTAAATACAAAGGGGTTATTATGGATCTGCTTACTAATAACTATGGTTATCCCAAATGAAAAGAGTAATTGTTATATATAAATTGCAAAAGGGTCCTCACAAAACAGCATGTTTTCTCAGGACCCATGGGCAATGCAAATATAACAGGGTAGTTGTTCTAGTAAGGCTTACTGAACATCTAGCAACTTTCTTTTTTTTGTCAAATTTGTGAAACCATACATTTATCTATGACAAAAATATAATGATAAAAAGTAGGACTGCTTGGCATAAGGTAATATTAAATGCAAGACACTTGCAAGATGTTCTCTTCAAGATCAGAAAATTGTTGACTATCATTGGGTATGTTTCAACAGGAGGTCTGTGTTTTTATTGTTGTCTTGAGAGGTGTTTCTCTTTACAGTTGACATCTACCTTCACATCAAACCTTCACATGTATAAACAAGATCAAATGTTTTGAAAAACTTTAAATTCCTCAGTCAGCATTTCTTTTATGAGCTCAGTCATTATGTTACTTTACATAGCATGGTATGTCTTTTTCCACTTTTTCCTTTTAGTTATTTTTCATAACCATGAAAGAATGGTTAGAAATGGAGCTTAGAAATGCAGCAGCATCAGAAAATGGTGTAAATGAATTATTTGGATTAAAAAGCCTGGATGTAAATGTATGGCTTTCATTGATCAAAAAGGAATAGACAGAATGGTTGGGATTGTCATACTCTGCTGCTTTTCAGTTCTCAAGCTACTTTATTTTTTTTAAGATAACAGTAGTTTTTCATGCATAAACCTACATTTTGGATAATCTATGCAAAATCAAACCTAGAAGCAGGAAGATAGTCAGCAGGGGTGCTCCTGGGAGGCAGAGGAATTGGGCTGTAAGGGATCAATGGGAAATATTCTAAAGAAAGGGGAGTCTTTGTGTTCAGTTCTTGCACAATTACACAAAGATGCTTCACAGAACACCTTTTTTTTTTTTTTTGTTACTTTTTTATAGATAAATACAGCATCAGAAAAAGAAAAATCATTAAAATCTTAAAATTATATGATGCTTTTTGAACACCATAGTCTCTTCTTTTGTTGCTTTGATACAGTATGATTCCATCAAGTTTGTGGCTGCATCAACAACAGTGGGTTTGCATGGATTTATGACAACTCAAACTGGTTTTCAAATTGAATTCCCTAATTTTATTTTAACTTTTTCTTAAGCTGTTCAGAAGCTGTTTTAAGTACAATTGCATATTTCTTTCCCTGACATTTGTCTGATGTTAAATAGTTAAAGCTGACACCCAAGTAGGCCTTTTTTAGTGCACAAGCCTTTGTGATATGCATTTAGTTGTTGTCTGTTTCCATTTTATTAACTTGTTGTGTAGTTCATCTAACTTCTCAGAGTTGAGCTGAAAGACTTGTATTAGGAGCTGTAGCTATCAGTGGAAGTAAATGAGTTGCCTCTAGTTACAACACTTTTTTTTTTTTTTTTTTTNTTTTTTTTTTTTTTTTTTTTTTTTGCCCCTTAAGCAGCAATAGTCAGGAAGAAGCCTGGAACAGGATAAAAAAAAATCAAAATAATTGGATGTAAGAAATCTGAAGTACAGCAGAGATGTCTTTTTTTTTTACTGGTAACTGTAGAATTTGAATAATTTAACCTTTAAAATGTTGTTTATTCTGTTGTGATCAAGAGGAAAAAATGTCACTCCTTTCTTTTGCTGGTGCCATTTACAGGGTATGATTACAGATGCATGGTGTAGGTGCTTGTGTACAAAGAGCCTTCATCTCAGTGAGGAGCTTTACTCTGGGAAACAAATCCACCAGAACACTTAAAAAAAAAAAAAAAAAAAAAAAAAATCACATTTGGATTTACCTAGCATTACTCTGGGCATTTAGAAGCTGAAGAGTTTGACTTGCAAAAGTAGATATGATAAATGTCATAAACTATAAGAAGAGGTTTTTTGGTTTATTGCCCAAATCTTCACCATTTTCTTGCTTTTTAAAATAGATATTTGTGGTCACCCCATCTCTTGACTCTGGAATTGGTTGCTGCCTGGGTGCTATTTGGGACAGTGTCTTCCTGTGGGCTGGGGCTGGCAGCTGGAGTTGTCCTCTCAGGAGGGGTAGGGCAGGGCCCCTGTTGCCCCAGCCAGGAGCAGGGCAGCTGAGCAGGCCCAGGTGGCAGGAGCAGCCTGAGCCCTGGGCATCAGGCCCTCCCTGGAGGCTGGATGAGGCCAGGCTGGGCATCAGCCCAAGGTCTGGACTTGTGGCAGGAGAGCTGGGCACAGGCAGGGCTGTTGATGCAAATGGTGGCTATGAGTAGGTAGCATCTCCTCTTCACATGATGTAGTGTTTCACTTGTGTTCCCTTTCCTGAGTGCACAGTGGCACACACCACTGAAATTGCAGTTGTATGTGACTAAATCAAGAGACACTGGGATGATCAGTTCCAGCTGCCATGAAATGATCTGGTACCATTTTGCCACCTCCAGAAGCTGGAAAATTGCCGTTGTCTTGCTTTTCCTTGAGGAGATGCAGTTCAGGCAGTCATTGTTACGCTGCGTATTAGTAGTGCTATGTGCTGCCTGGTACTAGTCTTTGTGGAGCCTTATTCATAGTGTCATGCCCATATGTGGTTTGTCAGCACTGCTTCACCACTTGTGGGAAGATGGTGGCGTGCTGTCATTAATATTCCTATTCTGGGAAAGCCAACAGAAAGTGTTCGTGGAAAAGTGTGAATAGATCAAGGAATAGATCCCTTACCCAGAACTTTGTAGTAGAACTTTGTGTGCTTTGAAATGTGACCAAAACACTCAAAAAACAAACAAACAAAAGATTTCACGGCGCGTTACCCTTGTGCCTCCCGGAAAAAAAAAAAAAAAACTGCTGTTTTCTGGAACATATTGCTTTGGCAGGTCTAGAATGTATGTTCTGTTCTCTGCTGCACCACTGCAGGTAGTCCACTGGAAATACTTAGCTTGCCGTGTGAATCATGGCCTGTAGCACGCCTTAGGGCATGGCACTTGTGGGGCTCAGGTGATAGCTGAGTTACTGTATATGCACCGCATAGTTGCTTAAACTTACTCCAACATAAAACACCACATTTACACATTAGACAAGCACAAAGTGGTCCATGTGGAACTACTTTCACTTGAGGCAAAGTGTCCTTGTAGAGTTTTGAAGTGTGAAGTGAATTTTATAATTTTAAGTTGTACAAATAAGCAGAAAGGAAAGTTAATTTGTATTCTTTTTCCTGTTTCAGAGCAATCAAGGGGAATTTTTTTTTTTTTTTAAGGGTAGGAGGGCTAAGACAAATTACCCTTTTGTAAGGATGTAAGCCAGTTTCCAAAGGAATATAAAATACAATAAAGCATTCAGGGAGTGAGCCTCTCAGATGAATTGAGATATGTGATGAGTGCATTTATTTTGTGTTTTATTATGTGCAGCTTTTTGTTTAGATGGGTGGAAAGGAAATAATTGTGTTGGGTTCGTGGTCTAGCAGAAAAAGTGCTATGCATTTCTTTTTCTGAGAAAACACTAGTTATTGGATACACCAGTTGCATATTTGAATCTATTTCAAGATCAGTCTTCAGGGTGTATTGCATCCTACTTGAAACACTGGCAGATGTAGAGCGATAGTGCCTGTGAAATTTATCACTTTACCATACAGGTGTTGGGACAGGTGTGCTGTTCCTGTGAGTTTTTAAAAACTTTTTAACATCTTATGATCTAGTTATTTTAACTCAAAATTAGGGTTGTTTTTCTTTTTTCACCCCTGAGGAGGTTTCCAAAAAATGCCCACCAAAACATAGTAAACAATTTGAATTATTTGGATTTGATGATTCAGGTGGAAGTATTCCCAGGGTGCAGTGGCAGATCTGAGAAGACTGATTCATGAACAGCAGCAGTAATTCAGAGACCAAAATGTGGTCCTTTGAGCTTTTAAGGCACTATGACTCGCACAGGATTAAAATTAAAGTCTCTCCGTGGAAGGCATTGGAATTACATCTGAGAATGAAGCCACCACATCCCAGTCACCATACTACAATAGTAAGCTGCAAGTAAAATGCCTGCTGGAGCAACTGAGGAGTACTTATATTTTGCTGTGACTGTGAAAGCTTTGGCAGTTGCCTTTTCAAACCTAGAATGTCTGGATTTCATGGAGAGCTTGGGATTGCCTAATGAGGGGTGGTCTCTACAGCTGCCTGAACCTGAATAGACGGGACAATCTAAAAATCAGCCTCTCTAGCATGTAGTTCACTGTGTGTTAAGCCCCAATTTTAATTTTCAGTCCATAATACAGTTTCTCTGGCAGCGATTCATAAATCTCCATTTCATCCGTACGACTGCTGCATTATAATGGCGCTTTCCCTGCTGCCTCTGTCCCCTCGACGCCTGCCTTTTAGGACATGCAGCATTCAGCGGTAGCAATGTCACCTGATGCCAGTCCTTGCAGATGCCTAGAGTTATTGAAAATGCATTGATACCTCACATTGCCATTCAGGGCCACGGTCATTAAAATTTTACCATGTAAACCCCGCTGTCTGCACCAAAGAGGAATTGAGAGCCATAGCAGAGAACGATCATGCATTTTATCAGAATCTTCTGAAAGGAAAAAAAAACAGCAGGCTCAGAGCAGGAAGAAACCAATATTGCATTCTCTTTAATTTAAATAGAATATGATACAATGTCAAAACCCGTGAAATTGACATTTCTCTACTGTAGTTCATTTTAACTTTTTCCCCAGAGTGGCTCAGTGTCCCATGGTTGCACAACAGTTCAAACCAGTTGCACATGATGTCATTTTCATGTGTTCTTCCTGCAGGGCAGATATTCATCAAAGCATGCAACAGACAGCTAAAGGAAAAGGCAGCAAGCTATAGATTATCACATTGATTTTTTAGGGGTCAGACTGTCAGATTAGTAGGTTTAGAGGCTGGGCCATTTGTGCTTCCTAGCACCAGTGCAGATAGAAACTGGCAGGTATGTAACTAAGCAGAGAATTCTGCAGGTAAGACAATTAAGACGTTTCAATTAAAAAAAAAAACAAGTGCCATTTATTGGCCAAAATCTGTTGATTTGTTCTTAGCAAAGCATCACAAGAAATAAGTTTCTCCTTGTCATGGTTTTACTTTGTTTTTTCTTAATATTGTGCTTGTGTATGTGTGGTTCCCTTTTCAGTTAGAAATAAAAAGAAATTAGAGAAAAAATATTACAGAATGAATTACTTTTAAAAAATATTTATGAAATAATTATAAGATGCTTATTCTGGGTTAACTAGGAAATACATTAAAAAGGTGAATTTGAGCTGTTTCCTGAAATGATAACTCTTTTTATTTTTTTCCTACTGTCTTAAGCTAACTGGTATACGGAAATTACACTTCACTCCTTCTGAAGACAGAGTCTTTCTGAGTTTCTCGGCATCTTTTTTATTAAGATATAGGTCCCCCAGAAGAAATACTAAGAATATAATAATTTGAATTCACAGCCTGTTGCAAACTTTAGATTCACTAGTCTGCCCCTAAAGAGAGGTAAGATCTGTAACAAAAAGTTTCGAGCCCATGTAACTGTTTCTTAAATGAATGAGGATAAAGACAAAACCAGATCTCCTGCTGGTAAAAAAGTATTTCTGTTCTCATGTTTCATGCATAATGCGAACTATTTTAGTGGTAGGTGAACTTCAGTGAGTAATGAATTCAGGAAAGGCAAACCCAATTTTCTAGAAGACTGGTATTTAGCTGTTCTTGCTTTAAAAATAAAAAGCGGGACTTTTTTCTTGTAAATCATTAGTACTAGTGCCAAACAGTTCAAAGATACTTAAAAGAAGTAGGTTTTTCCATTATTTAATGAAATAAAGGAGTAAATAATAAAAACTATTTTTTCTTATTGAGAAGTAATGTTTATTCCTAGCATTGCCAGAAGTGGGTATTGTACGAATGTTACTTCTGGATTTTTTTCTTATTTTTTAAAGAAACATTGGCTTTAGATCAGGTGGCTAACTAGCAAGTTCTTACCTTTGTAAGTGTATATATTATCACCATGATTTTATTTCACTTAGGAGCTAAAAATGTTTATTTCAGCAGTTGGCTTACCTTCTCATTCTTTTATAAGTGAGTGCACTTTTGTTTATCTCTGTGTCAGGCTAGCTTTGATTACATAGAACATTGGCTTGCCTCGAGATTTTTAGTAACTAAAGCAACAATTTGCATCAGGGAAGGTCTAGTGCAACGATGACAAAATGTTGTGGAATGACACACAAGCAAAGATATTTTGATGTTACAAGAAAATTAACTGTCCTCTCTGAACAAGTTTATATTCTGAGTTACAGGGTTTTTTTCCCTTTCCTAATTTTTTAAGTGTGATTCTACATGTGCCGGAGACACGCTTTTACAATTCTCTTGAAACTCTCAAAAGAGGATGTGATTGGTAAAAAGAACTGTGATGCAGCCATCTGTGAAAGGAGGAACTGATTCGTCCAGTGTGAAAATCTCTACAGCTTCATCTTTGTCCCCCCTTGTCTTCTCCAGGCCCTCTGAGAAAGGAGGATGGCAGGTTTGAGAAGCTTTGGAGTAACTGGTGTGCTTCTTTGAGGGCCTGCTTCTGGCATTGTTTCAGACCACTAATCTTATTCCTATGGATTCAAGTGCATTAGAAATTAATAAATAAGGGATTCTGCATGAAAGATTTCTGTTTACTTTTTGCCTTTTGCTGTACTTTATGATGATCTAGCTTTTTATATGGATGGTAATCATCTCAGTGAGTATTATCAGTTATTTAGTGAAAAATAACAGGTTGCTCTTACCTATTAAAAATATCTTCTATCCTTTCTGAATATGAAGAAACTAAAAGAACTTCAACCAAATGCCTCCTTTCTATAAAAATAAGCCAGATAATTATACTTTAGAGCTCTTATTAGTAATTGTGGACAGGGTTGTGATCAAGTGTTTTAAATCTAAAATTTGAAAATATTTTGGAACTGTCAAGGCTGCTCGCCAAATATTTAGAATATTATTTTTCTTGCTTCTGCTTGTAGGAATGTTTAAAAGTCTGCTTCTGTAAAAAAAAAAAAAAAAAAAAAAAAAAAAAAAGAAAGGTATGCCCTATTTTTGAATGCATATAACCTTTTGAAACTTGTAACTTGATGAAATCTGTTTGGACTTGTTTTCATGGATCTAGCAAAAGAGAGCTCTCTGATCTCAATTCTCTTTCTTTGCTTAATACCAGGTTGTAGGTCAAAGCTTTCACTAAGCTTTTCAAAGAAAGTACCAGAAGAATTCTCATTATGAGTAGTAGCTAAATGACTTGGGTTTAAATTGAGTCCTTTTCAAAAACAATAAAAGAAACAATTGCACTGAAATGTTGAAATTAACTCAACACAATATATCAATATAAAAAAGCCAGTATGATTCAGATGAAAGGCATACTTTTGATTCCACGCAGTACAAGTTGCACTGAAGTGTAAGCAAATGAGAACAGAGCTCCCCCTATGTTCAAGAAAATTTGGCAACTTTCACTAGGGACATTTCTACCAGCTGTAATCTTTATATTATTATTTCTTGCATTCCTTCAGCTGTAGGAAATATGATGAATAAAAACAGTCTCATAATGTATATTGATCACCCAAGTATTAATCTGCTCAAGCAATATTTACCACTCACTTAGAACTTTTCATTTCTTTAAATATGAAAGCACTTTCAAAAGGCTGATTTAGTCTGTATTTTTCCATTTTTTTTTATGGAGAAAACAAAGCAGGGAACAGCTAAGTGACTCTTCCCAGTCATGACCTCAGAAGGGCGAGTGAAGTGGCTTGAACCCTCATGTTCCTTGAGCTGAAAGGGGAGGCAAAGTTGGCCAGTTTCTTCAACAGTGGCTGTGCCTGCTATTTCTGTAAAAGCATCTTTTGTGTAAATGCTTCTCTCTATATTTCTTCTCTAAAAAGAACAACATCCATGTTTGTTCCATCTCAGTTTTTTTCACTTCTACCCATCTTCATGCCTTTTCTAGGCTTGAAAAACACATGCACACAGATATCTGTGCAAATTTTGAGGGCTGAATACAAGGTTCTCTTGTTCCTCCTCTTGATCATGGTGTACGGTCAATCTTAGGAAAAGGTGCTTGTAGGGAAGTCTAGTTCAGCACTTCAGCTTTAACAGATGTAGTACTTCATTTTTATCTCTTTCTGACAGTACTCCAGCAGGAGTTTTCCAGGGGTCTGGGACAATGTTTTGTGCAAGATAAGATAATACAGTGCACACATGCTGATTCCTAAAAGTGTTCTCTCTAGCATACCACATTGATAGCACAGCAAGTAAACAACAATGACTACGTCTCTGGCACACACATCCGCAGCTATCGCCGAGGGACACTGCCATCCGAAACCTTTTCTTCCATGCAGTGCTTCACACTGGGCATGGGCACTGTGATTTATGGTCCACTGACTGCAGCTTCAGCTAGCCTTCTCTGAAGCAGATTTTGCTTTTAAAACGGCCAGTCTCTGCTTTATTCTTTGCTTGAAAAAAGAAATCAACTGAGTTTTCCACTAGATTTGTAAAGTTCCAAAACCTTTTGTTTCAGTGACAAATACTTCATCCATTGAAACCTTTTACATGTCAGGATGGAACCATCCCCAGGCTGATTTAAAGGCAGAAGACAGAAATGGGCCACTCCAGGCTTCCTCTAAATAGTTTAGATGAGAACAATGAGCTAACAGTTCCACACAGGTTTCAGAGGCAGCTGAATTTGCTGGATTGCTGAGTCACAGAAAAGCTGTTGCATGAATGAAACAATAATTTCTTTCAATTAGAAACCCATAGAGGCAGGAATATACTTCAACTATCGTGGAGGTAAAGTGGAAGTTCGGCTCCATTTTGGTGATATATTCCTCCACTGCAGTAGGGCAAGCAGCAGACAACTGTGCATCTGCTTACAGACACCAAACTTTTCCTTTCCTTTTTCTTTCTTCCTTTCTTTATTTCCTAACTGTCTTTTCTAAATTCATTTTACTGTTGGCTGACTGTCACTGGTCACCATAGCAACAACCTCTGGTAGCAGCAGGTCTGGGTTGCCCGATGTGAGCATCTTCACATTTGAGCCTTGCCAAGGCTAGCTTTTAATCCAGGGTTATATATTGGCTCAACACAGTAAGATCGTTTTCTCCCACTTTAGCTGTCTGCCTTACTCTTCTTTTCCTGAGTTGGTTCCTTCTCTTTACTAATTTATGCTTTGGGCAATCTGGTGTTAATTTTCATTCTTTAATCTTTTTCTTATTTTGGAGGATTGGTTAGCTTAAGTATCTTTTAACAAAATAACATACAACACAATTTCATTAAACAATCTCTTTTTAAACTATGATTCATAATTAAAAAGAATGATTCAAGATAATCTTGTTCTTAGGATAAATATTTACAGTTTATTAGGAAAAAAATTACTTGCAAGCTCTTTAGATGCTTTACATGGGATAACAATGGTGAGTTTTTTCCTAGAGTAATGTGAAGAGAAATATTTTAGTGGTAGTGTGTTTGGAGACAAGCAACTAGTATGGAATAGGTGTGAATGATGCAGCACTTAATGGCAATGTAATAGTCTTTAAAGTTTTTTAAACCCCTATACTCTGACCATAAAACAGCATCTAATAGCAGTTGAAACCTTGCTGTAAAGCAAATGTAGCAAAGTGGTTAAGAGTACTTGGTTGGGAAATGAGAGCTGAAAGAGAAAACTGCAGTGCAGTGATTGGTTTGATTTGCTGAATAAATTGCTATGTTCAGATTCAATTTGTATCAATAAGGAAAGCACTGTACACCTGCAGAGCCTGTCACACTTGGTATCCAAAATTCTGACACAGCTAGTCTTAAACAATCTTTTTACTGTTGTCAATAATGAAAGCCAAAAAAACCTCAAAGTGCCCCACCAAAAACACCCAACCTCTAAACTTGGAGTATTTGCATTTTTATTCCATATATGTGAAAAAAGTGAGCAATGCTTCTTTGGGGTATTTCCTTAAGGAAACATAATACTTTTAATAAATGTATGGAATATTGCACTATTCTCAGTGGATTATTTTAAAAGTAGCCAAGGGGTACTGTTCATTCAGTAGAAGGGTTTCTCTTTATTAAACCTGACTGAAAGCTAGAAGCATAATACGCTGTCTCCTTAATACAGTGGAAATTGCACTTAGATAATTTGCAACTATGATATAAAACGAACAAATGTGTAGGCTTTTACATTTGCACCCCAACAACTGATGTTTATCCCTGTCTGTAATCCCTGTAGCATTTCAGGATTCAAAACAGCTGGTTTCTAGGGAGTGCTTTTCATGTGTTTTTTGGTTTTGCTTTGTTTCTTTTCTTTTTTTTTGGTTGGTGGGGGGATCCAAACCACTTTGGATTTGTTTTGCAATGACCAAATAACTCAAAATCTGAACTCTACATGTTTGGTGGGTAGTTTGTTTAGGGCTTTTTTGTTTTCTTTTTTTTTTTTTTTTTTTTTTTTTTGGAAAAGCCT
>VZSE01002642.1:500131-556348 GCA_013398275.1 Promerops cafer | reverse complement strand
TTTTTTTTTTTTTTTTTTTTGAGTTTGGAAAAGCCCTGCAGATTTATTTTTGGAGTTCAAACTACTGCAATGGGGTTTTTCAGGAGAAACAGAACTGAACTCTTATAAATTATTTACATAGAATAATATTTCTGAAGAAAGGGGAAGGATTAATATTAAGAGAAGGTATAATGGCTCCAAGGTGTAGAAGCTGTTTTAGAACCCACTTAGTAGTTTTTAAGGAAATTTCTCAGGTATTTCTAAAGTGGCAGACCTGACTGAGAAGGCTATCAGATTTATATTTTCTCTGAGGGAATTCCATTTATTTCTAGGAGAATAAAAAGAGTGTAAATTAATGATTTGTTTGAGACAGTAAGCAGGGTGATTTGATGCTGAGTACCTTTTGTCCTGACTCTTCGAGCTGCTGTGCTCATATCTGATTTTAGTCAGAATCCTGCAGATTCTGTCTGATGGTAAACATGCATCTTTTTGCACAGCCCAGCACTAAGTAAACACTTGGAAATATTGCTTCTTAATTACAATTCTCATTTGTGAGCTTGGGGTCAAGCTACTTTTTGAAAAAAATGCCTACATGTCAAATTTCAAAGTGTGTTTGGCACTTGCAACCCAAAAGACTTATGGTCAGTTCTATGAACTCTTTTTCATTTTTCCTTAATATTAGTTTAAAAGACTAATGTTTAATCTAAGTGTTTGATATTTAAATATTAAACATTGCTATTTTCCTCTGGACACCAAACCAATATTAAAACAGAGTAAACATGAGGAACTTATTTAATTATTGTTAATGGTCTAGGCAAATTCCAAGACTGAAAAATCAGCAGTTACTACACATTTAACAGAAATGTGATTCTATTTGTTTTTTTGTATTTTTACCATGTGAACTTAAAATATTCTGAGCTGCTGTAGCCTTCTTCAAGAGAAAATTTCTTTACACTGGAGGGATGTTTGGTGTTGGGATGAAAACTATGCTGAGATTTTTATGACTCACTCAAAGAAGGTCTCCTTCCTAGTAAAAACAGAAGTTAGTCAGTGGTCAGAAGCATATTTTCAATTTCGAATATATATCACCAAATATTCTGGGATAAATTTTTCAAGACATGTATTCTTGTCCTGCAGCTAATGCGAGACCTTCATATTATAAGTTAGTCCTCAAAAATATACAAAATATTACAGAAAATGATTCTTAAAAATTTTTACTTCCTTGCAATATATATATGTTATATACATATATATAAAAAAATATTGTATATATATTAATGTCCATATGTAATGATATGGATTTACTGGATTTTTTTTTATTTTGGGGGGAAAAATACCCCAAACAAACAAACAGGCAAATAAAAAAAAAAAAAAAATATTAGAAAAGAAAGAGCAGTGAGGGGAAAAAAAAAGAAAAAAGAAAAAAGAAAAAGCAAGCTTGGTTTTCAGTGGTGGATCAAATTCAGAAGGCAGTCAAAGAAAAAAAAAAAAAAGGGGGTAGTTAGGGGAAGACCTTGACAGTGGAACTGACTGGTCTGTTAAACAGGGTTAAATTAATTTATTTGACCTTGATCTCTAAGTTTGCTCACAGACCTAGTTAAATTGGTGGCTAGGTTGGCTCACCATACTTCCTTCAGGTTGCACAGGAGGAGCCATTAAATACTTTTTTATGTAGTCACTGCTGGAAACAGTAGAAACTGTGCTACAAAGTGTTTGGTTGAATGGCAGAACTTGTACCTACCCACCTGAAGAAATAAGACCTAGTTCTAAAAATCAGATTCAGAGGCCAGTGGATTTATTGGCTGCAGCTGTGAAGGTGAGTGGCTAAAAGCAGGAGCAGTAGTGATGGCCATTCAGCTGTGAAGATGCCAAAAAAATCCACCAACAATATATACAAAACACAAAAAAAATCATCAAGATTTTGCTGTGTTCTAGGGTTGGGCTTTTATTGCAGTTATAGTTTTATTTCTGATCATGAAAGCTCTATTTTGTGTCCAATTTTTAGATAAAGTCAGGTGTCCTGACATTTACTGTAAGGAAACAAGAATATGTGGAGGAAATTTTCTATGATTCCTTTGTTTCTCCTAACAGACAGCAAGTAAGTTCTCCACCAATGGAAAGACATTCAAGATAAAACATGCACAATGGCATTAGTTGTTGCAGTACATGAGAAACTAGGTGGACTGTTGTACTTGTGCCATGCTTCAAAGGCATGATGTTTTCTTATATAATATTTAATGCATCATTTTGTTATAAATTTCATGCATATTCATTCAGCACTTGACATACACAGAGAGGTTTGCCTGAAATCCTGTCCAATTTCTGTTACTTTATAGAAATACTTAAAGCACTTTAACCTGAACGGGTTTGGTCTGTGTGTGCTGCCAGATTTTGTCATTTTAGGTATTTCTGTTCTTGATAGATGAACTGTTCCCTGTCTTCCTCTACTTTTAGGGAGCTTTGCTCCTTTCAACTGTGTTGTTAATGAAGGTAAGGAATTTCTTCCTACACATCTTTGTTGACTCTCAAGCTTTTGAATGGAGGAACCAGGTCCTGACTTTTGATTTCTTTTTGGTTTTAGAACAAACAGGTAAGAAGCATTGAGTTGCTGAACAAAAGAAATCAGACTTAGATGATGATGCAAATGATGATTCAGAAGAGTTTATAAAGCAATGCCAATAAATATGATCACAAGCCATACCTACTCAGCTATTTCTCGATCTGTTGGCACAGCTCTGTATGTGTTTGCTACCCCAAAGCCATTAAGCAATTTGTTTGCAATGAAGATGGTTAAGCCAAATGCCTGAAACAGAATTACTATGCTAGTCATGCCAATATTCCTTGGTGTACAGAGACAGAAAGCTTCCTGAGGCTGTGGCTTGTTGATAGGTATGTAAAGACCTCCAAGTCAAGAAGAAATTGAGGGGATGTTCAAGGATCTTCCTGTTTTTCTGGATTGCTAGGGAAAGGATAAATACTGAATAATAGCTAAATAAGTCTAGCAGTAAGAGACGAGAGGCTTTTTCAGCCACGTGACAAACATTTGCTTCATGCATGCATCATAAATCTACAGCTTGTTGTCAGTTTTTCCTTAGTCTTCCGGTACAGAGCCCTCGAGTGTACACACACTACTTGTTCTTGGAAATATATTGAAATAATAACTGTGATTCAGTTTGAGGTAAATAAAAAAGGGAGAGACTTCTAATTTGTAGTGGCTAGATAAGTACTGTTCATGAGTTTGTATTTATTTGCTCTTTTCAAAGATTCCCCCCCCCCCCCCCCCCCCCCGCCAAGGTCCTGCACTTTGTGTGCTGCTTTTCATTTAAAACCAGATAGAGCCAATTGCATTGCAGGGAGTTTATGGAGAATAACTTTTGAGGCCTGATTTGCTCCTGTCTTTCTTTGACACAGAGTAACACCAAAAAATGGTAACATTTATATTGCCAAAGCCTAAAGAGTTAAAAAGAAAAGCAAACCAGTAATTTATTAAGAGAGATAACTATTGTAGAGACTGGGACTTGTGCTGGAGGGAGTTTACCTTAGATTATTCCTTAAAATAAAATTTCAACACATCTGGCAGATGAGTTGGTGAGCTTTCTAAGGTGGATGGCTGACACCTGCGAGAGGGGTGTTGTTTTCTCCCTGTATTGGGTTTATGTGGCAAGGTTTTGGTAGCGGGGGCAGCTACAGTGATGGCTTCAGTGAAAAGCTGCCAGAAACTTTCCCTATGTCAAATGGAGTCAATTCTATCTGGCTCCAGGATGGGCTGTCCCTGATTAAAGGCCAAACACATGAGTGATGGTGGTAGCACCCCTGTGGCAACATATTTAAGAAGGATAAAAAAGTTACTGTGTTGCAGTCCGTGTTGCAGACCATGTTGACGCAGCTGTGCCCCTGCAGCCCATGGAGAACCCAATGCCAGAGCAGGTGGATGCCCCAAGGAAGCTGTGACCCTGTGCTGGAGCAGGCTCCTGGCATGACCTGTGGACCCATGGAGAGACAGAAGCCCATGCTGGAGCAGGTTTGCTGGCAGGACTTGTGACCTGTCCCATGGGGGTCCCACACTGGCAACCTGTTTTGAAGGACTTCACCCTGTGGAAGTGACTTGTGCTGAAGCAGTTGCTGAAGAACTGCATCCTGTGGGAATGACTCCCACAGGAGAATTTCATGGAGGACTGTCTCTTGTGGGAGGGATACCATGGTGGAGCAGGAGAAGAGTGAGAAGTGCTTTCCCCCTGAGGGGGAAGTACTGACAACAGCCCCCTTTCCTTGTCCCCTGTGCTGCAGGGGTAAGGATGTGGAGATTAGGGTATAAAGTTAAGTCCAGGAAGGAGGGAAGTATGGAAGGAAGATGTTACTAAGATTTTGGTTTACTTCTCATTATCCAACTCTCATTTGATTGGTAATGAATTTGGTTAATTTCCCCAACTCTAGTCTGGTCTGCCTGTGACAGAATTCGCTGAGTGATCTCTTGCTGTCTTTATCTTGACCCATGAGGTTTTCATTATATTTCACTTGTCCAGAAGAGGGGAGTGATAGAGCAGCTTTTGTGGGCACCTGGTGTCCAGACAGTGTCAGCCATGTCAACCCACACGCTCCCACTTTTTGGTTTGGAAGTGCTTAGCTTTCCTGTAAATTCTGCCCACCTAGACAGCTACTATTACTGATGTGCAAAACTCCAGTTGCACTTTCTTTGTCACAGACATTTTGCGTTGTACCTTGGTAATTCTCATTGACTTACCAAAGAACTCATTTACAATGCAGAGTCATTTTAGGTACTTGACAATTATTTGATTGGTTATTATTTTGTTTCAATCAGATCACATATTGAATGTCACATGAAATTGAAAAGATTTCATAAACACGTGTTCCAAATTGTGGGTTTATAAGTGAAATTTAGAATAAAAATATTTTTAACTATGACTTTTTTGTTTTCTGTGGTTGTGTTTCTTCTTTTTTATCTCTTCTTTTTTTTATGGGATGGGATTCTGTTGGAATCATTCTCAATTCCCATTAAAGACACAGGATTTAAATATAAATTGGAAATAGAGTTTAGTTTCTTGTTTATGAATATTAGGGAATCTTAGATGATGACAACCATATTTCTTTTCTGTTACATTATTTTTTAGGTATTTCTTTTATTTAACTCCATATCTTTAATTGCCAGATAGCATTTTTTGTGATGATGAGTGATGAAGACAGGGAGTCCCACTAGTGGCCATTACCTGCAGCTGGTGTCTGGTTCACATTCTAATCCATTACTAGCAAGTGGTGGTTTATGTTCAGTTATGTAAAATTGCCATTATATTTCAAACTTTGTATTCCAGTAAGATATGCTCCTTTAGAGAATGTTTAAAATAAGATTCACAAATTCTTATGGTTTAAAAATAAAGGGAAAACCTTTAAAAGTTTTTTTTAAAGCAACTCTTTGCAGAGTGAAAGTAAACCACAGACACATCAAGAAAGCAGAGTATGATATACATTAAGAAAAACACAGACTATTTCTCTCTTTTTTTTTTTTAACAGATAGTTTGAAAATGTCATATAAAGGCTATGTTGTTCTTTTCATATTACCTAGAAAATTTCAGCAATGCCTAGACAGCAGGAAGAAAATATTCATGGATTGTTACATTATAGTCACAGTTCCTCTCATTTCCCAAAATGCACAGCTACTGTGTCATTTCAAGATTTAGAAGTCACTGCATTTATGTTTTAATGATCAATGGCAGCTCTTGATCTGAGTCATTAATGAGATTTTGACTGCATCTGCATTTAAACCTTGTGTATTCTTCAAGAGGGAAAGTATGTTCGGAAAATGAGATTTCTGTCATGGTAATAATAAGTTTTACATGCTCAAGCTGGGAGGATTCACTCTCATGAATCCTTTCCTCTACCCTGTGGAAGGTTACACAGTACAAAGTTTCTGTTGAATGAGGAGGGGCAGAGGGAGAGCTCTTGCTACTGTTTCCAATGCAGCCCTTTGTTCTACAATCACATAGGAAATGGCCCCTACTTGAAGGGACCTCCAACTTTTATGTTGAGAGTAAAGTAGTAGGAAAAGTCTCCTCAAAGTGAAATGTGATTTTGTACCTTGCTTATTTATTAAAATGCTTTTACTTTCTTGAAGGGCAGCAGAGCACCTTGACAATGACGGATTGAGTGCTTATGGTGTCACTTTGGGGATGTTTAATATATTGTCATAGATATTTGGGTAGAGTTAAACTACTCTTAAAAATAGCAAATAATCACCTTCCCAAACAATGCCTGAGTTGTAATTCTATTCCTTAAAATAATTCCTTATAATTGTTTATGTATTATATTTTGTTTTAAGTTTTTGAGTATCAGTCGGTATTTTTACCAGTAATAACTTGCTGACAGGTTAGAGGAGAGAAGTGTAAATATTTTTCATGCTAAAGAGTGAAATTCTTAACAGGGTTTGCCTTTTTGCATGCTGCTTTCTCTGATGTATGCATTTCATTAGTCTTTCTATACTTTCACTCAGAGACTTGTTCTCTCTACTTCAGATTCTTGTGAAGTTCTTCTGATTAATTCCTCTTTGGTAATAGGCTAGGTTTAAATTCTCAGTACAACAAAAAAACAGAATTTTACAAATTAAAAGTAGTGAATATATGAAAAAAAAAAACATAGAATGAATGATGATAATTTTATTGTAAAAGTGTTCCAATGTTGTATTTAGATCTGTTGAAAAAGGAGTTGTTTTAGGTGCCTCACTGATTCCTTTATAAAGCCACACATTTTTAAGGAGATCACAAGATATAGTCTAAATAGGCCAACAGCTGTTGCAAAGCCAAAATACTGCCCATTAGGACATGTGAGAAGTAGCTTGGAACAGCTGTAGATCATTTGCAGAATGTTGGGAACAACCTAGCACTTCAAATACCTTACTTGAATGAAACCTAAATCTGTAAATTGCCCAAGACATTAGAAGACACTGGTAGAGAAGTAGCACACAGCAAAGTAACAAATCAACTAAATGTTAATTTTCTTTTGGACAACATACACCTGCTACTGATTTCTGTTAAGGCCAAGAGTCACAGTCCTAACCACTGTTTTAGAAAAAAAATAGTTAAAAGTGTACAAAGTTATGAATAAAGGTTGTTCTGTAGGCTATTCATTATTTGGAGTTAACTGTATGGAAATTCGGTTGGCATGAACAATTTAGTAAGAGATAGTATGTCTAATTTGGTCATAGTAATTAAGGAGAGTGCGAGATAATGTTAAGGTTGACAAGATCAATAACATCTTTTTATTTTCTCTTTCAAAAATTGTCTACTATTGATTAAGATTATTTCTCAACCCCGTTTGTCCTATACAAATCTTCAATTTGGCCAAATGCCAGCTCTCAGGTCTTCAGCCATCATCTGATTTACCGCACAGAGCTTATCCTTTGGCTTTTGACTTACTGTGTGGCAATTGCAGCCTGTGTTGGGAATTGCAGAACTTAATAACTAATCAGACTTATATAATTTTTTACACAAATAGCTACAATTCCAACAGATTAATTCACTTGGAATATTTATGACTACATGATTCTGAGTCTCAGTTGTTTTAGAGCTTGAGTGGAGGACAGAATATCTATACCCCAAATATACCTTCCCTCCAAATCTTGAAAAAAATCAAACTGTAACATATTTAGGACTCTCTATTCCTTCATCCCACATCAGAACTTCACAGAATCAGAATAATTTAGGTGTGAAAAATCCTTTAAGATCATTGAGTCCAACCATTAACCCAGCACTGCCAAGTCCATCACTAAGCCATGTCTGTAAGTGCCACAACTGCATGTCTTAAATACCTCCAGGATTGGTGACTCAATTTCCCTGGGCAGCCTATTTAAATGCTTGACAACCCTTTCTCTAAGATATTTTCCTGGTATCCTATCTAAACCTCCCCCAGCACAATTTGAGGCCATTTCCTCTTATCTTATTGCTTTTTACCTGGGAGAAGAGAACAGGCCCCACCTGGCTACAGCATCCTCTCAGGTACTTGTAGAGAGTAAAAGTTCACCCCTGAACCTCCATTTTACCAGGCTAAACAACCCTGGTACCCTCAGCTGCTCCTTGTAAGACTTGGGCTCCAGACTCCTCACCAGATTCATTGCCCTTCTCTGTACACCCTCCAGCACCTCATTGTCCTTGTAGCAAGAGGCCCAAAACTGAACACGAGTTGAGGTGTGGCCTCACCTGTGCTGAGTACTGGAGGACAATCACTGCCCTGGTCCTGCTGGCTGCACTGTTGCTGAAACAGGCCAGGATGCTATTGGCCCTCTTGGCCACCTGGGCACATTCTGGATCATGTCCAGCCAGCTGTCAACCAGCACCCCAGGTCCTTTTTTAGCTGGGCAGCTTTCCAGCCTTCCATCCCCAAAACAGTAGGGCTGAATGAGATTATTGTGACCCAAGTGCAGAACCCGTCACTTTGCCATATTTAACCTCATGCAATTCACCTAAGCCCATTGATCCAGCCTTTCTAGATCCTTCTGCTAAGCCTTCCTACCCTCCAACAGGCCACACTCCCACACAACTTGGTATCGTCCGCAAACTTACTAAAAATGTGACAATAGTGTCCACTTTCATCCATCTCTGGATAAATAATTGTCTGCTTAGTACTTTGAGATCTTTTGGAAGAAATGAATGAGCTGGAAAAAATGTTCTTATGTCAGAACACTGGCAGTTTTGGAGATTAGAAGGGAAATGAAGAAGAATAGTTCAAGAGAAAGCTCTGGTTACCATGAACTGAAAATCCACTGAATTTCATGAACTAAGGAAAAGAATGATCCAGAATGTCTATCTCCGCAGTGGTTTATAAAAGTCTTATTGACTCAGAGATTGCTTTGCATTTCCATAATTCCTCTTACTAGCAATTTTAATCTCAGAGGAAACAAAAAACCAGCGTATTTTATGTAGCAATTGTCCACTGTAGAGCATAAGATGACCACTCTGTAATGTCCCTTATAAACTTAGAACTTCCCCTTATATACTTAAAACTTCCAAAACTGACCTTCCTGGATAAATATAGAAGGACTTAAAATTTTAAATTTAAAATGATTAAAAAAATAGAAGGCTATACATGCATAAACTACTGGCTAAGAACAAAATCAACAGTTTCAGGCCTTATCCTACAAACAGCTTACTTAAGTAATTACTTACTTTTATGTAAGTTGTGAATATCATGGGATTAATTATATGGATAAGGGTTGCACATCTGGACCCTTGTTCTCTTTGGCATCCTGAATAAAGGCTGATTTTGATACGTGAGTGGTTTTGTGGAAGCCATTACAAATCTGATATTACCTATATTTCAATACTGGAAAATTTTAATGTGGACAAAGAGAATAGTAACAGCTTAGATTCTATGCAGTAATACCTAGACATAAATTTATTCTAGGACAATAAAAGCAGAGGATTTGTTATTATCTTTGTTAATGCTGGGACCCTGTGGTATATTTTAGGATTTCTTTTTTTAAAGGCATAGGTGCATAAACCATGTCATATGTTAAGTGCAAGTTACATTTATAACTATATTTAGGTATTAGTTAAGTTTAGACTTAATATTAAGTATGTTTAAGCTTTTCTGATTGCTTAGCTATTTTCATGGAAATGTGGCTTATGTCTTCATGAAAACTACAGAATAAAAAAAGCTGTACTTTGCCATTGGTGTCTTCCAACCACACCATTCCTCATTGAAATGTCTGAGAAAAAAAAAGAGCTTTTCATCCTTAGGGAAACCAATTCAAAACCATTAAGCATAGCTCAATCTCTGCATTGAAGGGAAAAAAAAAATTACTTTTGGATTGAAGATAAAGTGTTGTGTATGCCATATCCCAAATAATGTGTAGAGAAAGCTACAAGCAAGTGTGTGAGTTCTGCATAGGACTGAATATAATTTTCTATGTTATATAGATAAAGTTGTAACAGATTGGTGAGCATAAAACTCAGTAGGCCTTTGTTTCAAGAGGGTCTCTTAGTTTCACCTTTACTCCTGAAACCCAACTTGTAATTGCATAAGTGAAATTCCAGGTTTAGAAGGTTCATTTTTTAGAAGTGCTGAATGGGGTCTTACAACATTCTGCACATTAACTTTTGTCTTTTAAAATAGGCACAAATTCTCTTTTCTGTTTTTAAAAGACATTTAGCATAATGGAAGCAGATGGAATGGTATTCAGCAGTACTTCTTCCAAAGCTCATTATCAAGTATAGAGTGGCACAAAACAAAACCAAGTGCCCTACAGTGACACGAAACAAAACAAAGTGCCCCTTCTTTAACTAAAATGCTGAAATCTATCACATCCATATTTCATTACATGCACATTTCTATCTAAGCTAATTGACTTAAATTTTCAAGATAAGAAGATTGTTTTAATGGTAAAAGATGTGTATTTGTCTATACCAGACACAATTCATAACAAAAGAACACAGACGTAATATGAGATATAGGGAAAAAAAAACACAATATGTTGTTTAGCTTCACTACACAAAACAGGAAGATAGCATGCATTGTGTAACATGAATGAGGTAATACGGGAAGCCTAATTTTACATAACCTTAATGAAATATTTTATCTTTTGTTTTAATAGACGGGTGACATTTATTTTTATTTCCTAAGAAAAGGAAAGCATATTTGTTAGAATAGTTTTCAGTAATTGTGTCAATTGTTCATACTAAAATGTTTCTTGACTTCAGGCCATGCTTTTGAACTGGTGACAATATTTAGAACACAGGACTTCAAAAGGAAGGCTGGCAGACTTGAAAAGGGAGCATAAACATCTAGGTGAAAACTTTTTGTTGCAAAATAATGAACATTTAGGTAAATCTGTTCTTCCTGATCAGATGGTCTCCTACTTCTTTTCACAATATTAATTATCAAGAAGGAAGATAAGTTAAAACTGGGTGAGTTTTAGTAAAATAAAGTGGCCAAAATATGGCTGAAAATACGGTATTTGTGCATCATTTGGATATTTTTTTTAGGTAGTACTTAAAAAGAAAAAATACAATACACTGTTTTTCTAGAAAGTGCCTTTCAAATTAAAGGTGTTTCTGTGTTTCATGATGGCGGAATTGTAATCCATGAGAATTAATTATTAAAAATTTAAAAGATTAAGAACAATAAACATACTAATTTTTCAGAGTTTGTGTTTGTAAATACTCATAGATTGGAAAAAACTTTCATATTCCTTTGAGACAAGCAGTATTCATGCTTTTTATTATCCCACATAATATCAGATCCATTTCTTCTAGGCTTTTGAAATGATATTCCTTACTGTTGCTAATCAGTTCCTCCTCTTTTGCTGTTGAATGTTGTACTACAATTGCATATTTATGCCTGAGTGTCTTCAGTATGTGTCCTGTGGATTAAACTCAGCCTAAAACCAGTCTTGCAGACTAACTGTAAACCCTCAGGCATCTCTAAACCATATGGTGAGTGCAATGTGGATGTCCCTAAGACAACACAAATATGTAATCTGCATGGTGCTTTGTAGCATTGTATGTGATATACCAGCTCAATTTGTGAGAAGTAGAACACTACCTATTTTTGCTACTTTAATATTTTTATCCTGAAATTGAAAAAAAGCAAAATAATTATAGGACTATGTTTGGTTAGTGAAACATGCATATGAAAGTTCAGGAAAATAGTACCAAAGCAGTGTACTAATATAGACAGTGCCAACTGATAGAATCACACAACAGCCCAAGTTAGAAGGGACCTTCAAAGGTCCAGCCTTTTGTGGGAAGGAGAATTTTGATGGGATTATCTGGCAACATACCACATTGAATCTTGAAAATCTTCTGTGATGGAAGTTGTTGAGGAAGAGAAGGAGACGAAACATACCACGTTTCTATCTGGTAGCTAGTCACATCTTAGTTGGGCCTTTCCTCTTTCAGGAGTAATCCTTTGGTATCTTCACAGTCTCTCTGTAGTGTCCAGTTTGCAAGCATTGTCTGAGTTTAACTTCTGTTCAGGGCACTTAGAGCTGTCCAGCTGGCCCTACAAGCACAGCTGCTCTCTGTGCCCCCACCCCCAATATCTTCACTCACTTTGTAGTTACCCCCAAAACCCCATGGAGTTCAGCAGGTATTTTGCTGGCTACATAGGTAGGTACTTAAAGGTTTTCTTCCTGCTTCCCTCCCATCCAGCTTTGAGAATGTAATGAAATTAATTACAGTGGGAGGAAGGACTCTTTGAGAATGCTGTTCAAAATCCGTGATCCTGCTTCTACCAAGTATCTCTCACACTCTGTTTTTGATTCACTTAACGGATCTGATCTGAGGAGTTCTTTTATGCTTTTGTCTGTCATTGTTTACCTGTACTGAAAGCCTTCATATAGGAAAAAAACTAGGTAAAGAAAAAGCTAATGAATTAGAAAAGAAATACTATAAGAACAAAAATGGGAACAAGAATACTCTCTCTGAGCAGCCAGGCAGACAGAAAGGAGAAAAATGTGGTAAGTAAGCTGTGGAGAATAGGAAGTTTAAAAACTAAAGTGCCTCTATTTTAGAGACATTGCATATGTTTTCCAGCTGCAGGATGTGAAGCAAGATGTCAGTGGCATAGCTGGAGGTTAAGATAGGGCTGGAAGACAATTGGGACACACAGAATCAATTGCATATCTGTCACAGCAAAAATATATTTGTTTCTGCATCTAGAAGTTTCACAGTTGCTCCAAACACATGCACAGTGCTATACAGCTTGTAGCAAGGGTGATACTAATTGACAATGGGTGACAAATCCAGTTGGCTAACTGGAATGGAGTGGAATACAATAGAGCATAAGACAATTATTCTGCAAAAAGGAAGCCCAAAGTCCTAATACTAAGATTTTTTAGGAGATACTAAGATACTGGGGTAGTACTGGGATAACAGTAATTAGAACAGAATAGTGATTCATTATTACACAACCTCCCTGCAAGACTGCCCAGATGTCTCAAGTGAAAATGCCAACATAATAAGCAAAGAAAAGAACAAAATAATCAAACAGTCAGAGATGGGAAAATCCACTTAGAGGGAACTTTTCTCCAAATTCCTTTCTAAATTATTGTCTTTTTAAATCATGAAATATGACACATAACCTCTCTTTCAAAACCTTTTAACAGTTAGCATAAAATTCCCAAGAATATCAAGAGTTGTAAGTGCCAAGTCCCTCTTTGAGTCTTGGTAAGGTCTTGACATCAGTGACATCCTGTGGCATTGAATTCCATAATCTAATTATGTGCTGCATTAAAAAGTGTGTTCTTTTATCAGATTTGGAGCTGCTGATTTTCACTTTCACTTAGTGTCCTTTTGTTCTTGAATTATGAGATGAAGGACTACAGAAGCTCCTGATCTATTTTCTCTTTGCCACTTACCATTTTTCTACTTTCATCATATCCCTTCTTATTCATCTTTTTTTTCCTAAGGTTAACAATTCCAGTTTTTTCAGTCTTTTCATATGAAGGCTTGTCTATATGCCTAATTATCACAATCACTATTTTCTGAATACCTTCTAATTCAGTAATATCTTTTTGTGATGGGGTGATGGGGTGACCAGTACTTCACACTATTCCAGAGAAGGGAAAATTATTGATTCATATAATGACATATTTTCTTTCTTTCTTATTCCCCACCTCATTTCCTATGCATCTGAAAATTTTATGCACTTTTTTGACTGCAGCTGCTCATCAAGCAGGGCTCTTCACTGAGCTGTCTGCAGTGAGACCCAGGGATTTTTCCTAAGATGGTGCTAGTAATTGAGATCTCTGATAAAACAAATGATCTGTTACAGATTTTGGTTTCTTTGCTTTGTTTTTGATTTGGGGTTTTTGGGTTTTTGTTTGTTTGTTTGGTGGGTTTTTGGGGTTTTTTTTTTGATTGTGTGTTTTTTCAATAGGCCTTATTTTACATTTAAATAAGTTATTTTCACATTTTTAATACAGCCACCCATCTCCCTGAGTCAGTTTTCTCTCAGGTTCCCTGTTTTATTTAGACTTGGTTAACAGGATTGCCTTGTTATCTGTAAATTTTGCTAAATTGCCGTTCACTTCTTTTTTTTAACATTACTTAATAGATTTTGAACACTTGGTACTTGTATGGTGTCTTGAAGCACCCTGCTGTTGAGTTTTTGCTATAGTGAAAATTGACAGTATATATTATTTTTTTTTTTAGTCTTTGAGAAAAGTTTTTCTTCCTTTTGCATCCTATCCCAAAATTACTTAGTCTCTGACTGAGACGGAGACTGAGTCTCTTGAAAGGAACATTGTTCTTGCCACATTTATTCAATTACACTAACAAGGTTAAGGGCCAAGTTGCCTTCACAAATAAATATTTGAGAGACAACTATCCTGTTTGTAACCACAAGTATGGAAATTAAGGACAGAGAATGGAAAAGTAATTAATTCATCATGTTGGGCAGACACATTCAAAATCAAGACGGGAGCAAGCTTTTAACATAACAGTTCTTAGAATCATCTTGGTGATAAGCCCAAAATCTGGGAATATAATCAGTCCAAATAGGCAGGAGTATTTAAGTCTATTTCTTACGCCTAAGACTCTGTGTGAAAATAAGGAAAAAGTGGTATAGTCTAGACAGCTGTTAATTTTCAAGACCTTCTTTCACAATCTGGTATGAGCGAAGATATTTTAATATTTGGAATATCTAAAGTTCTTGTTGGAAAGGGGAAGGGCAAACTTATTTTGAGGCTTTATACGTCCTGAGCTCCCCTAGGCCTGCTTATTTCCTGGTATCTCTCTCTCTTTCTCTCAAGTGTTCTCCATCCTCTCCCTGAGAGAGTCTATGTGTGCTTCATCAACCCTGACTGCCTACAGTATGCAACAGACCTCACCACCTTTCTTCACCAAGAGGATTGCTTGCACAGAGAAGGCTCCTCAGACTGCTTGGGACACCTTGCACAGATGCATGCCACTGCCTTGAACTCAGAATGGACACTAAAAGAGATCCTGAACATATTGCTGGGAAATGTGATCAGACACCTGCAACTCAGACCCTACCTGTTTGGTAAAGGAACTATAAGGAAAGCTAGAACTTCTTGTGATATCCCCATAGTTTTATCTGACATAAATCCAGTTATCTTCCATACTGTGCTCCACCCAACCCTAATCCAAACTATTTTGGGTGGAATAGAGGTTGACAACAGTTAACAGCTGACAACAAGTATCAAGTATTTAATTTGTGAACTAGCCTGTGAAAATGCTAGTAACTCCCCAATAACTAGTACTGGTGCCTGATGAGATGAGAGGACAGAACATGAAATACAATCTATGGCTATCTATGGACCAATTATAAATACACACACACATATATATATATCTATATGCACACATATATATCTCTGTGCATAAGAGTATTTATACTACCTATATTCTTTTTCCTTTAGCAAGCTACTTTATACATTAAAATATAGGATGCAGAATTATAAGAGAGTAACAGTAAAACTTGCCACTGTGACCTTTTTGTTCATTCATAGCAACACAAAAATTACCAGTATAATATAGCACAATCAAAAATATAAACAGAGTTTCTTATTTGAAGGAAGAATAGGAAGAAAACTCAGTGCTCTTCACTTAATTTTGGAAGGCTCTAAAATACCACAGGGCTTGTGCAGCATAAGAAAGTGACAGAGATAGACCATAAACTGTACAGTCACACGTATTAGTGAACATAATGTTATATTAATGACATTTCTGCATCAAATATAAGAACAGAAACTATACTGTGTGTCATTTAGTTAACTTAGGGGAAAAAAATTATACCAAAAATATGAGCTCACTGCAACAATTCAAAGCTGAATGCTTTTCACAATAGATTTGCAAAATAAGCAGCCACCTAATAAAAAGTTTTGTCAGTCTTTACACTTTGCCAGCCAAATCTAAGAAAGAAAATAACATAAGAAAAAAACATTAAATGATTGGTGACAGAGTTTTGTGGGAACAATGCATATGGAAAACAGTGACAATACTGTGCCTGGTGCTGGCTTCATACTGAAAATATCTGTGCTTTGCAATTGCTGTGGATTAATATATCCCTTGAAATGTGTGTACATTCAGGTAATATTAAGAGATAAATATATGCCTTTTCCATGGTGCTTTTTCATTTGGGAGAATGTCACAGAATGCTTTTCAACTCCTCTAGGAAGCTGTTACTCACTAAACAAAGCCTGTAGCCCACTATTTTTCATGTAAACCCGTCATGACAAAATATATCAATAAATAAGTATTAAAATGCTGTCTGAAATAAACCTGTATCGCTATAACATTTCAGGGGAGAATCTGTACTTCTTTTTTTGCAGGATTTTTTTCTTTATTTTTTTTTTCTCTAGAACCTATATAAGAATTGATTTGAATATATTCAGATTTTCACATTTTCAGACAGGTTTCTTGGTTCTCTACTTTCTTTAAAAGGCTGTGCATCCACCTATGTTCCCCAGTGTAGTGGGATATCAGAACCCATAAGAGAACTGTATTTTTCAAATAGAATGTTTTAATATTTTCTATCCTTCCATGATGTTATTCCCAAGTAATGACTTCTTTCTGGGGAGTAGTGTCAATGGTTATTACTTTAATGTACAAGATAGTAAGTGAAATATCACGGTAGGAATAAACTGTTAAGGATGATACTGGCTAAAATACTTGTTTATTTGGAATTTTCAGTTTCATCCTGAAGTCTGTGACAAGAAAAACATCAAGTTTGGATCATAGGAGTTTAAGTAACTACTGGGAGCAGGATTGGATGGTGTTTTTGGTACTTCTGCATTTCAATTTCATATAAACCATAATATAATTATGATTTTTTTTTGTTTGTTTAAGCTAAGAAAACTAATAGATTTATGAGTCACAAAAGGTAACCTTTCTCAATTTAGGGTTTTTTCTTCTTTTTTTTTTTTTTTACCTGAAGTTCACAGCCATAGAAGTATATATGTAAGATACTCAGCTGTCCTATACTTGATCAAGAACTTAGTCAAGGAACAATTTTTTGCTGCCCTTACTGGGTATTTTCCACATATATACAGTCACAGAGACATAAATATATGCAATTTTTCTATTTAGTTCTTAAAATATCACTTAAAGTTAAAAATCATATCAGTAAAAACCAATAAGAATTCTGTTTTCATTAAAGTAGAACTCAAATTTCATCAAAATATGACAAAGATACAGTTAAAAACTGGTTTTTATGAACACTCTCAAATCACTTGGGATTTTGCTGGGTTTTCTTGTTGCTGATTTTTTTTTTTTTTAATGACGGCACTCTATTTTTCAAAGACATTGACTTTTTCCTGACACTTTTAATTATACTTTTCTATGTAAGACAAACCGTGATCCTTAAATCATCCAGTCAAATCTCTCAGAGCAGAATTATATATGGTTCCCAGAAGAAAACAGCTGAAAACACTAAAGCTAGATGGACAGATGCATTAATTATTACATTAACTTCAAATATTTTTTTTCCATACAAATACAACTTTGAGAAATGGAGAATCTATCAAATCAAGTATTTGACAGGTAACATACAAAGTATCATGTAATTTATCTGTTTGACAAGAAAATGCTCTTCTAGCTGAATCTTAATAAAAGAAACTTCTGTCTTCTTACTTAGAAAGATTTAATAAGATACTCAGATCTTGCCTATGCACAAAATGTCCATATTTTCTTCCATATTAAGTTTTCTTTAAAGTATATTAGTGTATCGTTAACAATCTGTGAACATCAATAGGTATGTGAATGCTGTCCATTCATAGAAGGGATTGACTTTTGAGAACGTAACTCTCAGAGTGCCTCCTTTGAATTTTCCCAGTTGGTTTGGAACCCAGGGCTGAATCAGTGGAAATACTTAATCTTTTCCTTCCTATCAAAATTAAATACAGTATTGCAAACTTTTGTGTTATATTCTCAAGCCCTTCCTGACCTTTTATTGTAAAACCATATTAAAAAAAAATAAAATTCAAAATGTTCTCTAGCCTGAAGATTTCTGTATTGTATTTATCTCTATAGTTTTGTAAAAACCCGATTCTACAGAATGAATAATATTTTTATTTTAAAGGCAAGTCTTTAGTGGGCAACTCAATGAAGCTAACTGCCATGCCATGTAAAAGCAAGGGTAGCTGTGATATCTTCATTCTAACTTGTTTTTAGTTGTTCATCTGTTTTTTGTTAAATTTCAGATTTCATTGATTTTGAAAAGTGAAATCAGATTGGCCTTGAACTTTTAGGTTCCAATTCATATTCCATTAAGCAGGTATAACAGAGTTCTGTTCATGCAATAGTAAGTTAGACCTGCAGGATGCAGGGGGAGAAGAAAATCCCCAAAGAGAAAAGCAATAAAGTTTATACTGTCTTTTTTGTTAAAATTTAAAAATATATCAGTTCCATTAGCTTCTTTTTATAACTTCAAAACTATATATTTTCAAGGTACTGGATTTTGTTTGGGTTTGTTTTTTTGTTTTTTTGGGTTTTTGTTTTTTTTTTTTTGTCCCAGGCTAGTTTTAGGAAAGCAATTAAAAATTTAAAGACCAGACAGATGTGTTGATTATAGTTATATCATAGCTTGCTGTTATACAATGCACTTTTTCTCACCATAAGACTAAAAAAACCCCAAACCTCCCCTCCCCCTTCAAAAGACATAGTAGTTATTTTAAAAAAGAGGCAACTCGTAAAGAAACTTGTTAATCCTGTGCCTAACTCTAAAAGAATTTTAATGCAGCAGTAGCTAGTTTGCATGCAAACATCTCTGAACTGCCTTGTAAATTTTAGCCCTATGTTTGAAGTTTTCTTCATAACATTTACTGAGAAATATGAGGTTTAAAGTAGAGTACATTATGTAAGTTCTTCCCACCTCTCAGGATTTGGTAAATCCAAGTAAGTAGGCCTATCATGAATGTCAGTCAGTATGCCTTAATACAGATTCAGTTTGAAATACTTCTTGTACTGAAAACCTTTTTGGACATGTCTTGTGTCATTCCATATCCTGTGCTCCTCCTTAGATGATTAGTTCATAGAAATTGCTGTGGGGAAGCAGATCTGATCAGGATGGACAAACAATGTTGTGTTGAGTAAAACTAGTTCTGATTATTTTGATTGAACTTTAGATATATATGTATTAATAGCAATTGTTAGATATAAGGGTTTTTTTAAGTTTAGTGAACCACATATAGAAATGCCTGACTTCTTCCAAAACAATTCTTTGAATGCCTGTGTCAGCTAAAGATTTTCTTGTACACTCAAAATAGGTTTTTGGTCTATATATTATATTATATTGTTTGTGAGATCATCGACATGTATCCTGCTAATAGAACTCCAAGATAAAGTTCAAGCCTATATGTAAGACTGTATCATAGTCTTTTCCCTACTCTTGGTATGTAACACACTTCTTTTTTTATACTGTGGACAGTTTGTATTCAACTATACATTGTTTTCATCTTGCCTCTCTAAGTTTTATCAAAATTGCATGCATTCATGTTGCAACTGAGGCAGAAAAAATTTTCTTGTTTTTCTGTCTCTTATCACCTTATCTCATTTACCATTCTTTAACTAAATAATTTGATAGTTGATTCATATGTTGCTTACACCTTTTATTTTGGCCTTGTTGAAGGGCAGGCTTTCAGAAGTGAAGTTTGAATACCTGGCTTGCAGCTCTCTTTATGTTGAAGTAGGATGCATAATTTATGGCCATATATTTGTGGTGATGAATGGAAAAAAATAGTTTAACATTGTCCTGATACAAAAATAATTTAGTAATTTCTTAGATGACTGAGTTTGTGTGTGAGAGATGATAAGCTAAACAAAATCAACAGTGTACCAGGAAACCCTTCAGATATTTACAGTATAAGCTTTTCTGTGTCCCAAGAGATCAAAAGAAAAGTATGTGGGTGGTGCACTTACCTACTTCTCATCTTGAGGCTTACCAAAGTGGTTGTCAGTGGAAGATGTGTATTGAGCCAGTCAGGCATCCAGTATTAAGCAAAATGCATGATCTTTGTCCCCTTGGTAACAGTTGTGTTTAGCAGAACGCAAAGTGTGTTGCTCCAAATCATTGCTCTAATTGGCACCTTTGTTGACAGTCTCAAAAGAAAGGTCAAGATGTGGTTAGGCGTGGGACTGATGTACTGTCTTACTCACAGCTGCAGCCTCCTTGGCTGAATGCAGCAATGTATTGAGAAGGCATTTGTTTTTTAAATTCTATGGATATTTTAGCAAATTCCACGAGTATATACTATTTGCAATCTTTTCTTTTTATTTTTTTTTCTTTTATACTTTGCTACAGATACCATGCTTACTGCATTAAATCTAGGTGAGAAAAAAGGAAAGTGAGGTGCCAAGCTAGTGCAAATACACCTGTAACCCAGTCACTTAATAAATTTGCTTACTGTTGACAGGCACTGCTTTATGCAGTGGAATATTAACACCACCTAGGCTAAGCTACTTTTGGTGTTTGAAAAAAGTATAAATTAGAACACCTGAGTTTAAAAATGTCTATTCCATATATAGTCATATTCTATGACATGCAGGCACTCAAAGAGGGTGATTCAGAGCCCTAAATTAGTTGACTAAAGTTAGACAGTGTGAATACCTCCTACAGTAACAATATGTTGTAGAGGGACAGAAAGCAAGCAAGTGAAGACAGAAAGGGAGGAATGGAGTGATAAGGACAATAAATGAATCAAGTCTATAGTGAACTCTAGAAACTATTAGAAATTATTAGGAGTTTTTTGACAAAAGGAAGATTAGTTTTCTTGTTGTAGCACATGCTCCAAACCAAGAAGCATCTTCATAGGTAACTGTAAAAATAGTGTAGGTATGACACTTTTAGCTGTGACTATCTGTACATCCATTTGTTGTATCTGCATTGCAATTGTTCCTGCAGTCCCCAGTCAATACTGGAGGATTAAAGTACAGATATAAATAATTCCTTCTTCAAAGAGCTTACAAGAAAAAAATAGGATTCATAGGTGAAGAGTAGGAAGGCAATGGGAAGAAGAAAGAATGAAATTACCTGCTCAAAGTCATGAAGGATAATAATTCTTTTGTACTATTCTTACTATTTCTTTTTTACTATTACATGGACTACAATCTATAATCCCTTATAATTTCCATGTGTGAAAGGATTTATCATATACAACTTTTAGAAATTACTTTGTTTTTAAAAAGCTTGCCTTTACTAAAAGAGAAAGTATTTATACTCATGAGTAATGGTACCACAGTAAACAATCTTATTTACATTTATACAGGTTGGGTTGAGTTCTTGAAAACTTAGTCCTTTCACAGTATTTATGGGTTTTATTGTGTTTTATTGTACTCCCTATTTTATTAAAATAATTCATTTAGGCTGTAGCCACCTTTTTAAAGAGAAATCAAGAATTCTGCATTCATCTGTCTGTGAATTTATTAGCTCATTAGTCACTGTACAAGTGGATCACGAATCTCAGTTTTTCATCCTCAAAATCAAAGGTTACTAGAAGACAACATCCTACATGTCCCAGACTTTCAATTTCTACTTTTTTTTACATTTATTTATTTATATTTAAAATCTACTTAGAAGACTTCTTGGCATTTAATGGGATTGCTAGAAAACTTTCTTGTCATGCATGGACATTTATATGCACATACATACTAAAACTTTGCACCTCTCCTTTTACCTACCTACTTATCCATCCATTACCTTGTGTTGTGTAGGATAAAAATATTTGACATGTAGTTGTCTGTTGAGATCTAGGTATCTCTGAGAAATTTTCCATTAGAAACTGTTGGCAATTGGGCATGTTAAAGTAAGTGCACAATAAAAAAATAAATATCATTGTTTGGGAAGAAATAGGAAGCAAATTCTTCTGTTAAAATCAGTAGAGCTGTTATTTCCCTTGCTGTTCTCTTTGATGGACTTTCTGTTTGCTGACTCATTGTAAATTGACTCTGTTGATACAGTTTTGAGAGTTCATATGCTTAGTTTTGTAAAGCTAATATATGAGTCACCAGTTGTAGATTCAGGGTTTCCAACTGTAGTAACTAATAGTACAGATGGTCTGATATCAATCTATTTCTAGTGGCTCTCCTTATAAAAGTACACTGTATTGGTCCAGAGCAATATTTCTTGATCGTATGTGGGTTTCCTAAATTGTATGGTATTTTAGATGCGGGGTTAGATTTGACCTGGGCCATCTGTTGAAGACATAATATATATATAACTGTACATATTATATTGTGGATGCAATTTAGCATACAATGCTAAATTATAAGTCTGTTTGCTCTGACTGTATAGAAGGCTTCATGTGTATACCTGTTTACTAGCAGAGAAGTGCTAATTTCAGCTTGTATTCGTTTATTTGATAGCATTCAAGAAAATTATTTAGGCATGTTGCCTTCTGCCTGAAAATACTGAAATTAATTTATATGGCCATTTATCCTATTCAACACGAACATGTGGGGTTTTGATTAGCTACAGAAAAGCTCAGTCTGTATTCGATGCCTAATGGCTACAATTTTCTTTAGATAGGCTCGTAAATTTTGTCTCTTAATAGAGAAAAAATGAACTAACACCTGTTGCAGTGTCACGTATTTAGCTGTATGAGCTTTATAATTACTAATTATGGAGGTTTTTACAGTTCTAGAAAAAATCTTAAATGTTAAAGAATTAGAAAAAATTACAATTTTCTTCTTATAGTACCTATCAAAGTTCTTCCTTTGCCTAACTTTCCATACTTTCTTGGGTCATTTTAATAGATTGTTCAGATACATTGGATTAAGAATATATTCTTGGGTAACAGCTACTGCAATCAGACATGACTTTCTTTGTTCTTGAGTAAAGAGATAAGCCCTTTCATTCCACTATTATCAAATTTCTCTTTACTGTGGAGCAGGAGCTAGACACTGAATATATCTGTAGCATGGGACATATCAAGCCTGCAAACGGAGCACATTCCCAGCGTTATGCAAGTTTTGTACTTTGGCAACAGAAAGACATTTCCTATACTCCTCTTGTTGGTGTCCTCATAAACCTAGACAAGAAATAGGACACATGGACTGGGCAGTGCATGGAGTCATGTTCTAAGAGTATTCAGTTAGATTCAGCTGGAACATTCTGAGCTACTTATACTGTTCTTGATTTTCTGCTCTCTTACAACATCCACACTAAACATATTTATTTTGCTTGCTTATGCACACATTTTTGCTTAAAAGTGTTAACATTTTTTGTATGTCTGAATTACAAAGCAGCGTATACCTCAAAAATGGCTAAAGCAATTGGCTTCACTTAGTAGCTGAAACTGTGTCTAAACTCCCTTTAAATCTGAATCTGTCTTCCTTCCCACCACCAAAGGTGATTTCAAAATAAAGAAGAAAACCACTTACGAAACGAAAGCGGTTGTTGTATTATAATGAAGGGGAAAAAAAGTGGTTTAATTATTCTGTTACCAGAATAATTAAAAGCTGGTTGTGGTTTAACCCCAGCAGGCAGCTCAGCCCCACACAGTCACTTGATCATTCCCCCACAGTGGGATGGGGGAAGTGAATCAGAAGGGTTAAAGTGAGAAAACTCGTAGATTGGGATAAATTCAGTTTCATTGGAAAGCAAAAGTCTCTCACACAAGCAAAGCAAAACAAGGAATTAATTTACCATATCCTGTGGGTGGGCAGGTGCCCGGCCATCCATTCCAGGCAAGCAGGGCTTCATCATGTGTCACATGGGATTTGGAAAAACAAACGCCATCACTCTGAACGTGTGCCTTTTCTTCTTCTACCCCCAGCTTTAAATGCTGAGCATGACATCATGTTGTATGGAAGATCCCTTCAGTCAGTTTGGGGTCAGCTGTCCCAACTGTGTCACCTCCCAACTTCTTCTGTGCCTCCAGCCTTGTTGGTGGGGTTGCGTGAGAAGCAGAGGTCTTGAGGCTGTGAAAGCACTGCTCAGAAATATGTAAGACGTGGGTGTTATCAACAGTGTTTTGGTCAGAAATCCAGAGCACAGCACCATACAGTCTACTGTGAAGACAATTAACTTAATCCCAGCCAAAACATATACAAAATTAAATGCAGGATATTAATTATCTCATTTATTTCTTGACCCCAATGTTTTCTTCATGTAAATACATAGCATAATAGTTTCAAATCTAGTTTCTGTTCTTGAATCCAGTGATGTACAATTCAGGAGAGATCACCGTCTAAGTTATTATCCTCATGGAATGAAAGAAAAAACATTTTTCTTTCATATTTTTTTCCTTCACATTTTGAATAAAAAAATTAAATTTCCCCATAAATTTGTAGTTTCTTTTATAAACTGTGACTGCTTGTCTGAGGCTATAATATTTTTCCTTGGGTCACTTAGAGACAGATAGGATTAGATATAGCATAGCTCAGCTTTGATTTTTTTGTCTTTTTTTACTGGTAGCAAGTTCATCTCACTGCTTGTGTTTCCATGCAAGCATATGTTTATGTGAAGTCACGTTTCACTTTTTGATGAATAAAGTCCTTCTAATTTCCTCTCGCATCACTTGTAGGACTCATAAGTGAGGTTCAAGTGTCATGTAGTTAGACCAAGAATATCATATATTTAGAACTTCTCAGCATCATTATGTGTTTTGTTTCATTATTTAGAACTTATCAGCCCAATTGTGTGTTTTGTTTTGTCATTCACTTTCCTTTATAGTGTTTACATGCTGAGAATTTTCTTCTTGGCTTTCTGGAAGAATGCCAGACTCCAAGGAAGTTTCTCTTCCTCTTCCTTTTTACCTTCTTATTCAAATGCTCTTGTGTATTCAGCAAGAGGATGCCAGCTGCATAAATTCAAACAGCAGAGAGTGAGGGAGAGAAAATTTTAGCACAACTCACTGCTTTCTGTGGTTTTGCACGTTGCTTATTGGAACCTGTTGTTCATGTGCTGGCTAACATGGGAACACGTGGCAGTGTGAGATGGACAGCTAGTGAACACCAACGTTTTAGAATTCTGGGAAAAAAGCATGCCATGCGTTTTTCTATTGTTTGACAATGTGAGGAAGGGCAGTTTTCTGGCCACTTTAACAGCTGTTTGCAGTCATTTTGTTTAGTGTCTGTGGAAATACATAGTGCAGCTCAACTATGCCCTGAAAGCCTTTCCGTGCCGGAGTGTTAGTGTTGAGCTGTCCTGCCTTATGTAAGCCAAATGTTTTCGAAATGGAGCCGCTTGCTGAAATCTTGTCTCTGGAGAGATGTGCCAGGACAGGGGCATATTGGTTTTGACTTAAGAACTTGTAACCATTTTTCCTAGCCAGATTAAATATTACTAATGACAGCAGTTCTACAGGGAAACACAAGTGAACATTCTGTAGATAACTGTACAGGAGGGAGAGAATATATCTTTTCCATGCCTGTTGTTTTCAAAGTCTAGTCTTAGAAAACTAAAGGACAAGAGAAAAATAAATTATTAATACTGCTCATGAAATTTTAAATGTACAAACATATCTTGAAATATAGTAGCAGGAGGGTGATAAACCCACACCCTTTCCACTTTTTTTCAGTAGTGGACATGTTTGTGCAATAGCACTCAAGCACAGCTTCTTACTGCAGGTGCTTTTACCATTTTTTGGAGTTCACTGCCCTTGTTTTGTTAGCCTCAGCAGTTTGAAAGTGTTGGCTCACCCGCAGTGCTTGCAAATATATCACTGTCCATGCTGCCTTTGCTTTTTGTATTTACTGGTGTCTTATGCTTCAGGGTTTCCGATGCCCTTGAGAAGCTGTGATCATTTTTTACATCTGAAAGAGTGCCAATTCATTTATTAAGACAGAGGCTGCGAGGCCCAGATAAATTTATTCTATCTAACATTTAATAAAACATTAAATTAAAAATGTGACTTATGCAGTGACATACTCAGCATTATCCTTCCAAGGTTTATATTTGAGTGTTGCAGGGACCCACCTCTCCAGAAGGTAACGTGCTATCAATCTAGCTCTGAGGTGACAAGGCCACTGATGTTTTTCTGTGGTGGTTATTTAATAATTAATTTTTCATTGCTAGTCTGTTCAATAAATGGATTGCAACATTTAAGACCAGTTTAATAGGTTTACAGGTCCCTTATAAATTCCAACAATGATAATAGTTAATAGGAGAATAATGAATTTGAGCTCAAAGATCTCAAGATCAATCAAGCAAATTAAATCTGGCCTAGGCTGTGGCTGCTGAAGTGTTTTTTTTGTTGTTTGCTTGTTTGATTGAGGATTTTTTTTTTTCTATAAAATATACCCTGTGTAGATAGCTCTGTCTGTTGATTTGTGGAATTTCTTAGTGTTTCACTTGTCATATTAATTTAAATCTTTAATCTGAGGATGTGGAACGCATATGAAGTGGCACATTAAATCAATATTATGTTGCAAACGATGTCTCTGAAGAGGTTGCCATTGTGTAGGGGAATGCAATAATAGGAATAATAAAAAGAAATTGTATCTTGATCTTTCCACATATGTTAGTGCAATGCTGCTTATCAATTAAACAAACAAACAAACAAACAACAAAAAAAAAACCCCTGCATACCTCTGCTTCTAAAGGCAAAACCTTTCATTGGACTTAATCACATACTCAAAATGCAAAGTGAAAAAAAAGTCCAGATGAGGAAGCCTTGCCAGTTACTACGAGGATTTGAGAGCATCAGCCCTACAAAGAAAGAGTCTATTGCTTAGCAGGGGTTTGCTTGGAATTTAAAAGAGGTGGTTCTTGGTCTCATTAGAGTTCATGGTAGTCAGAGGTAACCTCATTAAGAAAGTTAATAAAGGAGGAAGGTACATTTGGTTTATCTTCTTGCTTTATGTCTCACACAGAGCCTGATTTTTTCACTTTTCTTCAAACTTTTCTGTCTAATCACGTGAACTGGGGTGATTCTGTCATTTCACAGCCATTTCCGCAGCTCTTTATTATTGCACACACAGTGCACTGGAAAGGGATTCAAAGCACTGTTCATTATTCATTCCTGGCTCTGAAATTATCTTACTGAACATCCACTCACTTCATTACCCATTTTGTACATTTGTAAAATACAAACCAAGTTGATGACCTCAGTAAAAAGCATGAATTAAAAATGCTGGATAAGAACATAGTATGTGAAATTCACAACAGTAGGAAATTGGGGCATTCATTTTCCAGAGCTTTGGGATCTGACTTAAGATCTTTTCTTACCAGTTCTTTTTTAAAAGAATTCTGCCTAGACAGGACATTATCAAAAAATTTTGATATAACTGAAAAAACAAGTGGAGAGGGAGGGAGAACTCTGCACAACAACCACATCTCTTGTAATCTAGGTTCTAAAGAAAACAACCTTGGGTAAGGCTACAAATTTAAACCAACCCCAAGCAACCAATACTGCATGTGACACATCAAGGTATTTCCTTAGCCTTCCTCATTCTTGATATAAGCCAAGACTACTACCTCTTAAGCTTGCAGACAGTGATGGAGCAAGTAAACATTGCCTGGGCAGCAGTTAGCTATGGATGCTGCTCAGTTTTTTCTGAACAACTTCTGGAGAGAGCAGAGGCTGTGTACCTGTATGAAGGTGGAGAAAAGAAGAGAAGGGCTTGGGAAAATCAGTTGTGTTGGCTATTGCAAGTAGAAAGAAAATTAACCTGCAATATTATGTTGTACTACTAAACTCTAAGAGAGAGGGTGGGAGGATATTGTAGCAAAATATAAGAGAAAAACTTGGTCACGAGGGTATCACAAGATGATAAAAAGAAGAGAAAAGCTGGTAAACCTTCATTGCTCCAAGAATTAATTGTTTAGCCTCGATTAGTGAGGACTACACGTACTTAGAACAGGTACTACATATTATTAAGTGGTAATAGCATGTTTCCAGTCTGGGCAGTACCTGATTAATCATTATTATTGATGTTGATGTCTATCCTGACAAAAGTAGGTATTTCACTACTGTAAGCTGATCAGGTGCTGCAGGCTGGATTTGCCATGCTGCAACCCATCAGTATCACCTGCTGTTATTGCAATATTTGCCATTTTCAAATTTGGATTCACAATAATAAAATCATACAGTAGTGCAGGTTGGAAGGATCCTTTAAAGGTCATCCAGTCTAACCCCCTACAATGAGCAGGGACATCTGCAACTGGAACAGGTTGCTTGGAGCCCTGTCCACGCTGACCTTGAACATTTCCGGGGATGAGACATCTATCACCTCTCTGGGCAGTCTGTGACTACCTATCTTGTGAGAGGAGGCATTGGTGACCCATTTCTGCACACCATTTCAGTGGCTGGCAGTGACCATTTTTCCCAACGGTGAGCAGTCATCACTGAGGAGCAGTGGGCACTGACCGGTGAATGCAAATTGCACTTAACTGCGTAGCAGCTCGCCAGCAGGGTACAGTCTGTGTCAGCTCTTATTTTGGGGCAGGGAGCTGCAGAAAGCTGTTACTGCTTCCTTCCATCTATAGGTCCATAAGTAGTTTCTGCAGTGATGGGCAGCGATAGTTTACTAGTGAAGTATGTAGTGACTTCAGATAAAAAGACTGGGGAGGGAGAAGATGTAGTAGGAAATGGGATTATTGTAGCTAGAAGAGAGAATCAGGTAGCAATTTTTCCTTCTTTTTTTTTTTTTTTTTTTTTTTTAAAAAAAAAGATGAAAAAAACAAATNACCAAAGATGTAACAAACAGATTTTTGAAGTAGGAAAGAAGAAAGGAGATAGGAAGAGGGTTTACAGAATGGAAATTTTAGATTGAAATTTTAAGTGGCTCACCTCTTCCTTTTCCTCATGCCCTGTCCTTTAGTCTAACAAATGTCTTGATACTGCTGTGGCTGAAATCCACTTAATATTTGGTCTCTGAATACCCATGCAATTTCAGTGAAGTAATTTGTGAAACATAGTGGGAGATTCAAACTTAGTTCATATGGGCCTACAGATCTGTCACTAAATCCCAAGGAATGCTATTTTCTAAAGGGTGGGAGGAGCATTGGTGGGTGGCTTGACTGAAGATAAGTATTAAGAATAGATATGATAATGAGATTTGTCCTTGATGTACAATAAGTGCACAGAAAGAATAGCAACAGCAAACCTATGAAGTTGGAAATATACAGGGTGAAATCAGAACATTTAGCAGCTATTCTCTCTCAGAGAAAGAGTAGGAAAACTTATTAAAAGTAATACCTTACTGATGGCTCTCTATAGGCAAATGCAAGAGTATAGTAATTTCTTTAGTGTTTGTGAGGTTAGCAATAACACTGCAAATACTGCAGTGATGCAGAATGATAATGTGCAAATGTTTGCATGAATTAGTGGCCCTTTAAAATGCATCCTGATGCTACAAAAGCCAGGCCGGCATTTATTACACAAATCCTTACTATTGAGGAAAATTTCACTTGATGTGTAAAATATCCTTTTGTAGCCTAAAATAAATTTTGAAGAGGGAATGACTAGAAATACAAGAAATTGTATTTCGTTACCTCTTAGAAGTGCAATGAAATAACTCTTAAGAAATCAGCAAGGTGTGAGTTTTATTTAAATTGTACACTCAGTTCATTCCTATTCTCTAGGTGCGTAACTCATACATAAAATCAACATTATCTCAATTACAATGTCATCACCTTTAACTCTTCTTCTCTGGGAGCTAATTATTTCTATGAATTTGGGAGTGAAAAATCCTGTTCTTTGCACTCTGCCCAACAGTTCTTTGGATTGGGCAGAGTGCAAAGATCTGAGCAGGAAACCTTTGCTGCTGTGTACTGAGAATCATTCTTTAGCCTATGCAAAGTACATTTTGTATTTTCAGTAGTGCTTTCAGCCTGATATAATTGTCACCTTATAGAAATTGGTGTTAATATTTGTTCATTTAGGGTATGGAATCTTATATCACTCCTTAAATACCTCTTATGGTTGGACATGCTATTTAAAAGCCTGGGCTTGTTAATAAAGTACAGTATGTGAGATGTCAGTTCATTCTATTTTAGGTTTATAAAATAGAAAATACCATTTCAGTTCTACAGTATTGTAACATTTGAAAAATGTTGACTTAAAGACAATCACGACATATTTCTGCAGAAAATGCTTGAAGACATTTGCTTTTAGAAAAATGTTAGGTTTTAGGCAGAAAAAATAACTCTTCCAACTCTATCTAAATTATTTCTTCTGTGCTAGTGCTAATTTCAGAGGACTTTGGAAGTGTTTAAATTTCCACATAATAAATTTGATCTGTGTGCCTCACTTTACACTTGGGATCAACACAGCACTTCTTTTTTTTTTTTAATGAGTTTGCAAATAAAATGCAGTAGTTAGTTAGGTTTTTGCTTACTGACTGAATTCCTTCATTTTCAGGCTATGCCATGGAGGATCAGAGTGGTTGTCCCTCAGGGTCCTTTTTTAACAGTAGACAGCATCAGAGGGCAATTCAGTGAACAGTGAATAGCTCCAAAATGGAAACATTGCAGCATTTCCACTGAGCCTGTTTTTATCTCATACTTCTAGTAGCTAAGTTATGCACTGTAAAGCTTATTTTATTAAAAAATATATACATATATATATATACACACACTGTCCAGTGTAGCAGTCAATGGTCTTATTATTGATATAAATACCTAAAACTCCTTAGAATCTTTCTGGGCTCTTAGCTTCAGTGACATCTTGAGGAAATATGATAGAACATGCTTCCCAACACCAAATTTCTCCTCTCCTGGGAATAAACTACTTGTTATTATAAGAAGGTAGTCATTGTGGTCCTCTGGCTCTGATAGACCTGATCAAAAAAATTCCTATCAGAGTGGCCAGCTTCTTATTCCCTGGGACAGAAAAAATGTGTTTCTTCTTCTCCACTCTATTAATAGTGTTTAGACTCTAATGGATTGGTCTTGAGGAATTGAATTCATACCTGCTGAAAGCACCAGCTCAGGCTTGATTCAATCAGCCATATAGATCATTTATGGACTATGGGCAGCCTCAGGGCAAGGCTTCTTAAAAAATAAGTAAGAAAGTATGATATGAACTCTGTATAAATCCACATCAGACTTATAACAGGTGGGTTGAAGTTAAAGTAATTTAGAAAAAAGATTAGTGTTCCTTTCAGGAATATGCAGATTAATGAAGTAATTAGGACAGAGGGCCAGATCCTCAGGGCGTTGTAAATCATCATCACTTAGCTGAAGTTACTGAAGCTATGCTGATTTATAACACCTACAGAATGGATCCAGTAGCAAATCCTTAGTGATAATGTTGATGTTTTCTCCTGGTAATAGAGCTGCAGGCATCCAGGATGACAGTTGGTTTGAGGGGCAAGTTCAGAATATAGATAAAAGACAACATACATATTTAGAGCATGTGGGGAACTTAAGACTGCAAAAGACCTTCTGGAGTTTCTGTGTTCAGTTCCTTTTTACTGTTGCAAGCAATGACATCTTATCATGCCATTCAAATTTTTTCTTAGAAACAAAAAGTGGTTGGTTGAGGCAGGATGGTATTTTAAGCACACACAGCATTACTCTGAAAAACAGATTGAATAGAACTTTTATCACTTGCTGCCCTCTGTTTTTTATGATCATTATTTCATCTTTCACTTGAAAAAGGGAGGAAATCATACATTAAAGAGGTGGCGATGGGGGGTGTGCTGTGTGTGTTTGTGGGATCGATATAGACAGCCTATGTTTCTAGAACAGAGGCCTGTGTTTCTAGAGCATTGAGGAACATGATAGAAAGGCATGGTAGGTTGACCTGGTGCTTTGCAGAGCAGTATGAAGCTTCACTTGACTTACCACCTGAGGTATCTGTTCATCTGGGAACAGTCAGCATACCCCAGTTCTCTGTGCTGTGTCTTCTGAGCAAGGAGTTTGGTCTGCCTAATCTTTAGTGCTGGCAGCAATATGCAAAGCCAGAAGGACAACAGCTTGGCTTACAAGTAGCATGCTGAGTCTGCAAAGACCAGATAGATTGAAAGACTCTCTATTGACTTGTAAATTCAGGAAATTTGATAGTGAATCCTGTGGCGTACTGAAAATGCAAAAGTGTTCTGTAATGTTTATGAATGCAATTTACAGAATAGGATTACACTTTGGATGAAAATCAGCTTTTTATGCAGAACTTCTGAATAAACTCTGGAAATTTTTGATTAGTAATGAAGTGTAACCTCAGCTCCACAAACATTTGAAATTGTGTGTCATTGGTTTTAGCTGAAGATTTTTGCTTGCTTCAGATGCCAGAGGAGTGCATATGTGACGATGTGGTGTGCAGGGGGGAAGGTGTGAGAGAAGAAGAGAAAGGAGGGCTTTTTTGATATTCCAAAATGCTGTTCCTGATTACTGATAGGGAAGATAGAATAAATAAGCATTTGGTGTTCATTCCCTCAACTCAGTCTTTTTTGTTTGAATTTATCCAAATTTCCATTCTCCAGAGAAGAATGAAAATGAACATTTTGCTGAGAAATATCTTATGATATTTCAAGATGTATTTTTTTTTCTGACTAATTTTGAGTCTCTGAGGTTTTTCAGATTCAGTTAAGGTACCATCAAATCTTTGCAAGGCAATGTATACAGAAATTGATTGTCGTGAAACACTAATAAAAGTTATCAAGCTTCTTGTCTTTCCAAACCTGCATATTCTTATTTTTCTTATCAAATACAGCATATTGTGAATGAGACCTGCTTTATTTATTCAACTAAATTGTTTTGAAACAATAAGAATAACAAAAGATTTCCATGAGTGTTTTGCTGGAAAACTATTATTTGCTCCTCCTAAGAAAACATTGGCTCTCCTGCAGTGGAGTAGGTACATTTCAAATCTGGACCTAAATCATATTAACATTAAAGATAACCTGCCTATCGTGAACAGGTTAAAATATCTCAACATTTAACTGGTAAATTTTGTGGTTGTGGCTTCAGGTTTTTTTGCTTGTTTTGGGGTTTTTTTTGGGTTTTATAGAGGGGAAAGGTATTTTTGCTGTTGTTTTTTTCTTGATTTGTTTTTAGAAACAAGTCAAAGAATTCAGATAATGAAGAAGTTCATAGCAATATCTGGTAAATCAAAGGTTTGAGACAAGACACTGTCGCTTGCAGGAATAACATGGATTCAGATGATATTTTAAGTATCAGTATCATTGCATGTATTCACTGGTTTAGTATTCTTGAGAAAGTTGCACAAGAGGAGACAAACTCATCCAAGTCTTTAGGAAAATGGCAGTGTGAAGGAGCTTCAGAGGAAAAAGGGCTAATTTTCTATGTTCTACTTCCATTCTCATTTACATTCATCACTATTAAAAATTAGTTGGGGGATGAATTGAATAGCTTCTTAAGGAGCTCACACATATGAAAATACAATTTGGATAATGAAATCTAAATTTTAGAAACTGTTTGCTAGCTATACTATTTAATAGGAAATGGTACATGTTAAATCATCAGCAACACCAACACCCAACAGTTATTTTAGTATATTGCCCAATAAAGGGCACTTTTTAGACATACTATGCAATAAAAGTTATTAATTGAGCCAAACTGACTACACTAAGAAAAATGATATTAAATTGGTAAGCTTTTTCATAGATATGTGCATATTCTCACTATTATAGACTGTTAGAAACTCCCTTTTCGTAGTAGTTGCACCAATGTGAAGCTGTCCTGGTCTGCTGGATAACATACAAACTGTCCTCAATTCCCCTGGCTGGTATGCATCAGCAGGAGTCTGTCTGTGGATGTGCTTCTGTCTGTCCTTGATGCTGTGCAAGACAGGAGCTGAAATGGATCCACTGTACTTCATCTGTGGTACGGGAGTTTTCATACTGCAGAACTGCAGATACCAACAATTCTTTTTGAACAGCACAATTCAATGTATGTATGGAAAATCTAAGATGCTCTGTCCAATTGCTTTGTGGTTATCTTGATTAAAAAAAAAAAAAAAGATTGAATTAGCCAGTACAAAACTGGTGGTATACATGGCCTTAAGGACATTGGAGAAAAAGAGTTGAACTAGTTAAAACCTCAAGAAGAATTAAATTAGGGTAACCAAAAAAACAAAACCAGAACAAAAGAAGATGAAATTCATTGACTCCACAACTTAAAAGAATGTGCTCTTGTAGATATTTGAATTTAATACCATGTTTAGTAGGAGATTCAGAGCAAGTTATTTGATGGAGTCACTATAGTAAATGGTGATGTTAAAAACATGAAGGAAAATAAAAATCTGGAAGAGTCTTTACATGGACTAAATTTTCATTACGTCCTTAGAATATTTCTATTGTATTCTTTGTTGCAATTTATGATAATATATTTCTTTAAAAAGATAGCAACTGAGCAGTTGGGAAAAAGGCTCGTATTTTGAATTTGCCTCTACATTTTTTTCTCAAGTGTATATCTGCAAAGACAGCATTTACCCATTTTCTGGGAGCATCTGGACATTGGATAGAAGGAGAGAGGGAAGAGAAAATTTACGACAAATGATGGGACTTGCCACATAACAGAGACTTGGAATTTGCTAGGCAGGGCAGGGAACAGAAGTGTAGCCAATTTTAGGAAGGATAGAAGAAAAGGTTGCTCTGTTTTTTTCCTGTTATTTTTCTTCCCTAAGGAACAGTCACTTCTATGACGTTGTTTGTAATAGGCAAGCTATTGTATGCTAGCTGATCTGAGAGAAAGCATGAGGAAAAGACACAGCAGGCCAGAGAGAGATTTGTCTGTAGTCTTTTCGTATTTTCCCATTTCTGGTACATTGAGAGGTTTTTTTTCCATGTTATGTATCTGGTTTTCCAAATTAATCTCTAATGCAGCTCAATCTAGAGAAAAAAAAAAAAAAAGGATAAAAAAGAAAAAAAAAGTCATATTTTTAATTGCCTGTAAAGATTACCTGAAAGAAAGAGAATTAGCAGGTTTGCTTCCAAACTGTTGCTGAATCAAGTCTTGTCGTAGTCAAAAAAGGAATAAAATAAAAGAAGTTATTAGAGATGCTATGCAAAATTTTCCAGATGGTAAAGCCTCAGGAACTTTTAGCCTGATTACAAGCAGTATGAATAACTGACTCTGATGGTTACCAAGACAGCAGCCACCAAGTTTGGTGACCTTTCCTTATCATCAAGTGGGTTTGTTGTAGATGTTAATGGAGAACACAGACTTACTGCCAAGGCCAGTGTTTTGGGGCATTTCAAGTTTCCCACAGGGAACTGACTACTGAAGGAATTTTTTTCTTTGATAAACGGATTTTCAGCTGAAAATTTGGGATGGGTGTCAGGGCATCTATTGGCATCTATTCTCAAAAATCCAGATTCTGTGTTAGCCAGTTTGGTCCTATCTACATTGCATGAGTTAATTGGGAGCAACCAGGCATGTCTGACAAGTGCAATAACGAGCATGATGACTTGGAAGGTGTTTTCAGCATCTGGCATTTAGATATATTGACAGTGTACATGCAACTGTTTTGAAGCACCTGACGTAATGCTCTGTGGGAGCAGTGATGGTATAGACACTTAGTGAGGAAATATCTAGGGTAATGACACATACAGGTGAGTAACTGGATCCAAAAATGCCCCTGACAAAAGCCAACATATCACAGTGTATGGGTAGATGAATATTCTAAGAATAGGACTGTAGAGTCAGAGTGCATGTGGGTATCTTTCTTTCCATAAATGCTGGATTTAGGGAAATTTTCTGAGAGTTATGCTCCCGCTGGACCTGACCTTTTTAAGTCTGAAACATACCTAAAATTCCAAATTCTTCTACCTCCCTGTGCACTACCTCCAGTAATTTCATAAGGGCAGGCAGCTCTCTGACAGGTATTTGAAGTAACAAGGTTATTTACCTTAACTATACACGACATCTAAACCATCAGATTAAGAACGGATTTTATGTATTTTCTTAGAAAGGTAATTACATCTTCATTTAGATATAGACTGGCAATTAATGTGAATGAAAATGAAGGTTGATTTTATATGATTTGCAGCTAGACAATTCAATGAGTTGGCTAGGGTATGATAATATCTTCTCCAGTTTTTTTGTGTAGCATATTAGAATGAGTTTGTGGCTTAAAGCCTTTTCCAGCCATCTACAAAAAGCAATTGTCATTTACTATGATTAGGACTGAGTTTGATATGAGGTCAGCAGCTGATTCACTAAGTACCTTGACCTCCTTTCAGTGTCTTATTGCAACGCTAAATTCTGTCCTTTTTATCTTTTGTTCCATCAGCTGAGTTCACATCTTTGTTCTGTGTATGTGTAGAGGCTTTTCCACTACTTTGTGGTTTTATTTAGTCAATGGTACTCCCTTTTATACGTATGTATGTCTGTATGTATGTCTGTCTATAAAATCACCTTTACAAACATCAGATCCTTTTGGCATAATACTTTGTACATTAACTGACATTTTGTCTCCAGAAGGTAAAGATAATTCATGCCATAGAAGAGCTGAGCTCAGGTCACACAGGTGTGTATACATCTGTATTAAACTGTTTGATACTTAGAAGGGATCCAGAGCCTTTCCTGCAACTTCCATGTAGCCTTAAGACTGTAACTGAATTGTGACAAACTTGAAACTCATGTTTATAGAGAATTTGTCAAATTGACTTTCTATTTGAGTTCCAAATTGGATCGGTCATACCAAACATTTATTTTTTCTGCAATTTGTATTTCAAAAAATATTTTGAAAGATAGGAATGAAATTTATAAAAGGTTGACAGCAACAGGGAAATCTGTCATGACATTATTTTATCATATTTTACAGTCAGCCTATATTTAATACTTTTTTTTCTCTGTATGTCATAACATTTTTTACCATATGAATATGCATTACATTTATTCTTCCAGTTTATTTTATTATAGCTTGTGATGTTCAGAGGAAAATTTTATTTTATTTACTATTAATCAAAGTTTTGATTGTCCAGGCATTTTTTTTTTTTGTATGTAAAATCAGCCTTACTGAAGTCATTAGCTCTGTTTTGTTTGAAGGTAATTGTTGGGTTTTTTTATTATATATAACTATTATTGTATTAATGAATATAATTTAGATTATTGAACCTGATATTTCTTTGGGTGAGTTCACAGCAAGGGCACTTTGGCCTGAATGAAAAGTTATAAAACTTTAGTCAATAAACCAATTAATGTGTCAACAGTGTACACTATTAGGCAGCGGTGCACTGCTGATCATACAGCAGTCTTTAATGTTTAATCTTGAAGAGGAATAAGATATTGCTCTCCTTTTTTCATCTGTGCTTTAAAAAAAAATGACATGAGAGTAGTAGAAAGTAAGAGCAAGTTTCTTCAAATTATTCTTTCAAATAAATCACTTTTGAATAGATCCTAGCTTTAAAAAACAACAACAAAGATAAACAATGAAAATAGTGTAATTTAAGAGATTGCTTCAGCTTCTTAAAACACAATTTGTTTAGGAAATTAAATGCCTATTATAATATTCTGAGTGCTATCAATGGAATTAAGTGAGGTTTTTATTTTCAGGAAATGATAAACTGTGTTGCAGACTATGCCACACCCTGCAGTTTCTCTTCCCCCCTGGTGTTAAGATTAAGAGCCTCAAGTATCATTAACAATCAAGGCAGGCTTTCCTACAGGAACAGTATCATTACAAATAAGTAGCTTAGCACTCTGTGCACGTTAATGCACAGAACAAATCCTAGCACTGATTTGCGAGCTCTAAAACCCATTAGAACACAGGCCCCAAAAGGGGCAAATCACTGAAATGTACTAATTATCGGTCAGGCTCTTCAGAAAGACTTTGGGTCAATGCCAGGCATTTTTAACATTTTCAGTAAGTTTAGACTGAGTTTTCTGTTTGGTTCCTTCAAAGAAACTTGTAGGTAGAGAATTTGTTTCATATGTGTGTATATTGAAACCTTATGGATTTATGTGAGGTTTTGTATTCAAAATAAAATCCATATTTAGTGAGTTCCAGGGTATTGCTGGGATAGGAAGGGCTACCAAACTGTGCCATTTCTGAAACCTAAATTTAGCCTGTACTTGGTTCTTGAACCTGGCCCAGGTGGTATCACCATTATTACTTGCCCGTCTGTTGTTGGGGAGCTGAAGAGCAGTCAGCATAAAATAATAAACGAGTAAATGTTTACGCCAATGTCATGTCTGGTGCACTGCAGACTGTCTGGGGCGGGGAGCTTCTCTGTGAAAAATAGACAACGTGTGAATTTATGGCTCTGTCAGGTCATTCTCATGTCTAAGGGAATGGGTGTCGTGGTTATCGACCAGCAGAGAATTTATATCTGGGATTGACTATCGTTTTTCAGTACAATGGATTGTTTCTCACACGTCTCATAAATAATGTTCAGCTTTTCATTCAAACTGATGAGTGTACCAAAAAGTTATATTTTCTGCTTTCTTTCTGCTTGGTGTTCAAACAGTGATGACATCTTGCCACTTTCTTCTGCTGCTTTTATGTCTATGAGTCCTGAGAGAGAAAAGAAGATAAACAGCTATAGAAGTGCCTACTTGCTTATTTTTTTTAAGTAGTCAGAAGCCATCTGTTAAAGGATGTGTACTGACACTGTCTCTCATCCTGGCTGAGTCAGTGGTGATGGGAATGGCTCTCTACACTTTGGCATCTCAGGTGGAAAATGTTCCAGGAAGGTGGTAGAAACTGAAGCTTCCACTAAGTAAATGGGATGTTCATTGGCTTCAGTGAAACTTAATGTATTTTTACAGTACAGGAGAGGCTGGCAGGAGTTTTAAAGCATATATTCCTTCAAATAAGCTATTAATTTATGTAGGAGCTGGCAAAACCATCCACTCACGGTCAGGTAAGTTTGTTTTATCTGACTAGAATAAATCCATCATTTACTCTTTTGGTGAGAGGACCACAGTCCTACATCACACTTTCGTTCAGCATTTTTTGTGGGAGCAGAGGAGAGTGGGAGAAGACAGGGTACTTCAAGTAGCGATAAAAATTCATTGTAGGCTTTTCCAGACTGAGTTCTTCATTTGTGAGCAGGCTGCACCCAGGAATTGGTGGAAAACATTGACCACAAAACTTGTGGCTTTCTAAGTATCACAGAGAACTCAGATGTCCATATTAGGGATATGGAGCCTCTTCTGCTGTGACTGTCCTTCTGTCCTCCTCAGAGCCAAGGTAGTATTCACTCCTTTCCTCCGCTAACCGTGTTGGACCCCAGAGCTGTCTGTCCACTTAGTGCTTGTCCAGCAGCTGTGCCCTTTGGCCGGCCACACGGGGGACAATACTGCAGCTTAATTCCCAATTTAGCTTGAAGTGAGCCAGCTTTGCTTTTGCTAGTAGTGTAGGCATGGGAAGCGTGGGGGAAGCTATTTGCTAAAGTAATTACTCAGAATCTCCTGGACTGGGCAGTCCTTAATGGACTGATATAATGGATCCACTCTCACATCAAATGTGAGTGGCAAGAACTGTTGTACAGTTTACACCACAGCAGTAATAGGTCACCTGGGGATTTGCACCTCACAATACACTGAGATCTGGGCATGACTTCTTTTTATGGAGGGGAAGAGATTAGTTTTGGTTTGTTTGGCTTTTGGTTTGATTGATTGGTTGGTTTTTTGGGGGTGTTGTGTTTCTTTTGGCTTTTCCTTCAGCATCATTCTCCCTCAGAACAAAGATGTACCCATTCTTAAAATGCAAACTATACCCTATTTTGTTCCTTTCAGGAAGAAAATTCCTTTCTACTGACTTCTAATGCTTTACCTATACTATCATACAAATGGAAGTACTGCATGGGTTTATGTTACAATGCATTCCTTTTCATAATAAGAGCAAGTTTGATTCAGAAAGGCCTGAAGTGGATAAACAAATAGATTTTTTCTTAATCTTTATTTTGGTTTGTTTTAGTATTCTTCAGCTGTATTTTAACTGCTGTATATTAATTTGGATTTTTTTTTCCCCTGTGTCTTTGTGAAGGCAGATTGTGGTTGTAGTTGTAGTAGATCACCAATCAACACTAAAATATTCTGCCTGGATTTTGAACTCTTAATATCAGGGTTAAAGGATATTTGGATTAGGTTTGGCTTGAATTATTTTTTCCTCCTGTTTGAGGGAAATACAATTAAAGCTGAAACAAGATCTTTTTTGCTAATAAAGAGAGAACAGTGTATCCGATATGTGTATCTTTATTCTCAAAGTCTCAGAAGTGAATTCATTAGAAGGCAAGCTGAAGTAGTGATTTGGTCATAAGGCAGCATGCTTCCACATGGAAGATTTAAGTTCAAATTTAGAGCTTTTTCTTCATGCTTTGGAGTAGCTGCTAATAAGAAGACATAGTATAATTTCTTAACAATTTTCCCCTTGTCATACCCTGAATTGCAGTAATTGAAAATGGGTGCAGAGCCTCTAGTCAAAGAATGAAACCTATTCAGGAGTTCCTGCACTGAACACTCCTATCCCATGGCAAGGGACCATTCTACCTGAAACACTGAAGAAGTGCAGGGTGAAACTATTTCTGAATGCAGGTCCAATGTTAGCTGTGTGAGACATTTTTATGGTTGGATTTGGGGGTTGTTTTTATTGTATTTTCACTTGAAAAGAGAACTTAACTGTAGCTGAGCAGTAGTACTTCACCGGGCTTTGCTTGCTATAGCCTGCAAGTTCCCCCGGGAACAGCATACTCCCCTCAGATGCCTCTGAACTCCCCCACAGATGCCTCTGTGGTTTCTTTTCCTTGACCTATGGATTTGATCCCAATCTACAGGGATCCTGGAGCGCAACTGATACTCTCTCCCTTGATCCATCTGAAAGCATATTGTGTTGCTATACAGCTGGTGGGCTTAGACAATGTATGCACATAAAAGGCTCAAAAAGAAATCACCGACCTTGTTTGCTTATTCTAGCATGGTCTTTTTTATCTATTATGAAACTGAGCTCAAATGCACGGTGGTGCTGAAAGCAAAAGGCCTGTCATGGACAACCAAGGGAATGTGTGTCCAGTGATGAGGATCAGTGGAGGAGCTGCATCTGACTAATGTGATGCAGAGTTAAATGTGTCTCAAGCTCCCATAAATGTGAGTGACAAAGAAGCCATGCCATTATTTGTGAGCTTTCTCCTTTATGAATTGGTATACTTTTCACAGCATAGTACTTCCTTTCTGTATACGCCATGCCAGTCTAGGTTTCGTGTTTAATCCCTTGGATTCTATTCGTGAGTCTAAAATACATCCCATAAGCTTAGTGAGAGCTTACATCCAGTATTTTGAATAAGCAAGTAGGATTTCTTGAATAGTATTTCATTTGTAAGAATTTCCATGCATGGTCAAAATTGTGTTGATAGCCCGTACATTTCTCAAGAGAAGAAAGATTACGTGTTCATGATTTACACAGAAAAATTATTCTTCTTTCTGCTGGTATTTGCCTGTGGGTTGGGTTTTTTGTTTGCTTCCCAATAAAAAAAGGTTGTATATTTAGAGATGGATGTAAGTATGTATATTTTTAATCGAATAATAGATATGATGCTGTGCCACTCAAAAATTATATGCGGAGATAAAGCACTGAGCAGAGATCTGGTGCTCAGTCTCTTAACTTCTTTAAAGATTTTGAATAACCCTTGGTAGCTCACTTATCTCTGTAATTAATTTCACATCTGTGAAGTAAAAGTGATTCTTACTTTTCCTCTTCCTTATATATATCAATGTTAAATAGATGAGAGATTCTTAAAAAAGAATATTTCTATTAAACAAATTGAGCTAGCTATATCTTATCTGGGTTTTCAGTTAATCCTCTAATTTACTCAAATGAGATTATTAAAAGTAAGAAAGTCCTTTTTCACTGTTGTAAAACAGTAAAGACAAATAAATTCTTTTTAACTGCAATAAAAGTAGGAATCATTATTACAATTTTTTAAAAAGAGAGAGCTTTTCTTCTTGCATAAGTATGAGGACAAATCTTTTTTTCCCCCCTTTTTCCAAAGTCATATTCACATTTCCATTGTGTCCCATTGATAAGTTTGGGGTTTACACATAAAAACATAATGCTTGCTAAGATTAATGTGTATTTGCATTCTATAGAGCAACATATACATTTTTAATGCCTTGCATTCAAATTATAGCTTAGACTATTTTTATAGCTCTCCTTACTATGAAACTCATGCCATTTCATCCACTGAATGATTCAGTCTCTAAAGTCTGGCAAAGCAAATAAACATCTAACAGCACAGTGAACGACAATGTTGTACCTTTCAGAACAGCAGTATTACCTTTAAATGACTAATTTGTCTTCGCAGGGCTTAATATAGAATAGTGCATTGTATTCAGTGTAATATATTCAACAATATATTGTATTGCACTGTTGGTGCATATTGTTACTAGAATGAGTATTCAGGCAGCTTAGTAATGAGTAAGAGAAAAGTAAAGTTCTGGCATGTTGTCACAAAACCTAGTAAGTTGCTAAATAATCAAATATTGGGGTGAGATGTGGGAACAACTAATGATTTCTAAAATGAAGGTTTTGCCCCAGCTGTGTAAAGTGGACACTTTCAAGGTTTGACAGCACCTGAGAAGATGTTTTTAAAATCGTAGTTCTATATCTGGACACCTACTTTTTTACCATAAAAATGTATTTTCTTTACTCATTAAAGTACAAAAAACACTTAAACTTCCAGTGTAGCTGCAAATATCCAGTTAATTTTCAACTCTTTTTTTTTTTTTTTTTTTTTGCCTCTGAATGTGAACAAAAGTGGTTTCAGTGACTGTAACTAATGGAAATATAACAAAGTAGGATTTGGATTATTACAGAAATTCTTGATATTATTCTGAGAGACTAATAAAAATACCAGAGCTAAACTTCCAAAGATCTTTCATGCTATTTGACAATAGCATATGTATATGCTTCAATTTCTAAGTTTTGGGGCATGCAAAACTGGGGCTTGATTATCTTATGATAAGCACCTATTGTGTATGCTCAGTGATCAGCATTATTAATGTTGTGTCTGCAGTAATGGCTATTAATGCTACTATCATTCTAAAATAAACAGAATAGAATGGTTCCGTTCAAAGGGACCCACAAGGGCGATCTAATCCAGCTGCCTGTTGGATTTAGCTTTCTGATATAAGTTTAGCTGATTCTGAAAGAACTGGATAAATACTTAAATCATTAGCCAATGGTAAAATCATTATCTAAGAGATATATATTCATAAAATGATAGAGGTCATGTATCTACAGATAGAATTTGCAAGAGATGAATTTCATACTAACTCAAAATTCAGGACATATACCTGCTGGCAAGGCCAAATTGCAGAAACAATTTCTAGCTAATTGGAAAAGAACAAATCCAACAGCAAAGTCTTTACCTTGTACATATGACAGAGTTACTCTGCTAAGGCACTGAAATATTTTTTGGAACATGCTGATATAAATATTTCCTAAAATTGAAAAAGATTTTGAAAACTAGAGCTAGATTTGTTAGTTTGAAATTTTGGGGAGTTTTGTTTGAATAACAGCTTATAAAAATTTCTAGTGTTTGTTATAGAAGATCAGTCCTTGGCTTGCATTAGAGAAACTGTTTCGATTTTCACGTGTGTCACAACCTTCCAAATCATTGCTGCCATAAAAGCAACCTTACTCTTTTCTTTCCTCTCTCACTTTTTTCCCTAAAATACTGTTATTTTTATCTTTGTTACCACAAACACGTTCAGAGTTTATTCTTTCACCTACAGGAATCTCTGTGATTCTAAGTGCCACTGGAAGACAGTAAGCTTAGATTGGATGCTAGGAAGAAATTCTTTTCTGTGGAGGTGGTGAGGAATTGGAACTGGTTGCCCAGAGCAGCTGTTGATGCCCCGTCCCTGAAAGTGTTGGAGGCCAGGTTGGCATGGTCTTGTGGGAGGTGTCCCTGTCCACAGCTGTGGGGTTGGAAACAGATGATCTTTAAGGTCCCTTCCAACCCAAACCATTCTGTGATTCTATGATTCTGGAGTAGAAAACCAGCAACCTTAATTAAAAGACCAGCAGAGGTGTTTTGGAAGGTTTTATTCTTAAGCTGATAAAGGAGCATTCAGACAATCCTTTCTGCTAGATTTCTGCTAGAATTTCTGTATAATGCTGCGACCTTAAGCCATTCAAGCTGTTAAGAAAGTGGCTGTCACTATACCTATGCAATGCAAAAAAATTTAAAAGCATAATCATATGAGGTTTTTAAGGTTTGTTGCCATTTATAAAAAATTATTTTAATTTCTTTTGTACTGACTATTTTCTAACTTTTTAATCTAAGTTAATGTTCATAGCTGATTTTAGGTTCTGAGATTCTGCTTCAGTGCTATATACATTTTTATGTAAAAGAAGAATCACTAAAATTTAGAATTTTGAAAATCTACATTTCATGTCATATTTGAATCACTTTTACTAAAACACAAATTGTTTTCTTTTTTTATTTTTCTTCTGGAACAAGTCAAAAAAGCTGGCTTTGAAATCAGCTAAGCCCTAGTAGGATTTTACTTTTCACGGTGAGTAAAAATAGAAGGACTATCTTAGTAATTTCTTTTTTGTTTGTTTTCTTCAGGAAAACATTTTGGGACAGAATAGGAGATTTAGGGAGATGCTTAGAAAACAAATATCACTGTGAGTCAACAGATTTTCAGCAGGCTATTTGCTTGCAGAGCCTTTCAAGGCCATACACTGAGACAGTGTCGATAGGCAGTGTCTCACCTGACTAGCATCTTTCTGGAGTAAATAATCAGAGCCATTTTTCTTAGCGATGCTTATGGAATGCTTTGTTGTGCAGGTAGAGAAAGAGCATATCTTTGTCACTCCAAGGGAAGCTGGAGGCAATCGTGTTGCATCAGATTTTGGAAAGACAATTGTTTATGAGTCCGATATCACCTGCATTCAGTCAGAGATCTTTTGACTTTCAATTTCTCTTCCTTATAATAACTTCTGTGGGTTTCTTTACTGAGTCTTTTATCTCTAGCAACTTTTGAGATAGCATAATACTGTGTCAAAAGCAAGTTGAAAATTTTGAGATGTGCCTCCAAGTGCTGGTCTGGCAAGTGTGTAAGTCAGTATCTGTGTGCAGTACAGACAGCTGGAGATGGAATTGTGGGCATGGAGGAGAGGTCTGTTGGTGCATACTGAGAACCTACACAAGCATATTGAAGTTCTAGTCCCTGGTCCCTAGTCAAGACGAGAAGTACCATTGCTTTATAATTGTATTTTGCACTTTTTGTTTTGTGTTGTTTCAGTCGGTTTTGAGAATTAATTACACAAATATTTCAGTGATTTTTTTCAGCATCAGTGATCTCCCACATATGGACAAGCTTAAAATAGCTATTACACTGGTTTGATGGACAGGAACATGATAGGAAAACTTAGATTAGGTTGGAATTTACAGTAAATAGTATGACAGTTAACTTTTAAGGCCAGGGACAATAACCCAATGGTGTATTAACAGGAGTGACTTCAAAGAATATGTGACATCTCATTTCAAATAATTTCCTTAATGTCCAAGAGTATCATCTTCTCTATGTTTGCATATGTTGAGTAAAACTGAATCCCTAGATAGTTTGTCATTATTCATTCTTGTGGAAACTGTTCAAACTGCTCATATTCTTCAAATTTAGCACAAGCCCCTATGCAGTTTAAGAGTGCTGTGATTTCATCTCTGGTATGGTTTTTTTATCAATACTTTATCCTTGTTCTTCACTTACTCTATAAATGATGGATTTCAGAAAGGTTTTGAAAAGTGAAAACTTAACATTGTTCTTTGGAGGGTTAATTCCTTCTGTCCCTGTGTCCTCTCTACCACATACAGTCTGAGATTTATTTTTGAAATACAGCACTTGAAAGTGTTGCTCTGAGGCTTATACCAAGCTGCCTGTTCCTCTTCTCTCTGTTGGAAGTCCCGGTCAGGCCTCAGGCTTGTCTCACACATGCACCAAATTGTCATTCAGAGCAAGAACACAATGATCTACTATTGCTCAGTATTAGCTTACATTTTGGCATCCTTTAGTTGGAAATGCTTTAATTCCTACTGATGTGGTGGCTATTTTTCATAGGATCATAGAAATTAGGATTCCTAAAAGCCAATTGGATTGTGTAGCATCGGCCTCAGCTATAACAGGAATTTTCTAGACTGATTTGAAAAAGTGAAATCTCAAATCAAGCACCTGTTTGCCTTTCATCTCATTAGACTGGATCTGTGTGTGTGTGTGTGTGTGTGTGTGTGTGTGTGTGTGTGTGTGTGTGTGTGTGAAATCTGTTTTTCTTTATCTTTTCTTTCTTTTATTTCCTTGATTTTTGTATTTAGCCTTCAAACTGATTTTTTTATGTGTCTTAACTGTTTTTAAATTTTAAGCCTTTAAGGGTTTTAAGCCTTCATCTTAAAGGTTGATATTGCAAAGGAACATGTTAATAAGAGCTGAAAACATTATTAGATATTGAAATGCTTGGAACAGGGATGAAATATAATTTTCCTGTCTTCAGGGGAATTTACAGTTACTATTACCAATTAAATTAGTCTGCATGTGTATTTTAATGCCTAAAAAGTTTTATTTAAAAAAACATGCTTTCACAATATATGAAGCAGTATGCAAAACTATCAGCCATTAGTCACTATTTTAAAGTTGTCATATATTCCAAATTTTCTAGTGCTGACGAAATGAGATAATTTACAAGGCAATTTGCAGTATGACATAAATATATAGCATTCATCAGATAAAAATGGTTGCTGAGGAATTATACCATATTTAGTAGCATTAACTTTTCTGCCCTTTACCTAATGGCATAAAAATGCTTCTGGAATGAAAATAGTTCTTTTCTTGAAATATATCCTCCATTAATATTGCTTGTAATTTCTGTTATGTATCACCAATTATATCTTGGCACTTTGCCTATCATGGTGGATATGCTGTTAGAGTTGCAAAACCATTTAATCTAGAAGACCTGGTGGCCTGGAACAGTGCATTACATTTACAGCAGAGAGAGAGAGAATTTAGGGAGAAATGCAATTTTCCAGAAACTCTTGCTAATGGAGATTGGATGCCTACCAGAAATGATGCTAAGGAGATCTGAGGTATGAGAGCAACAGAGAGAGAGAGAGACCTTCTGCTCTGTTGCCATTCAAGCTGTAACCTGCTATGACAGTTGTCAACATTGCCCTTTCTGATTTCTCCCAGTTGTATTCCATTTATTATAAGCACATCAAAGAGATGCCTGCTGGGGAATCCAGAGGAGAGTCACTGCAGAAGGCGGGCTAACAGTTTTAGTCAAAAGTATCCTTGCCCCCTGCTATGAGCAATAATTTAATGAGCACTTCACAACAACAATATCAAAACAGGTATGCCCCTTGCTTTCAGTGGAGGGAAGAGGTGAGAAGAGTGGGCTTCTAAAATGCATCACATGTTTTTGTTGGAGCTGGGATCTGGGCCCCTCTCTTTTTGTCTTGTTACAGTGAACAGAGTGTAGAATTAAGTTAAAAGCTTGACCTGTTATACAAGATGCATGATGTTTGAAAGCTGACAAATGCTGCAAGGTTTTCTTACTGACTCCCCAAAGATTTATTTTTTTTTTATCTTTGAAAATAAGATAAGTAAGAAGGCCTGTAGCTAATCAGGGGGTGGTTGTTATTTTGTTGTTTATTCATTTGTTTGATTGTTTTAATTTTAAAAGGAAGATAGATATTACTAAAGCAATAGACAAAGGGCAATGTATAAATCTCAAACTATTTTGTGGAATATAAGATAAAAAATTAATGGAATAAACCATTACAAAGCCTGTAATGTATTGGAAATATTTAAATAAATATAGTAATTCTACATACAAGATACCTGAGTGGCTTTCTCTTGTTGGTTTGGAGAAGTGATAATTGTGGCCTCTACCAGTACAACCTCTTGCAACTCCATTTTGCTAGAGTGGAAAAATATATATAGCAAAGAATCACAAACCATTCATTAGAATGAAACAGTTTCTTGTGTGAAAGCAGCTGATCAGATCTGTGGCACATGTTTGTGGGAGCAACTAAAAGGTCACTTCTGAAAAGTGGATTGTAGCCTCAGTTGAAGCAATGGGGCTTCATGATGCAGTAATTTTCCAACCACAATGCCATGGTTGCTCAGAAGTATGTCATCCAAATTCAGGTAAAACAACTAAATAACTACTAAAATAAATGCACAAAGTGCATACATGCACAGGAGAACCATCCACTGAAGTACCAAGAAAATAGCATTAGCTGGTGAAGGGCTATGTAGTTTTGTTATACTTTGCAAATCCAGTTACCTGTCTAAAATGTAGACACACATTAATCCCTAGCACACATTTCACAGGCACAGACTTAATTATTTAACTTCAGAGCCACAGAATTATCTTTGTATTAGTATCCTATAGATTTCTTCTAGATCAGTGCCAGTCTTTTAGATTATTCACTAGAGTTTACAAAATCTGTTGTTCTATGATCCTAATTTAATTTCATTTTCAAAGAGAAACCGTAGGAGGCCATTATCAGTACACTAATATGGGGCAAGCTGTTACTAATATCAAATCAGAATTCATTAAAACACAGTGTTGGAGATATCAATCCTTTATTATAGTCAGGTTATGCCAGTGCATTTCTGTCAATGCATAAGGTGAATAGTTCACTTAGGATTTCTAGTGCAGTTGCTCATAATTAGCCTACAGGATGCTGAATGTCAGTTTGTTACATATTTATGCCCCAGGGGTCTGAATATTTAGTTAACATACCATATGATGGACCTTCCCATTATATCCTGCCTTGTTTCCATTTTTTCATTTTCTTCCAGTGAATAAAGAAATCTCTTTTTTACTTACCAGGAAGCCTCTTTTTATGCAAACCAGTATTATTGAAATGAAATTGATCAGTCTCACTTCTCACTTTTTCTGGGTCCTACTATGACTTTTAAGCTTCAGAGAAAACTGACAGCTGGCTTTGTAGCTTGTAGGAGTGTGGATATCACTGAAGTCTAGATAACATTAATGTGACTGGGAGTTAATTTGCTTGTCTACGTGCTCTGCATTGTGGGGTGCATCTTTAGGTAAAACAGTTGTGCTGGAAAAGTAGTCTGCCTTCAGAGCTGGGTAGTATGAATAAGAGGAGATAAGGGGATTCACAGCCAGAATAATTTTTAACTGATGCTGTTAAACCTTGATTTAGGATATTTCTGCACAGCTTGGCCCATGCTCACGAAATGAAACTGGTGGACTGTGCTGAGATCATAGGCAGTGATTAAACATTTATAGTTAACGTAGTATACTATGGTATTGCTGCTGCCCAGAGGCAAAGCATTGTAATGCAGATTCAGTATTGCTGCTGCAAGAACTCTAAAACAAAAGGGGACTTAGAGACTCTTCTTTGGTACTGGCTCCTGGCTGTTCTCAAAACTACCTGGATTCCTCTCTATTTTAGTAGGGGGTCAGGGGAAAAGTAAATGAAAGCTGCTAATAATGCTTCAAACCTGCACTTTCCATCCTTTGTCTGTCCTTTGGGTCTGTCCTTTGCTTCAAGTTTACTCTTATGTATATTAGGTTACTCTGCTTTTGTAAACTGGTTTATGCAATTAAATTCTGCAACTCTAATGAAAGCCTGAAACCCTATATAGCTGTGTTGGTGATGATGGCCCAGTGGCAAGACAGGTAGATTAACTACAATGTGTGCTATTAGAGGGCCACAAGTTGTTATAGACTTTTGGATTTTAAAAGCATTCCTATCATAGCTGTGATCACTTTAGGTGTATATATGACAATCATGTTTAAAATGGGTGTGTGTGTCTTGTTTATTTTTAAGTGATTGTAAGAAATTATTTCTTGACTGCCAGCAGCAGCTGGTATGATTCAAGAGTCCCGTGTTTTGCTTTGTTTGTATTTATTTGCATAACAGAGACTACTGTTTGCATAATAAGACCACTTCTAGTTTAAGTTCCTGTATGGCTGATTGCACACACATCTCACCATGATACTTTTATTGTGCTATCCTGAGATCCAGTTCTGCTTTTTTTCTCACAAAGTGTTGACTTGGTAATGTTCGTTGATTCTGATGAAAATAGTAGGGTCACAGTAAAATGGTTTTGATGCTAAGTGTCATAATTCTTATGCTTTGAATTTCCTGATGCTGACAGGCTGGTGGAAGTGAGGAAGGGACTTAAGGACATAGATCATCACATCTTCATGATGCGCGTGGAACAGTTATGATAAGCAAGCACTAGTTTACTGCAATAAATGGCATTGAGAAAAAAAAAAAATGGTTGTCCTCTAAAATCTCTTAGAGGAGAAAATTCTAAGATGAGTTCCCATGGGATATACAGGAAATACTTAAACCTTTTTTAGTCTGCACTTAATGCTACAACACTGGAATTACACTTTTATAATCACTTCGCAAGCATGTATACCATGTGCTTAGAGAGGACTTTTATGATGAAATTACACAACCTGAGATATGATTAGCTAGTGCCATACTCAAGCATGGCAATTAATGTGATTTAAAAAGAAGTACCTGCTGGGGAGGCACCTACAGCAGGGGTAATTGTGCATTGGTAAGTTCTTAATTCACTTGCAAGCTGAATGTAAGCATGGCTGAAAGCTGAGCGTGACCTTTTATCTGAAAAGGATTGGAGATTTTGACTGGTTTCTTAGGGAAAACATGTTCGATTGGTCCCTGTAAGAGTAAAATGGCACCATCTCACAACAGAAGTGCTGCTGCTTTCTTAACTGGTGTTTGTATTTTTATGAAATTTAGCTACCCTAAGAGTGGCAACCATGTTTCACAAGCACATGACTCCTGTCAGCACTTGAAAAAGGGAAGAAGAACACAGTTATTGGCCAGTAAAATACAATTAAAGGCAACATCTTCTTTTAATGCAGAGTTTTGAAAACAGGGATGACCTTTAAAAGTTGTATTGTCTTTTTGCTAGCTTATGACTGAATCTATACAAGCCTGATTTGTCACAGCCCAGCATCATCAGTTGAGGAGATTTGTGAAACTTCTTGCTGTTGCTTATCTTGTTCTTTTTTATCTCGTTCATTTCTTTCTGCTTTTATGTTTATCCTATCATTCAACATAAAGATAACTTAAGCTTCACCCACTATGAGGAAAAGGGAAGTGCAAACCCACATCTACATGAACATCAGCACGTCAGAAAAACCAGGCATTTGTATGAGAGGAGGATTAGTGAGACCTGCAGAAAAGGAAAAGGAGAGACAAAGCAACTGCAATACACAGAAAAAGAAATTAGAGCCTTTACGGATAATACCATTATAAACTGTGGGTGTGACGTAAAGGCTTGGGCAGGGGATTGAGAATAAGACCTGTTGGAGACACAGGAGTTTCTTCAGTTGAATTATCTTTGACCTCAGCGAACTTTTTTTGTGGTTTACTTTGCTTGGCTGTATCCTAATATAGGGTGGGGTTTTTTCTGTTTTGAGTGAAGGTGGAGGGAACTGGTTGTTTAAAAAATGCTTTGAAATTCTTGGATGGAGACAAGTGACTCTTACTGCAGGCAATTGGCATCATTTTTATACTTGTGTTCTGCTGAGAAACAGCGAAGGAAAGGTGAAAAGTAACGCCTTTCACACCTTTCACTGTCTTCCAAAGTGTGTAATTGTTTACTGTGGTGTAATATAAGTGTAAGAATGCTACTGAACTAGAAGAAAACATCATTTTATGCTTATTTTTCCAGGTACAGATCACTACACAATGATCAAGACAGTAGCAAGTCAGGCTTTCCTGGTAGATACAGGGTACCCATATTGGACAGAGTATGTTACTATGCTCACAAATTCCCTTGAGAAACCCTCTTTTTCCTTGAAGGAGATATTTCTCATGGGAAGTTTCTAAGCAATCAGAAACAACCTTCTTCTGTCTGTACAATCGACTTCGGTGATGGCTTGAGGCTTCATCTTGAAAGTAGAGTAAGAGAATATGGCATAATTCCTGAGATAGTCCTGCCTGAATTAGCATGAGTCATTTATCCGATTTATTGTCTTCTCCTGGGTGTGTGCCATACCTGGTGGCAATTAGGGTTAGATAGACTGTGCTATCTTTTGTTGAGCAGTAAACTTGAGCTTTCTACTGCTTGCAGAGGTCAAGAGCCTTTTTTCTGTGTGACATGCCTCTGAAAATATGGCCAGACAGAAGAGGCAGTGCCTTCCTGCATTCCCTTCATTGAACACCACCTTGCATAATGATGTAGGGGTTAACTATTTGCATTCTCTTATCAGCTAGAGTCATTAAGTCAAGTTTCAAGCTGGACTCCAGTAAAGTGGCTGGAAACAGGCCCAGTAAGATGGAATCCTATAGAGTTAGCAGAGTCTAGAAAAGAAAACAGTTTTCATAAGTCCTACATTCTTTTTTTTTTTTTTTTTTTTTTTTTTTTTTTTTTCTTGAGAGGGTTTGTTCGGTTGGGTTTTTATTTTGTTTTGTAGTTGTTTGTTTGTTTGATTGATTGATTGTTTGGGCATTTTGGTTTTGTTGGTTTTGGTTTGGTTTGGGGTTTTTATTTCTGGTAATAACATATTGTCTATACATAGTGATCTTTTTCTATAAACAGTGAAGGAATGACTCCAGATGTGCAGGAAATAGCCCATGACATGAAGTTTTAACTCTTTGGTAACAGTGTCATTAGCATCTCTATTTAAAAAAAAAAAAAAGACGGACTAATTCCCATGAAGATCCTTCAGTATAAGATCTTGCTAAAGACAAAATGTGTCTCAGCCTAAGGTCATAGTGCATTCTTTAGATAAGGCAAATTTCAAAACCTTACCCAGGTGTATTTCAACCCAATGACCAATATATAGAGCAGATGCCTTTTTTGTAATTGATCATAGTTTTATTTTATTGACAAATAGTAGATCTGTGCTGGGCGAAAGGCAAGTGATGGGCACTGTTGATCAAAGCACTGCTATTTGCATGTGTCTTCTCTGTAAAGGACCCTTTGAAGTTAGTCCTCCTGCTAATTCATTCGACCCTCCTTAGAAGGCAGCTTTGAGAATGGCAATGATTAATTTGTGAGTGAATAATATTTTAGTTCTGTCTCGGTCTCAAACATGATAGGATCCCAGACCCGGAGGTCAGATTTCTTTGGCCAATAGTGGGCTCTGGCTGACTGGTTTCTGCTGTGATTCTGTGAACCATATCAGTATCAATCAGAATAAAAATGCTTTCATGTCTGTGATCTCTGACTGTTCTGTAGAATAACTTTTTTTTTAGCCAAATTGTGCTTGGGTAGTTTGCTGAAATTTTTTTGTTCTTCCTTTTTTTTAAATCTTGTTTTGTACGACATCTGGCTATAACGCATGTTACTTGCATAAATGCACTGGCTCAGTTTTATTAAGCTCTCTTAAGCAGCATAACAAGACATCCTCATTTTCCTCAAGAGTCATTGTGTTGGACTTGGCTAAGATTAAGTTTCTTATTTTCTCCCCCCATCCTGCTGAGAAGCAGAGTGATAGAGTTTGGGTAGGTACCTGATGTACAGCCAGGGCCACACCACCACAGTCATCAGAGCCCAGTTATGCATATTTTGTAAACATGTTTTTGAAAATTGTGTTCAAAAAAAAGGTTGTAAGTGCAGGCAAGTTTTTTAGTATCTTTGTAAAGCTACATATGGCAGAATAACCTGTTGTGAATTTTGGCACGAAGAGGAAAAAAAAGAAAAAAAGAAAAAAAAAGGTTGTTACAAAGTGCAATGCTTAAAGGGGTACAGTGAAATATTTAAGGACATGTTTCATGCATCACCTCACTCTCTGGAATAGTGGTAAAACTCCAGTGAAAGCTGGAGTCAGATTTTGAGCTGATCAGTGAAGCTTTCTGCCTTTGTATGAGAGGAGTGTGTGGCTTTATATTTTCTGTATCCAGTGTCTCAGAAATACTGCCTGGGTTGGAACTGTACAGCTATTTAGTGGCAGACAGTGAGATGGCAAGTTTAAATAGGGATGTGAGGGTTGATTACAAAAATGTGTTCCTGAGGAAATTGAAAATTTGGATAGTGAGAAGTCCTAAGATGGGAGATGGTTGTCAGTAGCTGCAGGGATGTTTTAGAAATCACCTGTGCCATGTTTGATAATCTCTGCAAGCTCTCTGGCTCTCTGGGCAGATCAGACCTTAAAAAAGAGAATTACTTACAATAGGAGGCAGACGAGAGAGGGAAAACCTATTCTGGCTGTTCAGATGAAGCTTTGTGACTAATTTACTTTATTTCTCCAACAGCTGTAAAGGAACAGTGAGAATCTGCTAGAACAATTAAGATCCATGTGTGTACACATTCAATTTGTATTCTAATGTTGTATGTTTAACTGTGTTAAACTGATATATGAATGAATTCTCCTCCCTTATTTTGTTTTTCTTTTTAAGAAAGTCTGAGAGATATAACCAAGATGAATTTTACTTGTTTATTAGGAAAAAAAAAGAAAATGAAAAGATACCTATTTAAAATAAGCAGCATGCCTGTATAAAAGAATAACCAACTTAAAAGAGGAAATGAAGTCAGTTATTCAAAGGTGAGATAATCTAAAATAGATACCGAAATTGCTAGTGAAATAGTAAAGCTAAACCAAACAATGTCCTTACTCAAACATCAGCAATCTCTAAACAAAGTGCAAATTTCTCTTGGTTCCATATTGAAATATGTAGTTCTTTTCTAAGCAGTGTGTTAAACTCCCAGGTAATCACAGCATCCTTCTTGCCGTAGAGCAGAATTCTGTTTTTTACAGCCCTAAGTAAAGCAAATGGCAACTACAGACAGCAGTAAAACAGGCAAGGGTGGTAATGTTTTCCAAGAATGACTTTTTAACTTTATATTGATAAAAAAATACACTTTCATATGATACCAATGCTGAAAGGGTTGGGCTTTTTTTGCCAATAGGTGGAAGCGGATTATAAATGAATATCAGTGAAACTGTTACAGGCAGTTATTAACATCTCCATAACAAAGTATGTATTAGTATTAGTATAACTGTATTATAGATATACCAGATTTTTTAAAAAAATAATTTTCTTTGTCTTTGTAGAGGTGTAATGGTCTGTGCATGTTGCTAGCAGAGAATCTTATCCTTAGGCATGCAGTTCATTTATAAGGAAGTGAAATAGTCATGTGTTGATGTGACATGAGTATGTATTATTTTATATATGGGTTTCTCTAATAAGACAGAGAAAATGTCACTGTTTTATTCTTTCCTGCTTTAAAAGTGATTAGGGGGAGATCTTGACTCGTGTGACTATTTATTTATTTTGTTTTCTTCTGAGTGTGCTAAGCTAGGAGATGCATACTGCATATCATCTTCTGTTTTCTGTTGTCATTTTGAGATGATCTCCAGACAGTAAGGTCAGACAAAAAGTGTATGCCAAATGGACCAGACAGAGGGAAGATGGTCAGATGAATTAAAAATAGAATAAGTAGATAAATATTCCAGACCTGTAAAGTGGTGGGCTTTAATCTCTCAACCTTCTTTATTGCTTTTCTTATCCTCACATACCGAGTTCCTTTTGAACAAGCAGGTATACTGCACAGTATAAGAACTTTTCATTAAGATGTCAGTTAAGATTTATTCCCAAATCTAAAAAATATCAGTATATTCAAACTTTATCATCTTAAGCATTCAAGATGATTTTTCATCAGATTTTGTCTCTAAAATATATCCACGGTGGTTTTTTTATGTAATGACCATCACAATTTTTTTTTTTAATTTTAGCAAAAACATTATTTCACTTGTACCTTTCATCTCTTGTGAAAAAGTTCTGCTCAAACAGTCCTTAATTAGTTAATCTGAAAAATCTCACTTTTTAAATGGGGAATAGGTGTTACTATCTAAACATTTTGGCTCCCTGATACTAGGAAAAATATGTTGCACATAAAGAAACAAACAAAAAGATTTTCCTCTGTCTCTGCATATCTAGGAAGCATGTGTAGCAAACAGTGTTTAGATTAAACTTAAATTTGAAATGCAGCCACCCACCTACCAAAGAATCACCAACTGTTACTGAATTTACAAAATTACAACATCTCCTATCTGTCACCCAAGCCTCCCATAAATGCCACCTTATGCAGATGTGTAAGAGTTTTACTGCACAAAGACTATCCCTGGTTGTTCTCTCATGTCTTAGATCTGAACATGTTGACAGAATTTCTGCCCAGAGAGTTAAATTAAACACCTGGATTCTGAAAGTGTACAGTGTTCAGCAGCCCATCAGGGAAAATTGCCTAATTATGATATTTTCACATGGTCTGCATAAATGAACCGTCTGCAGCAGTGTAACTTATAATCTACACAAGTAAGGGTTAAAAATGTCTAGACAAGAAGAAGGTTATCCTAGAATGCTTTTTGCAAGCAGTCTCCTGTTTCTAATTCTCAATCTGTTCCCTCTATTTCAACGACCATTTTTGCCTTTTTTTTTTTTTTTTTTTTTT
>VZSE01002642.1:487650-500122 GCA_013398275.1 Promerops cafer | reverse complement strand
TTTTTTTTTTTTTTTTTTTGTAATAGGTAGATAATCTCAAGTGCTGGTTAGAAGGAAATCTGTATATTTGTAAGACCAATAGTTCATCAACTGTAAAGTGCTGACTAGTTCAAGAACCTGTTTTTATTGTTTTTTTTTTCTGTTTGCTTGTTTTCGTTTTGTTGTTGTTGCTGTTTGTTATGTAAGTATACCTGACCTTATTTCTCAGAGGATAAATTAAATTCTCTACTATGGAAGCACAGAAGGAAAAATATGTGTTGTTTACAACCCTTACAAGAGTTGTGCCTGTATCTTGGCAAAGAGAAACTTTCTTTAAAAAGCAGGATAGCATACCTAGTCCATTCCTTACTAAATTCTGTTTTGACATGTTTATTCTCCCTTCTGGATCAGAGTTACATTTTACATAAAATGAAACAGATTTATATTATGGGTTAAATGTTAAGATACACCTAGCTGGAATTTCAAATTCTAAGATAGGATGAGTGTTGAGCAGAATCTGCTTCTCTTTTATTTTAGAAATGCTACAAAAGACAGTAACAATTCATTTTGAAACTGGAGCACCAAAGTATCTTTAAAGTTCATTTTTATTTGATTTGACAAAAGTAGGAGACTGCTTTGCTTGACGGCTCATGTCATCTTCTGTTTTCTCTTACAGAGTAGAAACCTAAGTGGTTAAACAGTAGTTTGCCACTGTAGTTGCCACTGTTTAATGTTTTTAATGAACAGTGAGATCTACAGCACTGAACAGTGGAACAAAACTCTCTTCTGCCTTAAATGTAGGACTTTAAGACTCTATGCTTTAAATCTTACACCAGCAGCATTCAAACATACTGTAATTAACTGACTGATATTGTTATTGGATGACGAAATAACTTGAGATTTATGAAGGCACAGGAGTATGACAAATGCCCTGAATTGCTTGGTTTCCTTAGGTAAAAGGAGGATTCAGGCTCTCATCTCACCACCAAGTAATGTAAATGGTGTTTATTTTAGACTAAACTGATACAATAATTCATTGCTTTGTCATTATAATGTAGTCACTTTTAAAAATAATATTTTTATCTGAAGAGAATAGTATTCCGATTTTTTAAAAAATTTCTTCAGTTTTTAGAGATGGATATTCCACTGTGAAATTGAATGTGGAGAAAATTGATGTATGTGTTTTGTTCATTTTACTGGAATCCAACACTTCTTACAAAATCCACCCATTGTGCTATTCCACAGTTGCGTAAGCATAAGTGTCAGCATGTGGTTTGAGGGCTTCCTGGAGTGTACTGAAAATTATTCTCTCCAGTCTCTCAGTTTGTCCTGTGGTGTTTCAGGAAGTTTTTGAAGAAGATGGCGAAAGTAGAAGAGCAAAACTTTATTTGAGACAGAACATAGAGAAGCCACAAGAAACAGAACTGATAGAATGTATTATGAATGTCTTAATCATCATATTCTCTCTCTTTTACAGCTTTTCTGTAATTCTATAAGCAGCTCTCAGTGTGTAAAAACCTGGGAATGTGCATTTGTTAGCTTGCTCATTTTCATAATGTGACACAGATGCAGTATCTTAAAGACAAAAGTCATGAAGGCTGGAACAGTTTTCTGCTGTTACTGGCAGCAGAAACTCCAGTGAGGTAGAAAATAGGAATTATGACTGTTGCTATCTAAATATCATAAATGCACTAGTATGATGAAGCACTTACACTTTCAATGTATACTTGAATTTCTTCTTGACAATTTTATCTCTTCCTAAAGCACATTAACTTCTAGAAGTTCTTTTCTTACTTTGTAACTTGTTTAATTAACTACTTAAAGTACATTTCAAAACACATCTTTGAAGATAGGAATGTTTTAATTGTCTGTGGAAGTCAGAAGCTGAGGAAGTACTGAATATTAAATAGCAAATGGAGTGTGGTTCTGACATATGAAAGCTAGAAATATGTCTTTAGTCTTCCTTAGGAAAGTTTAGTAATGTGCAATTAGAATGCACATTAGAATTAGTAATCTACTGTATTTTTGTTTCCAAAATGTATCTTGCACTGCCCAAGCTGCTTTTAAAGTGATAGTTGGTATTTAATTTACTCTGATTTAAAATCAAGCGAANAAAAAATAAAAAAAAAAAACACCCAACCAACCAAACAACAAAAAATCCCCAACCCTCACAGCTTTCCTCCTCATCTGGGGTCCTGTTCCTGATGTAACAATCCAGCGACAGTAAGAGATGATAGTGAATATTCATGTAAATGATTTCACAGGAGAAGTATTAGTATGAAAATTTGGCAAAAAAGAAGTCTAAGTGACAGTGGGTAGAAAAGCCATAAGTTCTGTGAAAGAAAAGTGAGGAAAGATTTTATATTGTGGTGTTACCTCATCTGTTACTCTCTATCCTTCTTAGGGCAGGATGTCAGAACAATTCATTTCTAGATATTTATGGTTAGTAGATTGAGAAGCTTCAGTACAAAGGAAGATTGTTTTTGGAACAATTACACTTAAACCATAACATTGTAATCAAATTCACAAAAATGGGAGCTTTAGAAAATGTCTCTTGAACATTTTTTTTTTCAGAAAACGGAATAGGGTTACTCTCTATAAAAAAAAAAAAAAAAAATCAGGATTGTTAACCTGCTCCTTAGTAAAACTGCACGTTTTGGTCCAGCAGCTGCAAATAGTCACCTCAGTTCCTTGCAGAGCAAAAAGTTAAAATATGTGACTGAGCTGTTGCTGTCTTATCTCCAACTGCTTTTGGAGATGAACTGTATGTTCTTATGAATCTTTATCTAAAATATCTTTTTCCTTCTTTAGCTGTTAGCTGCTTTCTGAGGAATTCATCTGCTTTTTTTTTTTTTTTCAGACTGAAAGATTCATTTGGTGTTAACTACTAAGATCTTTCACACAAGTATTTATTGCAGCAAATTCTACGAAAATAATTAGTTTCTTTCTGGAAGGGAAAGCACTATTTTCTGTATAATCTCTGTAAGTTATTTACAGAGAATAAACTGTTATACATTAGAAATTCATGACTCCAAGAGTTTTCCACTTTTTTTTTCTGCTGAAGATAATTAGAATTCATGTAACCAGACCTACTGTGAAAACAGTATAAGGTCTGAGTAACACAAATATGTTTTTACAGTAACAACATTATTATTGCACATATAAAAACTGAGGTCTTCATTTTAGCATTAAAAAGCAGAAAATAACCACCAGGTATTAATGTTCCCAAAGGGCTGTCAGTAATGTTTTCTAATAAAGCAAATGACTGTGTCTATAAACCCATACATTCCCTTTGCACATTAAGTAGCGAATGTTAGAAAAAAAGGATTTACTGCTCACATGGTAAACAGTAAAGTAAAGATTTGATAAGACAATGTTTCCTAAATACAGTAACTTTCCTAGCCCTTTTGCATGGTTTTCTGAAAGTCTATGCATTATAGCTGCAAAAAGATTGCTCCTGACAGCAATGTCCTTCATACTAGAGCATTGTCAAAACACGTGTATATATATAAGGACAAGAAACAGCTGAAATACATCACTTGCTGAACATATTGCTGGGCATGCTTAATCTGGCTCTGCAACTGCATAGCAAAGCTTAAGGCACTCAAACAACAGATGTAGTGACTCTGGGCAGTGAATATATACTCTTGGAATTATTATTTTTTAATAACTGTTAGTGAGGCTTGAAATATGTTCATATTTTGAGAAAGGAGGAGAAATGAATCTTCTTAATCACATGAATTCACATTCAACTTCCGTATTTTGACCAACATTGTTGTTCTGTACATGCTAAAGGATGGTGGAAGGTATTAAGAAAAATGAAAAAAGAGAAATTAGCCTTTCTTTCATTCATTTTCTTATGTGATTTCATAACTTGTCGTTGTAGTCATTGAATCACATATTTACTGCTTGAGGAGTTGCATATATTATCATGCTAATTGGATGGCAAAGAGACAGGATTGAGTTTGAGTAGCTGTCATATACCATCCAGGTGTTTACTCTTCCTTACTCAAGTGAGGATGGGAATCTATTGTTTGTCCATTATGGTAGGGATGTGTTTTAGATCACTCATTGAACCACTTCCAAATGTCTGTTCTCACTCACTGGGAATCTGTATTGTGTATACATTCATTGTCTTCATCTCACACAACTTGACATTGTCACTTGAGTGTGTTGTCTTTTAACTTCTGCTCCAGGAAAAACATCCTAACAATTTTATAGCCAGGTTTAGTAACCAGAAGAGAGATAAAATTCTAAGACTAACTCATCTTGACAGAAACTTTTGAACATTTTTTAGACATATCTGGATTAGGAGGCCAGTTCTCTCTTTCTAGGAGTGTTATAATAAATAACAATATATAGAGATGGAATGGGGTTTGGCATTGTATGCTTTTGCCGTGACTCCATTTTAAAAGATGTCTAATTTGGAAATACTTTATTTTGTATCTGAGAAGACCTAATAAATGTGGGTCCTTGTCTCAGGCTTGTAGATGTACATGTGTGATCATTAAGTTTTTTGATTTTTAAATGCCCAAAATGATTTTCCAATCTGTGCTTTGATCATTTTGTGATTTGATTTATGGGTGTGTGGTATCAGTAACAACTCAGGGTTTCTCTGAAGCATAGTTAAGGGACAGACTTTCTGAGGGAGGTACAGAAATAATAGATTACTCATTACTATACAAGATCTGTGTGCCCTACTTAGCATGTAAAGAAACAACTTGTGTTTACCCTTGTATCTGATTGAGTTCTGTGATTCTAGTTGGCAACTCTAACAGCAAAAATAGACATTCTACCTTAAGTGATGCTGTTCCTATCTCTCCAGTGCAGATCCTTGTCTAGTGCAGACCCCGATTCCCATTTCCCTTTCCACCTCCATCATATCCAGGAAAAATACTTGAACCACCTGGTGCAGTATATCTGCAGGAATCAATTTTCATTTCCCACTGGCATGTGAGCATCCACTTGCAAGGTGAGTCAATGGAAGCCGGCTGCTCCTCTGTTGGAAGCAGTACATGAATTACGGAGCATTACTGATGTGTTGGGGAGTGTGGGGAGGGAGCTCCTGTCTCGTTTGCCAGCAGTGCTACTGTAGAGAGCAAAAAGTCACATCAGAGTGCAAATGAGGGATTTGTATCACCGGCTTCCCAGCCCGTGAAGTGCATTGTGCTTTACTCTCTCTGTGAGAATGGCAAGTGTGGTACAGCCACCTGTCAGCAGCCTGCTCCTCCACGCAAGAGTAGCCTGTGGAGTCAGTGCTCATCTGTGAAAACATCTGGGTAATTAAGCTGAAAGCCGAAGAACATGAGAGTTCAGAAGACAGCAGAAAGTTTTAAATACACCCTTAGATAGAGAGATTTGATTATCACATGGTTTTCCCATACTTCGCTACGTAACTCAATAGACATTGATCAGTTGACAAGTGTGTATGCCAATAGCATTAAGGACTGTTATACTGGAGCTAGGATAGAAAGGGAAAAAGGTGATCTCTTTAAAAGATATTTTCTTGTAGATGCACATCATCCACACCTTCTGTTCAAATGGGAATTTTGCAGCTTTCTACTTTCAGTTCCCAATTGCAGGTTTTTGGGTTTTTTTTTAAAAGAGTATGATTGGCACAAAATAAAGATTTAGCTAAAATAATCCTATTTCTTCGTACAAATAAAAGTGTTTTCAAGTAAAAAATGTATTCTAATTGCAATAATAACTTATGGGTGGTGCGTATGCTCATTATATCAGTATTAGATGAAATAGTATGGTAGGCATAAGAGGAGAATATCAATGTGTGTGATGTGTAATTGCAATATGTTGTTTTTTGCAGAATGTAATTTTCTCTAAAATATCTACAGATGTTTTAAAAACAAACATGATTCTCAGAACACATGCTTTTCAGAAGATTAAAAGTGCATACAGCTGTTTGGTCTTGTTTTTTTGTTGTTTGTTGAATTTTGTTTTTCTTTTTTCCTTTTAAATCGCATTTTTATTTTAAGGGATTGTGAATGTCTTACATCAAGGATTAAATTAGGGTTGGCATTAATTGAGAGTTGTTTTCCTGTAAAAAAAACCCACAAGATTTTTTTTCTAAAATCATGAATCCTGACTTTCTCTGATAATGTATTGGATTCAGCTGGGAAGCTAATGAATGTGCACAGATGTGAGATAAGTTTTGTTTGACTCTGAAGTTTTGTTAGGAACTTTCAATAGGAGCCTATTTATGAGAAAGGCTACATGATTATTCATTTATTCCTTTTTCTCTATTATATTGCAATGATACTATTCATGTCACAATTCAGTTTCTATTATTTACATTTTAACCTGTGAATACAGTCAATTTTGCTGCTGAACAAAGAACTGTGTAGTGTTCCAGTAACTCATCTGCTAACAGTCGGCTGGCTTTGATGAATGGACTCAGTCTAAAGGATTCTCTACTATGATGTGTGATACCTTGAACAAATAGAAATGTGTTTTTCATCAACACATGGGAAGGAATAATTTATATTGTCACATATGAATGACTAGTTCTGTTTGTTACATTTCCTATGTCATACTGAACTGCTCATTAAGGAGAACTTACTGGATAAAAACTGTTGTTCACCTAAATAATGATATTTCAAAATATTTAAAGCAAATTGGTCCACTGTGACTGTGATGTTTTGGTTATTTTTTGAATAGGAGTGACAGTTCAGGTTTTATTAGCATGCTAAGAATGTTGAATACGTGAGAATAGTGGCCAGTCTTATAACATTAAACGTTAAATTTGTATTAAAACTTAGATATTTTGACATGCACAAGAGGCAAAAAGTCCAGTTGTTCCTAGCTTAAATATCTGATCATCACCCAGAAATATTGATTAATTTGCTACACTGAGGATCTTTTTATATATATATATTCAGCCCGAACCAGGAAATAGATTTGCAATGTAAAAATGTTTCTGTCTGTATTTATTTTGTCAGTGGAAGAAAAACCTTATGCATGTACACAGTATTTCTTATGCAATTAATTAATTTCCTATTCTTTGTGTGGGGTAGAATTTCTTTAAAACATACACTCGTCTGATTCGCCTCTCATTTTAATACTTGCATAAAAATTTGCTAGGCTTTCTGATGTTCTCTTTTACATATTTAATTTTTCTCAGATTCTGAGAAAGCATTGTGTGGAGGGAGTCAACTAGCACAATGCCCGCGATTAATGATAAGCCTTTCCTTGTCATTCTTTCTCTGCTCCATTGTAGGCATTTATAAGAAAAGTAAAAGAACACAATGTATCTGTGCTTCTGAATGCAAAATCCATCACTTCACCTTTTCTTCCACTGAGAAGACGTGCAGTTGAAGGGACAGACCAGGACAACTGGTTTCACTAAGAAACGCATAGAAATCTTGCTTCTTTCTTTTTGTCTGTTATACTTATTTTCAGGGGTTTTATTTGTTTGTTTGTTGTTTTTTTGTTTATTTTTATTTTGTTTTTTAATTTGTTTGTTTGCTTGGTTCTGTTTTTTGTTTTAAATTTTGTTGTAATTTTATCATAATTAGGAAAAAAAACCCAAACCTTTGTAATATTGTCGTTTTTCACTTTTGGGATATTTTGAATGGGACTGTGTAAATGAGCCATCACAGGAATTTAGATGCAACAAACTGATATCACCAGGGTATCACAGTACCTTTGGCTTAATGATACTATTCAGGATCATAATGTTTGCAGAAGTTGTTAAACGCTTGCTTGAAGATCCTGTACAGTAAGGTGGTGTATTTCCTCAGCTTTTCCTCTTACGAACATGAACACTATTTTTAAAGATTGTTCTTTGTGTGGTGCATCACAGAAAGGCTTTGAATTACCCCTGTGCAGAGAAAGGTTTTGAGCAATACAGTCTTTAGGGATTTATGTAATGCCACTTCCATTGGTCATGTTTTTCCATAACAGTCTTCAAGGTCCAGATTCAAACTCCAGTGGAATCAGTAAAATACTTTCTTCTTGATTCAGCAGACTTTTTAATTGGTATACTCCGATTTTACTGCTTCTTCTAGGGTTAATTTTTGAAGCTTCTATACTCCGATTTCAAAAATATCTAGAGAGCCCTTAACCTGACACGAGATTTCTTGCAGTCTAGCAGCTATTGCAGCTTACAGTTAATTAGCACAGGCTTTCAGATACTCAGTGAGGGGGGAAAAGAAATCTTCTGGTTCAGGGTAAAGAAAAGAGTACATGGAGACAGTATATACCCACTTCAATTCTTTGCTGTAAATTACAGCATCAGCCAATAGAAGGAGGTTTCCCAGCTATAGAGTGTGGTTTTGGTACAGCATGACTTTATTTAGAATTGAGTCAATAACATATAGTCCTCTACTGGGAAAGGGGTTTTTTATGACTTTTCTTACCCTTTAAAAGACAGGGACTGTGTCTTAATGATTTTGCGGCTGTGTGATGGTGCTAAGAGATCTATTATGACAAAAAGAAGAAAACTATTACTAGGAGTATACCATGTCTTGTCAAAAGATTCATTTTTCAGTAGATTTAATAGATTTCTTGACTGAAACCTTGGAGGTTCTGGGTCTACAAGATTACTGATGTAACCTAATTGTGTTACTAATGTAACCTGGGTCTCTTAAAAAGGCAGTGAGGCAAAAAAATATGACAAAAACATGCTTATAAGAAAGTAAAACCATTATGTCTTTTCTTCTCTGAAAAAAAAGGTATTTTTTTTCAAAATGTATATTGCAAAAGTGGGTAGCTTTCACAAAACAAACCAAAACATATTCAGTATAAAGACAAGATAAAGTGGTAGTAGTTGGTGATTTAGTCTTCTCCACCTTGACAGTTCGCAATAGCCCTTCCAAAATAAAACTCTCTGTAGTTACAGGAATTTAAGATTTTTAAATAATTCACTTCAAAAGATTTTATAAAATCTAGAATATTATGACCCACATTCAGATTGCTTACTACATACATCTAAATTTTATATTTGCTGAATACTTACGTAGGGACACTAATGGATAATAATTTCAGTGGCTTGATCTGTTGAACTGAATATCTTCTAAGGGAAATAATACCTGAGTACCATACCTATCACTTTCAGTGTATTGGCTTACCATATAATCCTGTTAGAAAATCAATTATGTAGATTTAAAAGATTCCCTTACACCATGGTGGCTTTGTCCATGTTTTTTAGAAAAACTTCTGTAGAACTCTGTTTTTATCTGTATTAAACTCTGTTGTATTTTTCCACTGGAGCATTGTTTGCCAGTTGGTTGCTACCCCAGATTTGATAGAACTATCAATCAAAATCATTGTAAAAGGGAAAATAAAAAGTAGACAAAACAACACAGTGGGACTTGCTGTGAACAAAACTTATGGCCTTTTTTGTACTGTGGAAAGGACACTCATCAGAATGCCCTCATTTGTTTGGATGCAATTGAGCATCAAAAGGGCAAGACAGATGTGTTGTTTTCAGGAATCTTAATTTATTTTGAGGCACAGTTCATAAACCTGTGGCAAAATGTGAGAATAGAACACATTTTGGGGCCAGCTCAATGCATCTTTACTTTCTCTGGAAACAAAAATATTTCATCATTTTATTGTACTGTTAACCTTCCATACCTGAGTAGCTGTGGCATTACAGCAGAGTGAAGAGCCTTCCCTGAGAGATGTGCCAGGATGCTGTCTGCTTGGCTGAGATAGCTCAGCACTTCAAAAACCTGGACAGATGGGGTGCCATCTCATGAGAGACAGCATTCTGCTGGGCTTCAGAGGAGCTAAGAGCTGAAGGTGGGGCACTGCATCCAGCTGACATACCAGTTCTGCTGCTAGCTTATGTTACAGCAAATGCAGAGATGATGACCAAAAAAAAAAAAAGCTAGAGAGCAAAGCTACATCCATCAAATATAAGTATGCCTGTTGTGTTCTGAATGTCAAATCTTTAAATCAACAGTCTTTAAAGATAGGAAAAGTCTTTTAATGGGCCTTTACTTTTGTTGTCCTATTCTCTGTGTTTGGTCCTGTACGATCCACCTGTAAATGTCCAAACCGCTACAGAAAGAACTTTCTCAGTCCTCTGAATGTCTGAGAATCCTTTCCATTTTTGTGTTTTTCTTACTATTCCTATAAAAAACACAATTTACTTTCCTGGTTTTGTGGTCTTTATGGAAACATAAGCTGTGCTTCCTACATTTAGTGTATTCTTTCTGTACTATTCACCAGCACAGCTAGTTCTCCTATTTTTGAAGCATTTGTATAGAAACAAATCAGCTGCATAGAAATGGATCTGCACTGATGTGCCTTCTGCTTGCAAACAGCACAAGGCAGCCGAATTTCTACAAGAGATCAAAGAGTTAGGTTACATGAGTAAAGGTGTGCATTGGAGACAGAACAGCTGCTCCAGTGTCTTTTGAACTTTCACTTACCACTTCCCCATTCCCAAGCATGGTGTCATGGCAGCAGTTTTTCACAGCTGTCAGAGATTGCGTTCTCTCCCAAACTGTTACCAGACCTTTGGTGTAAGACTTTGGGTGTGTGCTTGTGTTATGTAATTGGAATTGAGTGTGGTTAAGGCTTATGCAAGCTGAAGTACCTTGTGTTGAGGATTGAGTTTAGCACTCATAAAGTGAAGTCACTGAAACTGAGTAGTGTTCCTGTACATGGGAAGGGCTCACTATCCATTTACTTAGATAAAAAGCAATCACTTCTTCTATTCATTTCCTGGTATAATAGTTCTCAGCTGTCCAACAGAAGTGATATTAAAAAATACCACTTTGTATTTTAAGAACTATTCAATTTTCTTGCCCTATTTGCAATATGGAAAAAAAAAAAATGGAAGGCTGTTTGCTCTTTCCTGAGCAGCTTGCACAGTCTAGGGTCCGTATGTGGATGTGGGCCTGTGCACACAGCTGATTGTGACTGGAAATGAAGATGACTCTTTGTCTCTTCTGTCATGTTGAATTCTAGGACTGGTGTTTAAGAAACCCTTTTGAATGAGTAGCTTCAAATTGATCCAGTTTGTTGAAAAGCTTGAGGCCCACTGAATTGAAAAATAGCATTTAGATTGGAAAAAAATGATATATTTCAAAGTCACTGCACAAGCTTTGTGAGACTGGATTTTGCATTGCAGCAGTCATTTAGAGTGTACAACTGCTTATTTCAGCATTCTTTTAATTCAATGACTTTTATCCCACTAAACTTAGAATAGAAAATTATTTCTGTATATGTGTGTGTATATACATGTGAGTGTGTGTGTGCGTGCCTGCGTGTATTAGTAACTGCTATGTATAAAGAATAATTATTTGAAATACCTCCTAATGTTTGAAAATGTTTAGAAGATATTCAGCTATATTTTTCTGAGTATGTTGCAGATGCGAATACCATGTGTTATGTATGGCTTTATACAGATCTGTAGGACTTGCAATATACAGTTAAAATCTACGGCTATAAACCTAAAGGCTGAATTATAAGATTGGTAGATAATAAATTACTATGGATTAAATTTATTAGAACATTAATATTTTATCAGTTATTAATAAATATTTGAATTGTGAATGGTGTTTTGTGAACACTTGATAGGATAATTTCTAAGCTTTGCTATTTTTCCCTTTCAGGAAGTCTTATGACTAGAATTTTGTAGTTTTTTCCTAATCGTAACATCACAAATCAGCAATAAGCGTTCTGTTTGCAGCAAAACTTCAAGATGTGTACTTCAACATTAAATGCTGACATTTTTTAGTAAGGTTGCAGTATTCTTTTATGCTGTGTTTTAAAAATTACCTAGGCATTATGAGGACAGTTAAGGCTTACTGATTATTTAAAGGCTTACTGTTGATTTAAAGTGTATAACTTCATATGTTTCCCATTTCTCTATAACAGGTTTTTTTAGAGGTTATCAAAAGCATCTGGCAAATTCCATTCTTCAAATGCCACAGCACTGATGTGACACTGATGTGCTGTACATTTATTGGCCACCTTCACTGGCTGTATGTTCTCCATTCTCAGAAAAGGCTGCCTGCCTGACTCAGCAGTCTCAGGCCATATTGACAGCTTGAACAAAGTTAAGGGGTTGTAGGAAGAACTCACAGTCCAAACAGTGGCCAGTTTATAGGCTAATGAACAATTTGACCATGCTGATAAGTGTGCCAGAGGTTAAGGCTCTGACCTGCTGCTGTTCAGATTACTAGGACAAACGTAGCCACTGGGACAAAGATTAGCAATTTAATTAGAACACTGTGTAAAATTCATATCCTATGTCATTTGCTGAACAGGATTTATGTCATTATACATCTATTGTATCATGGTTAAAATAAAGGGAAAGTCAAGTTGTAGTTATGTGAACAATACAATTAGAATGCTAGGTTTTAGGGTGTCACATCATAATCTTCAGGTTTCATAATTCACATTGTTGCCTGTTTCATCACAGTAGCATGCTCCAAAGTGACATGCTCTCTTGGAAAATAGCAACAATTTGGCATGTATTACAGGTTGACACAATAAAAAAAAAAAAAAAAAAAAAAAAAAA
>VZSE01002642.1:395175-485348 GCA_013398275.1 Promerops cafer | reverse complement strand
ACGCGCTTGGGGTGTGATAAAAACCCAGGTGTTCCTCTGTTCGGAGTCCCTCCTGGGAGGCACGGGCAGCTCGGGCTGTTCCTGCGTTACTCTGCCATGGATAAATTGCTTTATGGAACGAGACATGTGAGACTCTGCCGTGGGAAAGCTGGGGTCGAGCCGGTGAGGAAACCTGGTCTGGCTGTGTGAGTGGGGTGTGTGGGGAGTCAAGAGAGGCACCCTGGAGCCGCCCGCTGGGAAGGGGCTTCGGTCCCGGTAAAGGCTCCGGTGGCTGGAGTGTGACCGCCAGGGAGTCTCCTGAATGAGTCTGACTGAGAAGTTTCCCGTAACACTGTAAACATTTAAGCGAAGATCAAAGATATAAATCATTATAATAACTAATAATAATGCTAGCAAGAATAATATTGAGGATATTTCCAATGTAAAGGTTTATATTTCCAATGTAAAGGTTTAAAGTAATTCCTCACTATTAAAAATTAGGATGAAGATAGGACAGGGATGAGCTGACCTCAAACGTGTACAAATTGGTACAGTAGGTTTATTCTGCACGATACTGGTAACAGCTGGAAACAAGATGCTGCGGTGAGGAAACCTGGTCTGGCTAAGGATGAGCTGACCTCAAACGTGTACAAAAAAAAACAAACCAAACCAAACCAAAAAAAAAAAAAAAAAAAAAAACACAAAAATCCTGAAATTTTCTTAGCAGTTATTAAATTCCAGAATGGATCTTTATTCTGTTTTCCTAGGTGCGCCAGTAAGTTTTATCAGCTACAAACTGGTGTCCTCTATTATGTACCAAGGCCATTCAGACTTCCAGCTGCTAATAGATGGTGAAGCTTTTGTGGGTCCTGAGACAGTGCAGTGACACTTGTTCCAGAGGATGCTTTTACAGAAGGGAGATACGTAGCAGGACCATGGGGGAGAAAAACGGAATAGTTGCATCAAAGTGTTAGTTTACTATGGCTGCAGAAGATGTATTCTTACAAAGACTGTAACTGTAGTTGCTTACATTTTTGCATTTATAGATGCAATATGCCTGAGAAGACCATCAAGGCAGTGGCTTGCAATCTTGTGCTTAGTTTATGGGAAAACTCAGAACTGACATTTGGTGGCTATACATAAATAGAATAATTTGCTCCCAAGAAATAGTGTCATACTTAAAATTTGATATTTTTATTTTCAAAATGAAAGAAGCCTTTCGCATAAAATTTATTCAGGGTCATATTTCACCTATAACCTGGTTTGTTTTCTTCCTTTTCAAACCTGTGCCTAGTTATAGTTTAATATTTGCAGTCTCTAGATTGTCAACATCATTGTATAATAACCAACTTATTATAGAAAGCAGCAAATGCCATGCTGCCAATCACTTGTCCATCACACTAACAGGTGCACTGCCATTGTCAGTGTCAGGCTGAATACTGGGGATCAGTTAGACAGGTAGAGTAATTTACTCATCTTGTAGTGGCAGAAGGGGACACCTTATCAAGGGAAAAAAGAAAAGTGTCTTCCCTTGGTGCATTTGGTATGTGGCTATGTAACTTGGATTTATAGTCTCTCTGTTGAAACTGATGTGCAGACTAAATTTCACTCTAAAGTGGGGGAGGAACTTCTTTTAGGTGTTATGCAAGAGTGTTTCTTTTTCCTTTCTCTTCACGTAATCTACTGTCATTCTCACCCTCTCCCCCCACACCCCCATCCTTACCCTTTCAGTATTGTCAACTGAATAGACTGCTAGATTCAAAATGCTTAAAAGATCTGTCAGTCTATTGGAGTAAAATTAAAAAAAATAAAATAAAATAAAAAAGAGACAAACTTCAGGGAGAATGAGAAATTATATGCCTTATTTTTTTTTCCACAGCCATTTATTAAAATAGTGATTGGAAGAGAGGGATCCAGAGCATGGTTTACCATTTAATTCAAAGAATAAATGTAGAAGTTATTACAGTAAGTACCAATGCCAATCCTCCACCTGTCCTGATATCTGTAGTATGACAGTTTCTGGTTAATACCCAGAAAGCTTCTGGAGGCATCAGAGAGAAAAGTTGCTTTATTCACCTGTCTTTCTCTGTTACTATCAGTGTGATGGACAAATTCTCAGGTATCACCTGTGATCAGAATAGAGCTTTAAGCAGGAGAGATAAGTTGAGTGTTTTTGTACTTGTAGCTTCTGACTAAAGCCATCTGTGGTCAGGTACAACCAGTAATTGCCTGAGCCAGTAAATAGAGGTATTAGAGCGATCTATGAGTCTTCAAAGTCAGAATGGTAGAGGCAACCTCAGACCAAACAGTGGGAAGGAAGAATTCATGGTAATGGTTTGTAAACCTCACTTTTATAACAGCACAGAGAGCAGTGGCTCGTTGGTAGATGAAATACACTGGAAGTTAATTTAAGTTTATTTACAGAAGCATTCCTAGGAATACATACACCCTTGTACTAGGAAATCTGGGGATTAAACAAATTTTAGGTTGGTAAAGTGTCAATTTTCTTTAGGATACTGCTAATAATATCCTTGACCTGTGGGTTGACAGGGGGTTTGTGGTGCATTGACTGTCTTGTTTATCAAATGGCTTCCATAATCTCCAATTCCATCATCTAAATATGTAGTTCAGCAATTCTTGTAAAGAGCTGAAGTTTCCTGTCTTCTCTTCTCTGTCTACTAAAATATAATGGGCAGTGCTAAGACTTCAGAGGGCCTTGGGCATAGTATCACATTATACCTAATCTTATGTAATTACAGACTGCTGCCAACAAGCCTCCAAGGATGTCCTTGTACTTACTGTTGCCTATCTTGTATCCCTTAAAAGGAAAAGAAAAAATGTTATTTTCCACTAATCAGTAAGAATCAACTATCTCCTATCTGCAGGAGTGCTGGAAAATGAAGAGGACTAGGATTAGTTTTTCAGTGGCAGGCAGCAGTTAGGTGGAGGGTGAAAGCTGAACCTCTCCAGACCTTCCCTGTCCAGATTTGACTCAACCTTGTGGATTGGCACCTGAAACATTCCCTCTGTTTACTTTCCTGTTATTCCCTGCATAACACTACAAGCCCATTGCTATCATGCATTAACTTCTGAGATTCTTTTTGACAGTGCTGTTATCTCTGCTTAACCAATACCGTGTTTACTGGTATTAAAAAGCATTATCCCACCTGCACATTCTGTTTACCAGAACAGCACTCAACTCTAAAGCCTGTGATTGAAAAAGAGATTTTTTTTTCTTTCTAATATAATTTATGAAGTTCAGAGCCATTGAAAAGCTTGAAGGTTCTGATCCAGAGCATTTTCTTTTAGATTACTATTTTGAAATTCAATTTGCTAAACAAGAAAAGCAGAAGAGTATTTTGCATAGATGGAAAAATAAAACAAAAGTAAACAATGCTGAAAATAGCTCTTTATACTGGACACCTAAAAAATCTATTCTGTTTTGTTTTAAATCCATTTTGTTTTAAATTGACATTCATGCACTGTATTAGAAAACTGGGCTCAGACAATCAAGATCAGGTCCTGGAAATGAGCCTGAGGCTTTAGCTACGCAAAGCCCCAGGGCTGGACGCGCATATCACCTGCTCTTATTCTGATGAACCAGCTAATACAAGACCTTCATATTCCAGGCTTTTCCTGTTTCTGACCCCTTTCTTCCTAGAGAAAAGAAATGTGGATGCACACCCTGACTGCATCCTAATCTGTATGATAATTCAGTAAATCAGGCCCCTAAGGAATGGCTAAATGCATGCAGACATGCAATTTCCATCACCGTCGAGACTTTTGTTTCTGTATCAAGAAAACCAGAGGCCAGGTGATCCCCTGGCTCCAGGTGGTTTGCATGACAGGGCTGCCAATATGGAACTGGAGTTCAGTAGAACACAAAGCTTAGAAACAGGAGAAGCTTGGTTTTGGTTAAATGTCATTTTGGCAAAATAGATGATTTGGCAAATGCCACTCCCACTTTCGTTTTAGAAACTATTTATTGTTGGTGAACTGAAACACTAAAAACACTCTTCAAAGGTATAAATCAGGAAATATATTTATTGCTGTTTATTCTTAATAAAATGTTCAACAACAAAATGACTGCAAATATTTTAATTAGATTAGAAACCTCCACAATGTCTGAGACTGAAGATTGAGATTTTGAGTCCCCTGTACATTATTTTTCTCTCTCACTTGAATGGAGATTGGAAAAATTAGTTCGGTTATTAGTTCAGCTTTATTAACTTTCTTTTCATTTTCAGGGATACTTTTTAAGGTAAATTATGCTATTCACTGACAATAAGCATGCTAGTGTTCTCTGCTGCTTGCAGTTCTCTCTATAAATGAAAACTGTTTCTAACACAGGGAGTCCAGCTCTTTGCATGACAGCTAAACTTCTTTTTTTCTCTCTTAATCTTACAGTTCTGTTTCTCAAAAAACCCACACCATGCCTCCTCTCTTTCAATGCCTTTTGAATGTTTCTTCTATTTCTGCTATGTAGTAGAATCTAAAAAGAACACAGTCTTTCACTGGTTCTGATATTACGCTTTCCCACCCAGTGATACAATTTTGTCTGAACTAGAACCAATGCTTTCAGATCTGGTGTGTAAAGCTAAGAGTCTGCACCCACAGTGAATTGAATAAAAATTGCAGTTAAATATACCACACGTGGATTCAGGAGCTGAGCCGTTAAGTGTCAGGTCTGGAAATGTTAGTCTTTGTGTTCTGTAGCAATGAAGGGAAGAAGGAAAGGATAAAAACCAAGGAAAAATAGTGAAGACTTTTTTTATTTTTCATTTCCTCTTTTTTTAAATCACAATAAATTTATGATGTTGTCATCAAAGTGTGCATATGAAAGCACCTTTGTAGAAAAACTGAATTCTTTAACTACATGGTGCTGCTTCAGAAGCAAAGCTGCCCTGTAAAATGCTAGGAAGTTCTTCGTCACTGGATTGCTTTTATGTGTTCATAAAAGCTCTAATAATGACTGCATTTTTTGAACTCTGTACACATTGAAAAATTTAGGTAGTGCTTACTGCAGTTCAGAGAAGCTGTATACACTGAGACATGTTCAGACACTGTTTTATATGTGTTTTTTTGTTTTATTTGTTCGATAGAGCAGTGAATAGAGACACCAGATTTTATAGAGTTTCTGTTTTAAAGAGTGAATACCTCTTTCTGTCTGAAAATGTATATTCATAAATCTCATTGTCATGACCTCACTGGGAAAATAAAGCATAGAGTATATAACTTCCGGACGAAGATATGCAGACCTCTTAAAAACTTAATATATTGCTTAGAGTACAAAAAGCAGAAATCTTACTTATATAGGTAAGATTGTTACAAGATTGAAACCCCAGAGGCCAGCTCCAGAGATGGACCATATCTTCAGCTCATGTATAATCTTTCAGCAATTTTTTCAAAAACTTGCCATTTAAATGTTATCACATAAAGTTACAGGTTATTTCTCATCCTCTGTTATTAATCTGAGGTACCATATTGGCAACTGCTTGTAGAAATTTTTATTATTTTTTTTTTTAATAAAAAAAGCTCACCTCTCTGTTCTTAGAGTATGTTTTAAATGAAATGTCTCAGTTGCAGCTTTTTTGGGGAATACCTGTATTGCTGTCAGCTTACATCTCCCACTGGGAGCCACCATGGAGCAGGGATTACCACAAAGAGGTTTTAGCAGATTAAACAAGCCCCAAAAAAAAAAAAAAAAAAAAAAAAAAAAAAAAAAAAAAAAAGCTTGTCTTTATTTTTCCTTCCTCTCTTTACAAGTAACACAGTGGACAGAAGGGCATGAATTACAATTTAGTATGTCAACCAAAACTATCCTGTATCTCAGGAGGTTTTACTCCAACTTTAATAACATATGAGTAAAGTATCATCTCAAAACTTCCAAAGGTAATAGCAAATACATACCTGACATCACGCTTGTAGGAACATGTAGCTTTTGCTCTGTTGTTGCACTGTTGCTACACTGTAATTTTAATTTTCTGTTCTCAGTCAAATGTTTGCTTTTGTTTTACATCTGCTTTCAGGGACTGAAAGGCATTTAAATTTTGAAGCAGTGTCTACTAACACAAACCACAGATTTGCTAAACAACAAATTTGGCTTGCTTTTGCACTGAATGGAAGATCTTTTTATCTCATTGGGGGAAAAAAGAGTAAATCTTATTCCTGCACACATGAGCTGTGGTTCTCTACATGTGGCTGCAATTCTTGCTCTTTGGTCTCTGAGGGCTGTTGAAGTAAATTGATAGTTTTGGCTTTAAGCTGATCTTTGAGTTTCAAGACAGAGAAAATGTTGTGTATAGACACTCAGAGCCTACCCTTTATGTGGTGTAGAGAAATGCAAGCCATGTGCTGTCTCATGGTGTGCAGCCACAGGTTACTGCTGAGCTGCTCTCCATAAATGTTGCTCTGTGTGAATAAAGCAGAAGAAGCAGAGCATCTTTGAAATTCCACTTGGACAGTAAAAGTAAAATTCTGTCTGAAAGGCAGGGCACATTCAAAAGATTTTATCTTGTTAAATTGTTGCTTCATGCCCTGTCTGTATGTGACTGCAGGCATTTTTCCACATAATAATATTACCTTCACTGTTGTAGCTGATTCCCTGTTAGAACCGGTAATCAGTTTCACATTTGTCTCCAACCAAAATCTCTTCTTCAGTAACTCTAGCTATTATAGGTGAAGTGATGCAGCTTCCTTCATTGATAGATGATTATGTATTAATTATACAATAAAAATTCACTCAGCTGAAGACATTTTACAGGATTGCTTGCTTTTTCACTCTGAATTGATCATGAGTGGGTGAATCCTTTGTTTCTTCTACAAGCTTTATTAATAAATTGTTCAAAAAATAATTTTTAAGCCTTCAGAAAACAATTTCATATCATTAGACTTTAAAAAATTCTTCCTGTTGCCAAAGAAGTAAAATGCTTAAAGTGGATGCTTAAGGTCTAGGTATACATTCTTATAATAATTTTGCAAAGGAAAGACAATCACTTAATGCTTTCCAGGTCTAAATTACTGTAACACAATATCCATTCCTCTCAACTTTTGTATTTGTGCAATCTACATATTTTACATCATCATTCTTTATGCTGTTCATGGTGATATTTTATACTGTAAGAACAAGGGAAAAGGAAAACCAGTCAATATCCCCCAAAATTTGGCCTAAGCTTCTGCGAAGTTTATTTATAAAAAGCTTCTTCATATTAATTGAAATGAAATTAACTTCTGCAGTAGTATAGTTTATTTTGGATGAATGATATTGGGATTAATTCTCATACACAGAAAGCACGATACTGTAAATCATGTAATTCTTGAAATGCAGTTACAGTCAAAAAGGTAATTTTGTGAAAGTGACAGTGTGGAGTTCCCTATTTCTTCTTTTTCAATGATTTCTGTATTAGATGTGTTTAGCTTGCAAGTCTAAAAATCGTTTTTCTAACTGCCAGCTGTTCAAACTTGAGATCTTAAATAATTTTCTCATATCTTACCTACAGAATAGAGTTTAGTTACTGAAACTTAGATGCCAGTCCTTTTTTGTGATGGATGAAGCAGAATAGGACCTATCTCCTTCCAAATGGCAGCTGGAGTGACATTGCAACTCCGTTGCAACTATTGGGAAAACATTGCTAGATGAGGAAACAGATGTAACTCTGTAAACAGAGACTATTCAGTGGTCTGCAAATACGTAATTTTTACATTTTACATTATGTCTGTGCACACCAAAGCAAGCTAGAACAAATGTAGGTGTAATTATCTTTCTATTATATGGAGAGAAAATATAGCGGAGACTTTGGAAGCTGCATTATTCAAAGCCACAGAGGCTGTTTTTCATAGTCTAATGTGTATCACTTTAAAACTGATTTGCTTATCTCTATGGCTAATAATAAAAACATTTTACCTTCCTGAGTAGTTGCTTTATAAGATAGTGGGAGTGTAAATTGAAGAGTTGTCAAATGGTACCTGCTTGTCTGGCAAGCATTCCTTTAAACATATTTTTATATGCACTCAGGTATCTTCTTTCACTTTTCCTTTTCATTCCTTAATAGTTTTCCCCAAAACCAGAAATCATGAACATCTTGATCTTTTTCACCCATCTTCCCAAGAGAAACCAAAGCCTCCAGGTTTGAGTGTGATCAGAATTAAGGAACTGTGTAATCTCAATCAGCTGGTACAATGTCCATTATGTCTGTAGACTCTTTTCCCCGTCACTTATCTTTTTCATATAGTACAACTTGGTCAATATATGATTCATTAAAACACAAATATTTAAACTAGAAGTTTCAGTCCACACTTTTAGTAAATGTTTTGCTTGGCAGAAGCTTCATTACACAATAAATGAGTCCTTTGGAAAGAGCCAACTGCTTCATATAAAACAAGCTCCTGTTCCTTTATTGCTTTAGGGGGAGAACAATGAAAATTCACTGTTACTGGCCACATCAACCTGAATGAAAGCCAAATAGGAAAATTGAAAATGATTGTCAAGTTCATCATATCTAATACAATAGAGGCAAATTAGAGTTATCTGCAGCAGCAGAAGTAGCAGCAGATTGCATTATAAATCATCATATCATTGACAGTCAATTACATTCAAAACTTTTCAAGCATGAGGCAGCAGCAGTGTTTATCTACTAACAAACTTATTCAAGCCAGAAAACACAGTGTGGGTGCATGAGGAGAATTTCTTGGGGGTCTGAAGGTTTTGCATTACAAGGAGAGAATTTTATCAAAAAATATATTCCATGAAAGGTTAGAAAGCATGAAGCCTGGTTTGTTGCAAAATTAATCTTTAAACCTAATCTGCCTTTCTTCTTCCACTGCAGTAAATGCACATTTGATTGTTGACTGGGAGAGCCCTCCAGTAATGTCAACTTCTCTCCAGTCTTCTCTGCTTCATTACCACTTTTGCTTCCACAATATTTCTAGCTCCTTCTGAGTTCCCAGCATTTTCTCCCTTTCCTTGTTCTTTTGTGTGTGTGCTTGCTTTTGATTTGAAGTGCATTTTTAGTTTGTCTTCAGGAACAAAGAGCTTTCTGTAAATTATTCAAAGTAAGTAACATTGCATGTTAGGAAATCAGTCCCTCACCTAATAGATATTTAATTAAATATATTAAATAAGTCCTAATAAAATAAATTGTAATAAAAATTGATATAAACTGAGAGAAAAGTCTAGACAATATCCTACTAGTCAGTTTATTTTATGAACTCTCAGAACTGGACTGAGCCTTCAGTATTAAATGCAATTTTTTCTCTACTGAAAGTTACAATGAGTGTACTTTCTGGCTGTTCCCATGGGCACCAGGGAAAGCACAGAGCAGGAGCAAAAACTTCTGGTCCTAAGACGAGGGTTTGTGATTTTGCTGTAGAGCAGAAGAGGGGGAGGGTATTCCATATGATGATCCATCTACTTTTTCGATACACACAGAAAGCCCTGAAGCCGTAACAGAGTGTAATGCAGGGTTAGTATTGATCTTATATCCACATGCCCGTATCGAGTAGGAGAGATTGTCGGGTTTTAGGGAGAAGGTCCTAAATTTATTTTTTTGCAATCGAAACTGGGTAATCTCTAGAGGTTCTCTAGCACCAGGTCTCTTCATATTTTCGGAATGACTTGAGAAAACTATTGCAATATGGCAATGAATTGCTCTAACATTAAATTTGATATAAAGTCAAGGTTGAGAACTGTGCTGCTGTTTTGCAGAATAAAAGAAATATTTTAATAAGAAATAAGAGACCTGAGGCCTAAGGTCTTCCTCCTTCAAGAGGTCTCCTTTGTGCTCTGACTGCCGCTGTCTCCATCCTGTTCCAATCAGCTGACTCCAGATGTACTGCATAGAGACAAACTTGCAATTCATTCTAAGTTTCAGTCCTAAACCAACAAGTAATTTTTGCCTCCCAACCCTCTGTTTATTTGATATAAGAACAGCATGAGTGTGAAGAGCCTAACTTGTTACATATCTGCTGAATTTTACTTCACCTGGGAACTGATCTTGTGTACCTCTAAAATTAAGTAACCAGTTGCCAAGAATCTAGAACAAAAACTGAGTTAATGCAGATACTACAGTTAGTTGCCTGAAGATAGGTAGGACAAACCTACTAAGTCTTAGATCAGAATGAACATGAACAAAATTGTTACACTGATGTAATTTTAAAGCGCTGAACGGGTAGAAGAGAAAGACTTTTGCATAATGGTGAAATCAAAAGTGTTTGTGCAATTTCACATTTCTGGAATCAATTAAAAATTCTCTGAGCTAATGTTTGTATCAGGGAAGTAAGAGATAAAAATGTGGATACTTTGTGTGGAATTCAGACACACTGGTTATGCTGCTCTTCTTGAACTGTGCAGTTGACCTATGCTCTGTCTACCCCATGGGTCATAACCTGTCGTGTGAGGGAATTGCTGGGGCGTTAGCTGTCTTTTTAAGGGAACTGAATCTCTTCCACTCTTTGCACAATTGCCACTTTATGAAATTCCAGCTACAAAATAGAGGACAATTATGCATTCATTGCAGTTGTTTGCTTTTGGTTAGATATTTCAATGAGTCTGGGCTAAAACCTGTTTCTGTGGTTAGCAAAAGTTTAGCATATTTTAAAAGATTTTCAGTTTTACTAAAGTTTTCATACAAATCTGCCTGTAAATCATATCTTTATTTATCCGTCTCCTTTGCCTCTTTCAGCTTTTTATGAAACCCTCTTGCATCCACTATTGAGTTAATGAATACTAAATTTAGTATGTAAGTAGTTTTGTAGAGGATTATGTTCCATATCTGTACCATATTAAGAAACTGTGGTGTTTGGTTGGCTTCTAAAGCTTCTTGACAGCTGGGGCATGACAAAGAAAGCTTTTCTGTATACTTGTTCTGAATTTTTTTGGGCATGGATTATCAAGTAGCCATAAATAAGCCTTATTGACCCAGGTTATTATTTTATGTTTGCTTTCACACATTTCACATACTGAGTTGTGTTGTGTGTTTTTTTTCCAAAGGAATAGGTCAGGGTTAGTAACTTCCTGGGTGATATTCTGAGAACGAGCTAAACCAGAAGGACTTGATTTTTTACAAACATGTATTTCTGTAGCCATCATGAATAAAATACTAGATTTTAAATTATGGTTTTGACTACTTGAAATTGAAAGTTACTACAATTGTGCTATCATAGATACAGAAGCAAACTTGTGATAGGAACATTAGTAAAGATTAAGAGTAGGAATTTGATCTCAATAACAAAATCTGTTCAAATCACAAGTTTGTGTGGTTTCTTTTCCTCCTTTTTAATACATTATTAAACTTAAGTCATCTTTTGGAACAGTTTTTCCGTGGTTTTCTTTTTAGCTGTGCTCATAAAAAATAAATAAATGATTTTTCACTTGTACGACATGATCCTGCTGGTATTGATCAAAATTAGTACTACCTCTCTTGCTTTAAGCAGTGTATGATCCTTTATATTAGATCCTGGAACTGGTTTTGGAACCCGAATTTTCTACTCACTAGCTTTATTTGGTAGAGTTTAATGTTGTTAGCAGACATGAGCAGGGCTTTTACAAAGCAGTTCTGACATATTGTTAAGTAGGCTTTAGATTGTAGGAATTCATTTGATACTTTGTTCTTGCTCTTTTATTGAAGTGTGTGCATTGCCAATTAGTATTTGGGGTTATGTTCAGATTCTTGAACATATCAAACCCTCAAAACCATCCAGTTTCTTGTTAATGCAATAACAGCCTCATCATAAGACTTTGTATTATAAGTGACTTTCCTACAGTTGCACACCCTTGAGGTCCATCTTTACTAAATGCAACATGACCCAATTCCTGTACTTCCAAGGGAAAGTTTAAAAAAGCTCTTCTGTTTCATAAAGTGATGAAATCTTTTTGCATTTATTTTGGATTTCTTGGTGGGTTGGGGTCATGCTGGCGTGGAGACAACTGTCTTATTTTTAACTGCTTCCCAGTGGGGAACATATTATCTGTAAAAAGCCCCGTTAGAAGCTACAGAAATGCATGTGTTCTCAGAATTCTGTACTATATAGACGACATGTGTAATTTATGTAAAACTTTTGGGATTTGCACCTTCGATTATTTTGTAGGAAGGAAAATGATGTATTGTCAAATCATGCTACATGTTTTACTTTTTGAAAGAAGGTGTGATTGTATTTATACAAGGTTGCTCAACTCCTGTAAGAAAGGTTATTAATGTGAGAAATTATTTGCTGAGGTAAACCACCTGTGTTAGACAGCAAAATTCATCACTCCAGTCTTGTTTAGTCATGTACAAAATACACTGTAAACATTAAAAATTCAAGGGAATTAATGCTTTAGCCAAAATATTTTCAGGCCATCCTAGAAGGAATGCTGGGGATTGATGATAAATAGTTTTGATGATGTCAACACAAACAGTTTCTTTTTTGGGTTTAGGTTGCCGCAAGTAAGGTATAGTTTTTTGACAGGTGATTGAGTGTGCTGTGACCCCACTGAATGTGTTTACCCTCTTCCTGTTTGCAAGGCAGTAAGACCAGGCATGCAGGTAGTTGTGAAGTAGTTAATGATGTAAATTTTGGCAAGTGAAAGTGCAACTTATCCGACAAATTATATGCTAATAATGCAAGATTTCTATTGCACTTAGGCCTTCTTATTGTTTCTTTAAAATGTTTACTTTTCATGTTGTCATTGCATTTTGAAATATTTTGTAGTTTGTCTAGCTCCCAAGTCAGTCTTCTGCAGTCCCATTATATTAGTATTCATCTTGTTTTGTATATCTATTCTTTATCGTTTTAAGGAAAATTTGATTTTTTCCTATTTCCTAGCGAGTATTAAAAAGTGTGCTTCCCAGGACTCCTGAATTCGAATTACAAGTCAAGCTTCTTCAAACTGGTGTTCACAGAACAAAATGCTGTTTCTATTTATCCAATATCCTTCCCTCTAGATAATACAGTGTCAGTATTTATAGTAGCCATGTTTTTGAATGAAGAGGAGAAGAAGGGGAGAAGAACTTGAAGGGGAGAAGAACTCTGTGACACATGGGATTTCCTAAAAAAGTGCAAGAGTTTTTGCAAGTAAAAAAGATTTGTGGGATAGAGTGTGAGGTATCATTTTGACATTCTGAAGACCTGAGTTTGTCAGTCTGAGCATGACATTTGTTTGCGACCTTGTTCAACTGTATAAGTTCCAAATTATGAACATATTTGAACAACATGTTTGAATAAATGTTTGGAACCTACATTTCAGTCTTCTTTCTCCCAAGGAGGAAAATGCCTCTAAGTATAATGAGGATAATGGACTTTGACAAATTTAAGGAACAGATAAGTAGTCTCCTGAAGGAAGATCTTCTGAAGCACATTGTGAGCTGGAGACACAGACTCTGGTAGATGTATGCAAACCATTTTGAGAGGTGGCGCAAAGGGGACAGGCAACTCTGTAAAATACCTTTATGACTGCATCAGAAGCTCTTCAATAATCTGAATCAGAAAGAAATAATAAAAAAACAAACCAAACAAACAAACAAAAAACAACCAAGAAAACCCAAACAAACAAGCAAAACCCCTATGAAACAAAAAACCCTGAAGAACTGTATGCATAAATAGGCATAAGAATAGAGAAAAAAAACTGGAAATAAAGATAACATAAAGTAGTGCAAAATGGAAACCCTATGTTAATTAGAAATTGATAAGGAAAAAAAATCATTAATGGTTAAGTCAATGTTGTATGCATATAAAAAATAGAAAATACTATATTTCCATTATAAAATCATAGAATCATTGACTGTTAAGAGGTTGGAAGGAGCCTTAAAGGTCATCTTGTCCCAGCCTGCCCTGCTATGGGCAGGGGTACCTCCCACTAGACCAGGTTGCTCAAGGCCTTAAATATGAAGAAGAGATAAAATATAGAATGGTGTAGAGAAAGCTGAAGAATTCAGTGCCGCTCTTCATACGCCATCATACAGAATTATTTGACAATACCGAATTAAAGTGTTTTAATGACTACATAGGGTACATGAGAAACATGGGGACATAGGGCTTATGAGGAGGTACATGCTGAAGTATGGCTGCCTAAAAAAAAGACCTTAAAAATAAAATGAACAAATAAAATTAAAAATTAATGACTGAGAGCTTTCTCTGAATCTTTTACATTTTGAGAAGTCGTGGTGGACGGCTCTAGGATGAAAATATATTTGTGGGCTTCAGAATAAGAAAAACAGAACCATGTTGTCATAACCATTCTGAGCTGAACCCTTGGAAATAGTCTAGAACAAGAATTTAATATGTACAAAAAGTGAATTTACCTCTAGAGTACTTTTGACAGGGTAACAGATCCATAGAAATCTGTAGATGTAACACACCTTGAGTTTAGTGCACCCTTTCATCCTGTCCTACGTGACATTCCTGTAGGCAAACTTGGGCTCTGTTTCATCGTTATCCTGTGATGTGTGAGAAGCAATGAGTTACTGTTAGTATTCTGCCAGATTATGAAAATATGTCAGCAGTCTTGCATTTGTCAGTCCTGGGCAGAGTATTGCTTTCAGTGTTTTCATTAATGATGTTGATGATAGACTAATGTATACTTGTAAAAGCTGCAGATAAAAATCAAGGTTTTAACATTGTGTAAAGGGCTTGGTGGGGATCGGCAATCAGAATTTTGGAAAACGTCTTTAGAGTGACAAGTTAATATTTGTTCAAGATTTGTGGGAACTGTTACAGTCAAAAATGAGAAATTAAATGCCCCAAAATGAAAATACATGGCTAATCAGTTATATTCAGTCAGAAATGAAACATGAGTTAACAATGTGATCCTGTAAAATGTACGAAGTTTTACTGTGTGCAAGATGTGAAAAACAATTATTCAAGTCAGTGCTTGAGGCCATATCTAGTATGTTGTGTAGTTTTGGTCATCACATTTTAAAGAAGAGTTGAAGACGCTAGAGAAAGTCCAAAAGATAAGAGTAAGAATGATGAAGGATTTGGAAGACATGACCTGTAAAAGATATTGCTAGAATTTGTTTTATTTAATTTATAAAATGGATGACTCAGAGAAAATATGTTGTCTCTATTATGCACAAATTTGTTGCAAGCGGGATGATGATATGCTTTTCTTGTCCACTTAGTGAAACAGAAGAATAAATGGGGTTAATCTACAGATTGAGTTTAGGGTAAAAACATAAAAACTCATCAGACAGTAAATCTCTGCAATAAACTACTTTCATGTATTTTCTTTTCTGGACTTTTCCTCAAATTTGCTAAATGTCTGACAAATGAGTCAAGTATAATTGCTTTTCTTTATTTTCTGTTACTGAAGTAGATATTCTGCAAGATCTCATTTCCCATTCATTAATATGACTCCATAACATTTATGTTTATTGTACCAGGTTTATTTAGCATTTTTGTGTCTTGTTTCCTTATGCTTCAAATAAAACGATACTCTCTCTCTATTTGGTAGTTGTGGTGAGAGTATATGCACATGAAATATTTAGATTTCTTGGGTACTGTGACAATGGAAGCCATATACGTTTACACTGTAGAGTGACAGACAGCTACTCTATGCAAAGTCATTGTGAAAATGACATTTCTTTGTCTTGAATTCTTGTTTTCTATTTCTGGAAGATCGGAACGTACGGTGGCTTCACAGAGTTGTAAAGGAGGTATCTAACCTCAGTTGTGCCTCTTGGGACCCATTGGACAATTTTTGGAGAAGTGTTATTTGCATATCTCAAATCAACTCTTTGGCAAGTATGGGAAAAGTTCCCAGCTGCCAGTTTTGACAGCCACAATTCTGGCAGCTGTTAGCCTTGAAGGGGAAGGAGAAAAAAAAAAAAAAAAAAGTAGTAATGGCATTGGTATTTTTGTAGAGCTTGGGTGACATTTAATTTTACCTGCTGAAAATAATAAAAATAAAAAGGCACAAATGTGAAGGAGAGAAAAAGGTTCCAAGTCATGGAGCAGATAATAGTAATTTAGTATTTTAAAGCAACTCAATGACTATTTCATCTCTGAACAGTTCCTCTTGCAGCTTGTTAAATTGAAAGTAGAAATAAGAAATTATAGGCTGAAGGAATCGGGTTAAAAATAAATCCTCAAGTGGGCCAGCAAACTGCAACTTCTTGGGGAAAAGTGGTTTAGCAAATGTCAGTTTTCTGTTGTTATTTTCACAAGAAAATGTCTGATACTGCTAAGTATTTCTCAAAAGGCAGGTTACTTTAATATAGAGGTAAAGATATATAATAGTGATTGTATAGAACAGTTTTTTAGGTGTTTGAAGGATTTAGAGGGAAAACTTTATGAAGGGGAGAGATGTTGTTTCATGCATTTTATTTTCACTTGCAATATTTCAATTACATTTCGACAAAATAAAACATGAATTTTTTCAATGAAGTGTGAGGGGATTTTAGGGAGACATCTTGATGTGGCTTGGCACTGGTTGCTGGCTATTTTAGTGGGATTTGTATTTTCATTCACTAGGAGACTATAGTCTTCTAAATGCAAAGCTGATATTGCAAAAAGTTTTGCTCTATTAGGAAGCACGTAATTTGACCTGAAGGTCACATTACATTTTCTCTTGTGTTGAAGTATTATGGATAGTATTAATCTGTATTTGTCTTTTGTTTTCTGCTATATGTTATCGTGATGCATTGCCATTACAATAGCAAATAGCCTGTCATCACATTTACTGGACCGTAACCCTCTTGGGATGATCACTGAATTTTCATCAAGACTGAAATGATTAGTGTTTCTGATTATGATAATCAAATAACTAATTAGCTATCATGTTTCAGAAAAGACATAAAACTTAAAATGTTTTCAGAATATGTTAAGACACAAGTTTTAAGGTACTTCCACTTGTTTTTGGTTTTGTGTTTTGTTTATTTTTGTTTGTTTGTTTGTTTGTTTGTTGTTGTTGTTTTTGTTTTTTTTTTCCGGAAAACTTAGGACATGTAGGATGAAATGGAAGTTGCCAATTTTTACTGAAAAGGAGCTGAGTGGTTTCTCACTCTGTCCTGTTTTTCTGTTCCTTCCCCATAATTTTGGGCATAGCTTATTGAAACAAATACTGTGGAATTACTACTGGATTGTATAAGAAAAGGCAATACATTTTGTTTCTGGGGTTTGTTTGTTTTTTTCCTCTTTTCTTTATATTTTGTGCCCTCTTTTTCAGATTTTCAGAAGTGTTGAAGTCTGATTAGATGTCAGTGTATAGGCAGAGATAGGTCTCATCTTCACAGATTGCCTCACAGTGGTGTTGCATTGTGGCACTGAGATGCTGTTCTTCTCACCTTTATGTCTATTTTCTCTTTTTGTATTTGAACATGATGAAAACTTGTCGTAGTGTTTCATTCAGATTTCCTGACTTAAAAAGTGAGTGTCTGACTGGAATTGTTGGGCTTGGGCCATTTTTTGTTTGTATTTTTTTTTTTTTCCTTAATATTTATTTGTTTAATGATATGTCAGGGAAAGAAGGCAATGTTGGAGTTTGTTAAAGGATTCATTGCAGATAATTCCAGTTCCTTGTCCTTTTCCAGAACTGCTGTTGGATCCAGATACTTGTAATTGCATTGTTTTCCACGCTGTCCTTCATCTGTGCTCATTTTAAATGTCACAGAGAGAGGTGGTGACATTATGCTAATTTGTAATGGATTCTAGTGTTACATTGCCCCATTTCTTTGACCTCAGCAAAGAGCACTTGCTGAGAAGAACAGAGGATGATTACCTCCCCTCTGAGCATGAACTAGCTGCTATGGCTACATGACCTTGGATTTAAAGAATAAACTCTAAAATTGCTGTGCAGAGGTTGTACAGGTTTTGTGCCTAAAACAAAGAGGGGATTTCAAAGAGATTTTTTTTCTCCTCTGTGGCTGAGTTTATAGATTCTTCCCCATACAATATATCTCTTATTCAGAAATTCCCCTGTCCAAGCTTGTGAGATCAGTTTTCAGTAAATGTGAAAAGAACTGTGGCTCATATATATTTAGGATATACTCTTTAAGAGATATGAAGCTTTTATAGGAGAATTAGATGAAAGACAAAGTATTGGAGTTTATTATGAGTTCATGGCTGGAATTAGACTGTACCTGTATCAAGATAAGGATCTTGCCTGAAAGATTGCTGTGGTTTGATCCTTCTGCAACATAAATGCAGGAATTATTGAGCTCCCGACTACAAAAAGACTCTCAAAGCAGCCCCTGAAACTATATCAGTTCTGAACTGCTAGAATATAAAAAAATGGTGACAGGATCAAAGCCATAGTCCAGCCATTACTGCTCTTTTTAAAAGAGAACTGAACAGGGTCATGTGAGAAGACCCTATGAATGGTGGAATTGAAGGAAGCTTTCAGTCTTCCTTTGAAAATATACTGGCATTAATATGATTTTGAAGAGCATGAATAAGAAGCTCTATAGTCAAAGGACTGCTGCAGGAGTAGGTTTTTTGGCCTTTTAAAAGTTAGTTACAATTACACTGGAGCTCCAAATAAGGGGCGAGTAAAGCCTGAGGACTCAATTCTGAATTCATTCCTCACCCAAAACTCTCCCTCATGCTCCATGGGAGGATAAGGGGGAGTTTTGTGTTATGCAACACTGTATCAGTTCTTGATTCTGGTTCACAGTGAAAGATAAATCCACTGTACAACTTTCTCATTTCTTCTGAATCAAAGCAAAACAAAAGAGAAAAATCCAGTAAACAGATTGGAATTCCTTTTGGGAAAAATAATCTATTTTCTCCAGATGTGTTCTGTTACTTTGATTTTGAAATATTAGGTGGCTCACACTTGGTGAAAGTCAAAGGCTATTGATTTCTACCCGTGGAATAACTAATATTTTCATATAATACTTTTGATTTTGAATCTTGACGCTAATTATTTTTTCTCTTGCTGACTATCAGATCATTAATGGTAGTGAAGTGAAATCTCTAAGACTATCAATGATTTGATGGATTTGATTTTTTCCATCAGCAGAACAGGAAAAGTAAAATTGTGCTCTGAATAGGTGCAGAGTGAACGTCAATTGTAACTTACTGTAGCATTTTTCTCTCCATTTTATAGATAGATTTTATTTGTTCTTGAAGGAATAGACCTTGGCTTTGGTACCCCTTTGAACTTCATAGATTTTAAAATTTCATAGTGGGCTAGATTTTTGTGGATTTAAAATGAAGGAAAGAACACTAATCCTAGTAAAAAAACCCTCAAGCTTTTCAGTCACACTGAATGTCTTCCTGTCTTCATATTTATTATCTTTTCACCCCTTGAAGCTTGCAATTGTTTGTGGTGCAAAGTTGGCAGAAAAGAAAGCTTAAGATGATATAGAGATATTATTTTAATGTTCATTATATTTTTATCTTACATAGTGAAGGTTTGGGAATCAACTTACTTCAAAATGTCACCTGCATTCTGGTCACATTCACTGTCCCAAGGTCCAAATAAAGTATGCTCTATGTCTAAAATGTACAGTTGTGTGGGTGTACACATGTATTTGTGCAGATAATGAACTGGGTTTTTTTGTGTGTGTGTGTGCTCAGAATATCCCTAATTATAAGACCCTAATACATTATTAAAAATCTACAAAAATAAATCATATTTCTGTTAGCTTTATTTTTCTATAATTTCTAAACATGCAAAAAAACCCTTAACTCTTTTATTACATGTTCCATCACATCTGTAACAGCTGCTGAAATGCATCTGCTTGTGAATTGTGTGGAGTGCTTAGAAAGGTATTACAGTTTTATTTAGCAAGAGGTAAATTTGAACTCTGAGCTAAAATACAGCTAGTTTCCATATTTAGATAGGCAATCACTTATTTTAATCAGATCTCAGTATTACAGTGTCATACTTCACCTGTTTCAGAAATAAATTTCTGTGGGAATAGGCTGCACAGCAGGCTGGGATTTTTTAGCACTGTGGTAAGATCGTATTTCATATTAAATATCTAAAAAGAGTGAATTCTGTGGTGTAAAGCTAAGTTTATAAAATTGTATGATACAAATAGTATGTTCACTACACAGAACCCTTCAGTTCTTTGGTAGAGTTAATCTATTAGCAGCAAATGGAATGATATCCTTTAGTTATCAATGAATATATCTGATGTATTCTTCCTAACACATTATTTGGATGAAAATTACATTTGTATTCATCTGGTTGTAAAGTTACAAATGGCTACATTTCTTGCAATAATTTATTTTAAGCATAATATTAAGGAGATCACAGTGATCTGTAATACAAATCTGTAGAGGTGTTATCCTATTGCCATTTGAAACCTTTCATTGCATTTTCCTTCTATGAAATAAATTTTTGGCAAGGAAATAAATGTAGGTGAGGAAGTAGCAAGGCAGATCCCATTACTGTTCAAAGTATGTTTTGATGAGAATTTTTTAAAATGCATACCCATGGCAACTTGGACAGAACAAGGGTATAAAATTCAAATACAATGGTTATGAAGCATTGAAACCTGAGAAACAGGCAGAGAATATCCACACCAAATGTGTCTGCATTCCTTCTGCTTTGTGAATAGTGACTTAAAATTCTAGTTTGAATGTTGTATGATGGAAAGATGGACAGAAGTGGAATGTGAATAATCTCTGCAGTTGGGCTTTGAAATACAAGATTGGCTTTCCTAAATATGAAGTTTTGCTTACCATTCTCCAATTCCTTCCTTTTTTCTTCATTTTTTTCCCTTGGCACACTTAATGCTTTGTTGGATTTTAGCTCAACTATTCTGGCTTGCATATTGCAGATCATTTACTAGGAACCTGCTGGGTTACTTTCAAAAAGTTCTTCAGTTCTTAAATAAATCACCAACAATTCTATTGTAATTGTACATTTAATGTATTATTTGCAAACCCTTATTTTGAATGGGTAACTGAATAGTGATTTATGTTATGTTTCTGCAGTATGTTGGCTGTTACATGTGCAACGGATGCACTGTTAAACTTCGGTTCTAATTTAAGTATTGTCAATGAATTCTAGTTTATTTTTTTCTGTTTCATTATTCACTTTTAAACAAGGTATTTAAAAATAGATCTGGTTAAACTTAATTTTCCCTGATATTTTTAGGTGTGTTTAATTATGAACATATACCATGGAGCCAAAGTGTTCTAAATGTACTCTAATTGGAATAAAGCATGAAGTGGAAAAAGATGTTATCACTTTTTGGTATCTTTATGTCTTTGTTTAGTTTTAGTGTCACAGTTTCAGAGTTAAAGGAAGAGAGTTATTCTTAACATGACATATATCCCTGATTCAATCCTTATCCACTGCTGGTTGTTGCTTTCCACTGTGAACACCATCCCTCTTCACAGACCTGGAAGCCCTTGTCAGGGAAGACTTGGGCAAAGAAAGCATTCAGCACCTCAGCCGTGCTTGTGCCTGCTGTCACTAAGAAACCTGCACTGTTCAGTAACAGTACAACATTTCCGTTGTTCACTCTTTCACTACCCGCACCGCAATAGAAATTCTTGTTCTTATGTCCGTTGCAAGTGTCAGTTTTAGGTGTGTTTCTGCTCTCCTAACACCAGCCCTCTGTGCCCTAGAAGTGATTATAAATTGCTCCTTTTGTGACTTGTTCTGCTTTCATCTCTTGTAAAATGCCTTTTTCTACATTGGAACAATACGGTATTGTACAACTATATAGTTGTGTACAACTATATATAGTTGTGTGGCCAGCAGAACGAGGGATTCTGCCTCTCTGTTGGGGTCCCCAGGATATGAACACACTGGAATGAGTCCAGAGGAGGGGCCACCAAGAAGATTAGAAAGATGGAGCAACTCTCCTGGGAGGAAAAGCTGAGAAAGTGGGCGTTGTTCAGCCTGGGGAAGGGAAGGCTTTAAGGTGGCCTAATTCCAGCCTTGCAGTACCTGAAAGGAGCCTACAAGAAAGATGGAGAGGGACTTTATATGAGTGTGTAGTGACAGGACAGGGGGCAATTTTAAACTGAAAAATGAGAGGTTTAGATTAGGTATTACAAAGAAATTCTTTACTGTGAGGATGGTGAAGCATTGGAACTGGTTGCCCCAAGAAGCTGGGGATGCCCCATCCCTGGAGATTTTTAAGGTCTCATTTGAAGGGGCTCTTAAGGAGCAATTTGGTCTAGTGGAAGGTGTCCTTTCTCATGGCAGCGTGGTTGGAACTACATAAGATTTAAGGTCTCTTCCAAGACAAGCCATTCTATGATTCTGTGATACTTAACTCTACTGATACATGATATAAAAATAGATTACAGCTTTGTAAATATTCTGCTTCTTGGTGTATTATTATCCTGTGATCTTTGCAATGATACAAGTCAGTGAGTATTTATTTGTATTTATTTATTTGCTGTTGTGGTCCAACAGTCTTTCATGGTACACTTTTTATGACTAAGTGCTTATTCAGATTGGTTGGGATATATTTCAGTAGTATTTAACTTGTACCAAACTTGATTTAGTGTGCATCAGGTACAGTGGAAAAGAATCAACATCCTTTTCCTGATATAAACATTTTCTAGAACATTGTAAGACTTACTATTGACACAAGTTGTTGAATAAGCAAAATGGAAATTAAGTTTTCCATCTTAAGGTTTCAACACTATAAAAATGTAAAAGGTAAGTGCTTTGAAGGAATAAAATGGCTGCTGATGGTAGTAATATCCTTTTCAGGTGTAAAGCTATATAAATACACGCTCATTTTTATCTAAACATAAACAAATGGTTGCTTGATTACCTTCCTCCTCCCACAGACCCCTCTATTTTGATCTCCATTTTGAAGAAATTTTCCACTTTTTGTTCTAAGGAACTTAGAGTATAGTCCTTACCTATTCCTTCCAATCCATGTTCTTTATACTCTTTCCTCACTAAAGCCTGTGAAAGAATGTATTTCCTGCAGGGCTTTTAAATTTACAGCATGGGGTTCTTAATGAGGGAGTAGAAATTGAAGCGAATAAATAAGTAAAACATGGTTTAGTGAGGAATAACTGGTGTAACTGAGAGAGTACTAACTCAGTCCTGATGTCTGTTGGTATTTTAATGCATCCTGCAGCATAAATATAAGACTCCTGCCTCCTTAATTATAGAAAACACATTTTATAATGGTTCTATTGATCTTTTGTGAACAATGTTGATCTTGTAGGAAGGGTAGATGGTGCAGCTAAATAACAATGTACACTGCTATTGCTTTCCAGCAGGGTACAGGCATTGAGTGCTTCTTAAACAAAAAATATTCAATTATTCGTGTAATTTATGTAGCATATATTTTCAATATTCTAAAAAGCAAGTGAATATCATTCTCAATTTCATGACTGGGATTGTTATCAGCTTCTGTCATTCATAGGAAATTACATCCTAAAATCTCAATAGATAGTGTGTAGCTGCTGTAAAAGCTAGTGAGATGAGGTAATGCTATGTAGGCAGCACAGATTGTCCCTGATTGAATGCAGATTGAATATAGCGTTTGGAAGAACTTTTGCCAATCACTGAAAATAGTCATTATGTAATTAAAATGAAAGAAATACCTTCCTGGGTTGTGTGACTTTTTTATAAGGAAACTAATTAGTGATCTTAAAATAACAATGATATTTCAAGCTGGATAAACCTTGCAGAAAACTGGTAGCAGAGATCGTAAAGTACAATGAAGTTCAAGCTATCCTACCTTTTTTCAGTCACTTATCAACACCTTTTTCGACCACAAGTGCTGAGTTCTGGCACCGAATAGGAAATCTCTGACCTTGTCTAGAGAAGCTGTTCTTTGTATTAGGCTATATTTAATTACTGATTAGATACCATAGCTAATCCTGAGATACAAAATATAGAACTCTGTAATTTTTTTCCTGGTCTTTAAATGTTTTTTTAATCTAGTCTTTTCTTACTTAAGTAGAGTTTGGAAACACAAGCTGACTATATACACTGTGTCAGATATGTCATTCCAGGAGATGGACAAAATCCTTCTGACGTTACTCACAAGGGATAGCTTTGCATAATTCAATGCAACTGGAAAGAGTATTTGATAATAAGAATAAAGGTCAGAAACACAGGAGGAAAAATTGTCTTTCTTTTACAAACAAAAAGCATAAGTACACAGTGTGCCAAATTTCATGCGTCATTGGATGGGGGAATGAATTGTGTGGGATCTGACAAGTTCCAAGTACTATCTAATGGCATTTTAAATTCTTATGTTTTATTGTGACTTTTCACAAATACTGTTTGTTACAATTTAGCAGATCCTTCAAAGAAATTACATGCTCTTCAGGAAAATGAGCAGCTATAGGAGGCAAGCAAGCTTACTCAAACAACTGAGACCTCTGAATTCATTCTGTCTCTCTCACAAGATAGAGAAGCAGTAGTATTTCAAAAGAAAACATTTAGATTTTTACAATACTGCTGCAAAATTACACTATTTGCTGTCAAGAGAGTAGAATGTAGGGGTCCTATTCAGTGACCTTTGATACAAAGAAATAATGGGCTGAAGTTGGTAAATAATTTTTTGTAGCATATTTGTCATTATGGAGTTTTCTTACCTTATGTATCCATCATTAAATATTTCCTATCATAAGAAAAAATGATGAAAAATCCATAAAGAATTTTAATAAGTAGGTGGACTGGTGTTCAAGATACCGTTTTGGGAGAAGTTTGATCTGAGTCTGGCAAGGACTCATTCAATCATTCAGAATGAGCAAGGATTTTTATGGTGTCCTTTCTTTCAGTCTCCAGTCTTCTTGTTGCACTTGTTAGCAGAGAAGAGGTAATGTTTATAAAAATATAGCTTGTAAGTCCTAACTCTATTCTCTGTAATGATGTGGCACACTTCTGTTGATGTATGCTGAGTTCTGCTCTGTTAATAATTTGGACCACTCTAAGGTCAAAATTGCAGCTCCCAGCTTGGCCTTTTGTCCTGCTTGCGGCCTTGTTGTGTCAGTCCATGACCCAAATACATATTATCTCTTTTTATGATTCGTGTTACTTGTGGGATTTAAGACTGCTGTCATCTGAACAGGAGTCAGTAACTGATGTAAATAGGTCATGATATATTGATAGTCTTTGGATGGGGAACAAAGCCTTGTCTTTCCATCAATATAGAAATAGGAAGGAACAGAATATGTGAGATACTTGCATTTAAATATCCGCTTATTCTCCTGGGCAGTCACGTTTTGTATTAGCTTAAGAACTGTAACATACAGCAGTGTATATGGTAAGCAACAGTAATATAGCTGAACTGTTTGAAAGGCATGCAATTTCCTAGAAAGCTGTCAGTGAATACTTCATGTATAGTCAGTGTATAGTAATGCAGGACGAAGCAGAGCTCTAAGAGTGATCCATAGTCTGGCGCTGAGTTTCTACGAGCCATTCAGCTTTCCTGCGTAAAATTATCGGACTTTCAGATTTACAGATATTTTCAGTGATTTCCTGACTTGCTCTGTCTGGAGCACTTGATGTTATTTTTTTCGGCAGTGAAGCTCGTTATGGATAATCACCTTGAGCTGTGAGTAGCTGACTAGTTTTTCACAATCATTTGGCAGTCAAATTCGGTGCAAATCAGCCTAGCAAAGTTGACAGTATTCTTCTCACAACTGTGCATGAAATCCCTGTGTGATAGTTTCTCATTTGCAGAAGACTGGAAAAAGATATTATGAGGTATGTTTCTAGGGAGTCTTCATGTTTGTGTCACTGACTTTCTCCTTGATCACTTCAAGGGTTCTCTTTTATGCTGCTGTATCCTCATTAATTTTGTTGCCATTTTCAACCTGTTTTTCAATCCCTTTTTTTGTGTTATTTTGCTTTACTTTGTATAGACTATTCATTTATTAATATTAGTTATATAAAATTAGACAAGGGGAAAAATCTCTTACATTAATGCCATGAAATAAAATGGTTCTGAAAAGATGCTGCAGAAATACTGCTTTTCAGTCAAGCAGTTCAAAGAACTTAAACTTGGCAAGTCTTATTAGATTCTGGTGTTGGAAATTTCTTCTAGAGTCTTCGTTGTGCTTTTCAATTTTATTCAGTTTTGGGGTTTTGTTTTTCTATTTAGCTCAGTAATCTGATTTTCAGAATGCTCTGACAAAAAAATACTGAGCATGTCTAGGTCAGATCCATATTACATTATGAACAGTGTGTCACAAGCACACTGAGGTCAGAGTAAATGTCATTAGGAGGATGGGATGGTCTTCATTTACACAAAAATTTTAAACCTTTAAACTATGAAGTTTATTGACAAGTGCTGCATAGGTCTTTCTTAAGATCTACCAACATTAGCAGATTTGACAATAGTATCCAGTTTGGTCATCTCATCTAATACTGTGATTGCCTTTCTTTGGCATTGACTAAATCAAATTTGCCATTTGATTAAAGACTAGTCCTTGAATTCTAGGTACTTCCCAAATCTAGTCAGAGATTGCTTATTTAACACAAGATGGGAGTATCTCAACTTAGCTGTTTCTCTTATGAGAGAAACTACCTATTAAATGGGTTGCTTAATATAAAAAGTTGAGAAATACATTTTTACTTATTATTTTCTCAGATTTAAAATTGCTGTATCAAACTTCTCAATTTTATATTTAGCATGGCAAACATCAGTGTCAAACACCATTTTTCAATAGTAAACAGAATGTGTTTTGGCAGGTGTGGGATTTCAGAAGATACCTAGATACAGATGAATTTAACTTATCTTTTTTTTTCATTTGCTTTAATTTAATAGAGCAGTTCAGCCTTAGTTTATCATTTGGCATTTTCAGTGTTTTATGCTCATAGCCATGTCTCACCACAAAAGATGTTTTGCTTCCTTTGTGCATCTTCTTTGGTCCACAAAAGTTATTCAAGTGCAAAAGGTTGGAAGCATGCAGATGTAAAATTCCAGCACAAACATGACAGTCAGATTATATCTTCTGACTGTCCTGGACTAACTTGAGCTCCTAGAGTTGATCTACCCATAGAAGTCCAAAAATAGTTTAACTCTGGATTTAGGATTCTATAGGAATGCTTAACTGTGCACTGTAAGACTAAACAGATCTTCCTGGTTATCTTGGCAATAACAGCAAAGGAATGGGATGAAAAAAAAAATCTCTTTAGGCTGATATGAGTCAAGAATCTCCTGGATTGTAGATTAATTTGAGAATTTGGCTTGTCTGTTATCATTGCAGTAATAGGAGTAAGAGTGGCACAAAGTAGAGACAGACTAGTCCTTTTTCTCCCCATGCTGGAGGAAGAAGAAAAAACCTGCCCAAACACCGTTAGTGATATATCAGGTTGACTTTATGCTGTAGTCCAGCAATATGATAGCAGCATATGTATATGCATTACTGATCAAGTAGATGTCGATTTAGCTATGGCAATGTTATGTTCAGTGTGGGCTGAAATGCTCTCATGCCTCATCCTTTGGGAGATTTGGCACACTGGTCTAACAGTTGTCCTTAGCTTGTTCCACTACGATCATTGCTCAAGGTTGTATTTGGGGTCTGACTGCAGAAGCACCTGGAACTACAGTGTAGGCAGAACAGTGGGAATATAAATTGTAAATATAGATAAAGTATACATTTTTCTTTCAGTGCTGGGTTTGGTTCATTTGGTTCTTCCACTCCCTATCTCTCCCTTTGGAGAGGGAGTTGCTTGTTTTCCTTCCCTCCAGAACAAACCAAGCAGGAAGGATGTAGTTGAATGTGTCAGCTCATCCAGTTGTGTTTATAAGAATATGATCTGTATTTCTCTGGATTCCTATATCCCTTCAAACCTCTTTTTGTGTCTGAAGGTGCATTTGTCTAAGACAGCAAAGGAGAAACTTAAGAAGTTAAAGTAAAATATCAGTAATTGATAAGAAGTTAAAAAAGATTTCTTATTATGTGTGTTTTCTGTTTTATTAGTGTGACTGTGTTTAATGCTCAGTGGTTTGCAATTTCAAGAAAAGTTTAAATCTCTGTTTCTGTGTACTCCCAAACCTGAAGTGCATTCTATGAAATATAGCTTATGAGGCACACATGCCCATGCACTCACCCTGCAAAATTTGTGAAAATTTCTCTGTCCTTCAAAAGTTAGTTTTCCCCTGCATTTCTTTACCTTTGTATAGCAAGACATTAGTGCAATTCTTTTATCCCCTTCTTTTATTGCATCAATAAAAGTTCTTCTTGGCAAACCCTGTTTGGCAACAGCTTTTACTGCATGCTCAAATAAAAACTAGTATGGAACAGCATACAAACACGATGTAATATCTTGAAGTGTGAATTAGTAACCTTCAAAGTGGGTTTGCTGTCTTGCCATTCATGGAAATATACACAGAGATCCTACTTTAATAGATGGCAGTGTTTGCCTCTCTGACATACTTGTTTGTACAGTGAATAAAGGACAAAAAATATTTCTAAGGGGGTCTGTCCTACCTGTAGTAGAACACAAGTTTTGCATTAAGGAGCAGTAAAAATTCGTATTTCCTTTCTCATTTTCCTTCTAGCTCAAAGTTATAAAGGTCTTCTATTTAATATACTTTTTGATCTTTTCTTGAGAAATAAAACTGTTACAGGATATTTGGCTTTTGCTGGTGTAGCATCTAGGCAATAATAATTACAGATTAAACATTTAACTTTTTTTTAATACTGAGTTTCTCATTACTGTTGAGTATGTGTCATTAAACACCATGCCTCCATCTAAAGTGTGAACAGGTATTACTGTTACCTTCTTTTAAAATAATTAATTCCATGAGGAGTTTTATTTTTCATTTGTAAAAAAAGCATTGAATTTTCTGTTCTGAAAAAAACACCAAAACTTAAAAAAAACCAAAAAAATTGTAATAAAACTTGGTTATTTATCTCAAGCAGATAAACATTGATGACCATGATTAATTCTCACTAGTCTGAATTAAGAATTCCTTTTGAATTCCATCTCCTTGAAATGTTCAGAAACATGACTTAGAGATTTTTTCTGGAAAAAAAAAATCACCCTAGAACTATTGACAGTGAAGTAAATGACTGTGTCTAAATGGATCTATGTGGAATACTTCCAGCTTGGGGTGAACGTTTTGCCATATCTCATTTCTCTCAAAGGATGGGACCTCGGTAGCTGCACATGTGGTTTTCCACGAGACCAGCACAAATTTTACTCAGTGTCAAACAGAAAATGAATCTTTTTATGAACAAGGGTTTCTTCTGTAGTTGAATGGGGCTAAATCAAGACTAACGATTGAAAAAAATAGGAGACACAATTCAGAGGAACTGAAACCAGACCATTATAAGCATAAGGTTAAGCACCTAGATAAATGTTTGTTATGAAGGGCCATAATTGGGTGAGTCAGGCAAAGTGTGGAGTCCATAAAATCCAAAATCAAAAGGGTTCAGATTCTGGGAGCTCCAGAAGTTCTTTAAATCTTTTTTTAATGTCAGGAGGTTTGCTCTTTATCTAAGGGTGCACTTTTAATTAGGGGTCGCATCACTGTAGTAAGTGGGTGAATCGTACGTATTCAAAACCAGAAATCCCTGCAGATTCATACAATAATGTTTATTTTCAGAAAGCTTAATTGCATGTGGAAGCAGATGGAAAATTAATGGAGTTCACTTGATGTCTGGGAGCAACTGGAATTTGAGTGCAGAGTAGAACTGGCTGGAAAATGGAGGAAAAAAATAACACTTCACTCACATTTCACTCACCCTTCAAGTGGGACTACTTTTTTTCTTTAATGGATTTTTCGAGAGCTTCCACTTCTTCTCCTGTTTTATTCACAGAGGACATAATATATTTATTCCTTTCCATTTATCTTTTAATTTTTTTTTCCCCCAAAACAATTGCATCTTTTGGTGTTGCATTAATTGTCTCTTGGTTTAGCTTGTGTCTTCTGGCATTTGATGCAACAATATCTGTATTTTCAGACATTTTAAATATGCTGCTGTGGTGCTTCTTCCATAGCTGCTGCCTCGTTCTGCTGAATTTATAAGGAGAGCCCCAGAAATACAATGAGTAAATTATTTACTTCTTGCTATCGCAACATTTTTTTTTTTCACTGGTGATATGAATGGGTAGGTGAAAATCTAACAAATTCACTGGTTAACTAAATAGTTTAGTTAACTAAAATAATTAATCTCAGTACTTATTTCTTTCAATTATTCAATTAGCTTACATAAGAATGGTCCTAATACACTGTGTTCAAGAGTTCCTAGCCTATTATGTCACAGATTAGGACAAACATGTTGTTTATATATCACATATTTTTTGTTTATGTGTTTTTTTTTCCTCTGCTTTCCACTCCTGAAACCTGTGGTCTAAGTGACTTCTGGCTCAGGGGCTGTATTTTATCTTTGTATTCTGTAGGTCTTGATGGACTTCCATTCTGCAGTTACACATGGAAAAAGACTGGTGGTTTTTTTTAATTATTATTTTTCCTGTGCTTTTAGACATTTTCTATGCGTGTAAAACCTTATTTTACATTTCACTGATTTCAGCTGACAGCTGAAGTAAAGTAGTTGATGTTTCTATGCTATTTCTGTAGATCTGAATTGTTAATTTTCATCTGGGAGGTAAAATGCATGCACTTAATTTGTTTTCTGATGTACTTTTATGAAGTAACAACCGAGCATAACTGAGTAACAATCATAAGGGTTTTGACATAGCTTTTAAAATTATGTTATTTGATAACTATTTTGAAGTAGAAGACTAAATATAGAATAATTTTATATCTGTCCATTTTAGGCAAACATTTTGAATTCAAAGTGTGAAAAACAGCATTGGGTGAAATACTCAACTTGTCCCAAATGCTGTGATATTAATTAAAATGCCACTGGAAGCCAGATTAGGCAGTGTTTCAATACAAGTAGCTGTTCCTGTCACTGTGTTTGATGCTCCAGCTGAAGCAGTTTTACCAAGTCATTCAGTGTGCACTGTATGAGTGTCTCTGATAAGACTTCTTCCTTGTAGGGATGAAATCCAAAAATCAATGTCAGATGGAAATCAAAGTCCTCAAAGTTTGAAGGACTGATGGAAAGAGATTTTAATGAGTGCGAATTTCAATCTTTACCTTCATAAATTTGTCAGAAAGGGCAAGCATGAAATTCCTGGTTGTAGATGTCTGGGAGTCATGTTTGAAATTAAGGAGCTTAAAAAAAGTTCAAATTAAAATCAAGAGTAACATTGTGATTGAAATGAAGAAATACTTTTTCCCATATTTTACCTGGAAATGTAACTCAGATATTGAGGAAATTAAATATATGCCTGTACCTTTGTGAAACTGGTTGATAACCCCATTCCAATTACTTCTCAGTAATATACATAAAATTTAATTGATTCCATTCAAGTAGCTATTTCTTCTTTAAAATAAATAAAAAATCCCATCTCCCAGAAACATGCTTACTAGAGACACCACCAAGTAGAAAACTCAAACAAGGGAAATGAGGAAATGTAGCCTAATTTCTTTTTAATTTAAGCATGACATCACAAAAAAATATTCTGTAAGCTGAGGTTAATTTTGTTGATGATCAGTTACAGTCATACAGTCAATACTCCATTTTAATTGGTGGTACTTCTGCATCTGTGTCTTTTAATATAAACCCCATTTTTAAAAAAATAGTTCTATACTGATTTTTTTCCTGTTTAACCTAGTCGATTTTTTTTTTTGCTAAAAATTGTGGGCTTGTGCCATACATTTTATATTGCTACTTAAGAAGCAAATTTGAAACTATGATGGGCAAATCATTCAAGTGAAAACAAAGGTAGTTGCTCTTTCTTCATGTAACAGGATCAAATTAAAACTGAGTAATAAAAACAAAAGGAGAGAAATAAAGTGGAAGCTTATTCATTGCAACAGCTGGGCTCCATAGCTACTAATTCTAAACCTGAGATTTGCCTCTTTAAAATATTTACTGTAAAATAAAAATGCAATTAAGAAATGGGGGAAAACAGTTGAAAAAAATTTCTGCAATTTCTGCTAAACTTCTTTGGAGCAGGTTATATAGTCTGCTGAAGTAGGACCTTGGTCCTTTTGATATTTGGGATTATTTTTTCCTTCAATAAATATTACACTGAAAACACATAGCCTTATGATATTCTTCAGAAATCTGTGATAAAGATGTCCCTTTCTTACATGAACTTGGGCAACGGCATGCCTGTGCTTTGTGAAGTACAAAGACTTCACAGGTAGTGAGACTTTGAAAGAACTCTGCATGCCACAGGCATAGTCTTTTCCCAGGTGTGATTTGAGAGAAGAGCCATTTTGTACTCAGCTGCATGAAGCTAAAACTGGCAATGGAGACTCTTCATCCATGGAAATTCCCCAAACTTGACTAGACTAGATAAGGCCCTGAGCAAGCCAGTTTTGCTCTGAAGTTAGCTTCTGCTTTAAGGGGTTAGACTACATGATTACCCCAGTTCTCTTCCACTGTAAATTATTTTACAGTCATAAAATGCACTGTATTTTAAAATTTAGCATAATGGCCGGGCTCAGAGTATATCTTCCTGATGTGATAGCATCCTGTCCACAATAATGGCCATAGCTAAATATTGTGCTTTAACTCTGGCAGCTCAGATGTCTAAAACCTATTGAAATTAAATACAGCAGCTCCCCATGGGCATTTGAGAACCTTTTGCTCTATAGTCACCTAATCAGAGATTTACTTTATCATTCCCTTCTACATTTTCATCTTCTTGGGGAAAAAAAAAAATGCTCCTGAACTCCAAATGTTGTCATTTTGACTGAAGTTTAGCTTCAGCTACTTACATGTGCTTGCAGTGCTCAGTGTTTGCCTAGCAAGCCTTGCTCTGGAAATTAAAAGAAACGAAACAACCAAACCCCACAAGAAATTATATGCTCTTGGTTGTTACTTATTAGAAATAAAAATTTTGAGGAGATGAATACTTTTACAGAAAGGTTTTCCAAACCTGTTATCGCAAATACAATGCTAGTTACAGCTGTATTACCTTCTATTTCTACAACAACATTAAGAAGAAATGAGTCTGTCTCACTTTTGCTTTTTATATCTTGTTTTTCTGTCAGTTGTGAGTTGTTAGTAGAGGAGCTAGCTGGAAGAGACAAAATATATGCAGAGAAAGGGCTTTAGCCGGTATGAAATGCTTCTTACTGAACACTGACAGAGCCCGACCCTCCACTTTCTACTGTCCATATGCCACCATCTTCCCCTAGCCATGAAAAGAGGTTTTGCCAGTCCCCTAAATGAGGAACCAAACGTGACAGCTCAGCTGATGGTGTTGACATTGGCAGCAGGCTTGATGGACAGAACCAAACCCTGCCGTGGACTCTCTCCTGCTAATTAGCTGTTCGAAGGAACTCTGTGTGCCACAGGCACAGTCTTATTGGAAAAGGACATCTTTGCCATTCACCCTGACAGCTGTGATGCAGCTGTTCACAGTATGAATTGAGCACAGAGGGGGAGGGTGGGAGGTGGAGAAGGAGGAGGAGGAGGATTTAGAACAAGTGGCAGCTCTGGTATCTTGCTGTGCAGCCGTCCAGAGCTATAATAAACAACTGGAATGGAGAAGAGAGGAGATGGGAATTGAAATTTATAAAATGGGAACAGAGTTTAAGCACAAAACAAGAGGAAGAGTGAGAGGAAGGGAACAGGACTGCACTATGAGGGCTTTGTGAGGCACCTGGAGCTGTATGTTCTTGAGATTAGTGCAGGCTGAGGGGTTTAGCATACAAACCATCCTGGTTTTCTATAGACTGTGTGCATGTCCAGGGATATTAATGGGGGATGTGCTCCAGAATGTCCCACAAGTGCAAGTGTGGGGAGCAGCATGGGCCTGAATAACTTCTTGATGTACCATAGATCCGGCTTTGGAGACCGACTGAGGGAAGGACTTGAGAACAAGTACTTTCTGTTTGTTCTGAATGATTATGAGTGGGGAATGAGAGAGTTTGAGAAAGTGCTCCTGCTGTTTTCCAAAGCAAATACCCTTGCTGAGGCAGGAACTGTTACGTGCTAAAATATACTATTATTTGAGATGGGAATATGTCCTCTATTGGCACTGTGGAAGACATGTCTAACTTGGTTAAATGTTCACTATGTACTACAGAAGATAAAGGTGTGGGGTTGAGGATGTAGAAGATTCAGTTTTTCACTGGTGTACGTTTGTTAGTTCCCATTAACTTTTACTTCCAGTTGTTTGGTTTTTAATGGAGTGAGAGTGAGGTCCTATTTTGGACCTATTGTAATGGCAAACTATCAGTTTTAAACTTAGCAAGTATTTTATAATAAAGTTTTAGAGGGGGAATAGATTGCAAAATTATTTCCAAAGTTGAAGTAGGTTTACAATTTTTTTAAATGCTGATGTTACTTGGGAGGTAAAAAAAACAGTTCAGAATAAATAAGTGAAATAAGAATAACAACATTCTCCTCCCCAGAACTCAGTCTAAACACTTTAGTTAATGCTGAGCATTAAAAAAAAAAAAAAAAGCTATCACAGAATTAATTGATTTTCCTCTGTATTTTATAGAAGCAAAAAGATTAAGACAAATATTTTGTTTGCAATGTATCTGTCCTAGGCTAAGGGAAGAAGTGATAGATTGCTTTGAAAAACTTCCTTGTAGAAAGCTTCTGGTATAATTTTACAACTGAGTGGGTTAGGTTGTGATAGTATTGAGATTTGGGATGTTCCTGCAAATTGATTCTTTTTAAGTTTTTTTTCTTTTTATTGCTGATTACTTATGGGTTTTATTACATGCAGCTTCTCTTTTCTCCACTGACATACAGACAAAGTAGCTAACAGTACGCTGCAGTTGGTAGTGAAAAATGTCCCAAAGCAGATGTTTCTATTGTCATAGCAAAGAAACCACACATATGCTTATACACATCACCGGTGTTTGGTTGTTTTTTTTTGTTTTTTTTTAATATTTAGTACCAGGCTCTTGTTGCATCTTATCTTACACCGAAGAAACAATAAATATAAAAATAAAAAATAATACCCTTCCCCCCAAAATAACAGAGATTATTTTCATTATTTATATTAAAAAAAAAAATCCAAAACACTTAGAAAAGATGAACTTATACACTGGGGACTTTCTCGATCAATCCTTGCTCTTTTTTATAGTTGTAGTGTTCCTGTAATTTTCATTTGCGTGTACATAATATATCCTGTACTATATTTACAGAGGCTTGCAATGCCTTATGGTGACATTCTGTTTATTATCACTTCTGACTTGTCAGGTAATCCCAATTACTTAACTGAAAAATTTAGATATTCTTCATAAATATTTGATGTGCTTACACAACCTGAGGTCTCAGATTTTATACAAGTCTATGACAAATGCAAAATCAATTTTTTTGTGAAAGTTATTTTCCTCAGTTTCAAAAAAAAAAAAAGTGAGTGTTTACATGGTTTGTCCATAATTTCTTCCATTTTTATTATGTTTTTTAAATTTTGAAGAATTCAACAAACCATTTAGAAACCAGTGGCTCTTTACATTTGTCCTAGCAATACTTTCCAAAATTGTACACTATTAGTGGTTTTTAAGTGCTTAGTTTTTGACATCTGTTCTATGTAACTGATTACTCAGCTTAATAGTTTTAATAGTATATCATATATCAATTTCTTTTCATAATTGATTTAGGTGTTCGTTGCACAACTTGTGATTTGGGAACTGCTTTTATGTATTTTTCATATTTAGTAGTAAGAAAGCTTTAAAGATTTACATGTACTTTTGTTCCCGTGTTCTTAATTGTGTAAGTTTGTCATTGCACATAAAATTGGTAGTTTCATACAAGGGTTTTTTTGTAACTTTACATTACTAATCTAGTTCACTAAAAGTGGACTAATTTTGCATCTGTTTTTGCAATGGCTTCATATATTTTTTCTTTACAGCAGGAAAATGGTATATTCTCTATAACCATGTATTTTCAGTGCCTGATATAATGCAAATTTCTGTGGCTTGTTCATGGATGGCTGCAGCTGAACCTTTGCATGCTATGCTATATTAATAACATAAAATCCATCTCATTTTTGTTAATGACTAATTCAGGAGATAATGATATATTTCACTTTTATTTAGATTATATAGAACCCAGGACAATATTGGTAGATTCTTAAGAAAGAATATATCTTCACTTTTCTTGTGAACTGCCAATGTTTTTGATAATGAAAAAAACGGGAATTTTAATTAAATTAAGACCCCTGTACAGCTAATCTTAAGGCTTAGGCAGAATTGTGTCCAGAAGATGGATACAACCTGCCAGTCATGAAGAGATGACTTAGAAAAGCCCTTAAGGGTTAATATGTTTAATAATCCTGCTGCATGAGATTATGAACTCAGTAACAAAAAGAGGAGAGAGGTGGGGATTTTTGGGGAATTTTTAACCTTGTTATACTGTATAAAATGACAAATCAGTGAGGTGAAAGGAGAATGACAGTTTCATTCTGTTTTCACCACCAATATCTGTTGTTTCTTTGCTGCTGTTGTGACTGAAGGACAGCAGAACACTCCTCTAGACACTGGCTATTAGATACACTTATGAAGAACAAATATATCAGTAAGTAATTTGATTTTTTTAATTTAGCATTTTTATGGTAGTGAGTTTTGTTTTAATCTAGGAACTTTTTATTAGAGATACTATGATAATCCACAAGCCACTGATACCTGCAGCAGTCATAATCTTTCAGATTTCTTCTCTCTGAAACTAAAATGGTATCCCTGAGTGCTGCAGATACAATCTGTTTGATGGCATGTTTATGAGTTTCTACGAGATGAACAGGAAAGAGTTGTTCAGAGAAGCATAGCTTTTCACCTAATATATCAAATTCAGTCAGTACCCATTACAGAAGACAATTTCTTTCTTTACCTTCTTTCTTTATCCCACTCTCTCCTCGCCCCATTGGCTTTTGCTCTGCAAATACAACTTATTATACAGTACTTGACTGTTCTGAAAACAATTTTCAAGAAATTAATAACTAAACAAACATTTACAATTTAGTTAGTCCATATATTCAGATTAGTTAATAGATATAGTTATATATATATTAGGGGAACAGTGAACAGGTACATTAAACTGTGGGCTTTTTCTCCTAAATAACATTGTAAGTATTAGTAAGCCACAGGGGGATCTTTCTGTGTCTTTTTTTCAGGAAGAGAATTTTCGTATTTAGTTTCTCCTCATTTATTCTCCCCAGTCTTCATTGCACTCTTCCTTGCTCTCAGTCTCTCTTTCATGTTCTTCTGCCCTATTCCTGTCACACTTGTAGTGTGCAATACTGCACTCTCACATGCCTGCTCACTGCTTCTTATATTTTCTCAGATGTGACTTGTCTCTTTCATGGGCTCGCTTTTGTGTGCTGTCACTCAATGTCTTATTACTTATCCTTACACACTCACTTTCTTGCTCTTGCTCCCTTGCTTTCCCTTGTTCGCATGATTTCTCTTACACTCACTCTCTTTCTCATTTATGCTCTTGAATTCTCATTCTCTTTCTTGCTCCTGTGCACTGTGTATCTCCATCTGTTTTATTCTCTCACTCCTTTCAGACTTGTTGCATCTTATTTTTTGGGGGGAAAGCATGAGGGTTTTTTTATCCAGAAAGTGGTCAGGTATTAGTGACCGTTATGGTCTGGTTTCTAAAGTTATTAGAAATGCCTCTGCCCAAATTAAGGTGCAAGTCTCTGACAGTGACACAAGATAGATTGACCACCAGGCACAATACTGCTTTATGAACGTTCTTAATTGAATTCACAGGTGAGATTTTTTTTTCTTTGAGGTGTTCCCTCCCTCTTCTTTCCACCCCCTCCCTCCCTTCAATCAAGTCGTTGCTTGGAGGCAAAGAGAGTAAGGGGAGAAGGGAAAGAAACTCATTTAGCAGCCACGGTAGACATAAGCATCATAGTACCAATCAATCAACACACATGCTCTCCCACTGAGACTCCCCTGTGACCTTGAGGAGTGTGACAAATGATTTAGAGGACAGAACAGACAGAAGGTTTGTGATAAACCAGAAGATTTCGTTCTTCTGGGTGATGAAGAAAAATAAAAATGAAGAGTGAGGGTAGATACATATTTGGTTTGAACAGGAGTCGATAAATTCTGTAACTACCTTTCACTGTACTGGCAGTGGTTAGAGGAGTTTACTGTCACAGTAATCAAGACTTCTTCAATAAACCTCACTGCAGTGTTTATAGTACTTCTTTTTGTGCAGTACTGCACTACTTTATGGCTCTGAGCTCTCAGCTGTGGCTGGAGGTAGTAGCAGTTATTGATAACTGATTCCAGAGGCAACATATCTCGTCAAATTCATGTTGAGGGAAAATAATCGGCAGAGTGAATCACTTAAACTGGACAGACTTTACTCACTCTGAAATCTGCAGCACATTAACTGAGTCATGAGAAGATTATTATTAATCATAAATGTTTGATACATCAATAAGTGCAGCAACTTACAGTCTGGTTGTAGATACAATTTCAGCAGATTTTTAAAAACTATTTTTACATATGTTATATATATATATATATATTTTAATAGAGAAGTTAAAATAAGCAATCTTTTTGTATTTATTATGTGTCTATGAATCTAGTGCAGTATGGGAGAAGGGTGCATTTTCTTGCACACACCAGTATACATCTAGCCTTAGCAGAAAACTTTGTTAGGAGAAAAATCTTTTGCCACATAATTCATTCTTTGTGTCTCCTTCAGAATGCAGATTGGTATTTTCTTTACTGATTCCTCCCATTCCATTTTTCTCTATTTCCTTTGACCCTTATCAACATGACTCTGTATTTGCTCAGTGTTAAGACCTAGTAATTGTGGTTGCTATTATGTATTTCAGCCAGCCAAACCACTGATACTCTTGGTACTACACTTAGATTGCTTTAGTTTCCAGCTCTGCAAAAAAAACCTCAAAACAAACAACTAGTCGTCTTTCTGATGAAATATAGACTATCGAATACACATCAGAGGTTAGTAATGCTTGTTCTCCATAATTTCCATTACATTCAAATGCATACAGTCCATAAACCTGATTTTCTAATCTCATTGCCAGAGTTTAGAAAACGATTTCCCTTCCAATTCCTTTATTTGTCCTGGGTGGAAGAGACCTATTACAAACAAATTTGAAGACTGCATTTTTTGCTAATGACAGACTGCACTTTGCAATGCAGGAAAAGATATTTTTGGTTCATTAGATGCAGTAGCAGTGCTAGTAAACCAAACGCTAAATGAAAGGAAGTGGCATATGTTTGGGGAAGCAGGCAGTTAAGTGTCATCATCCTTCTAATGATGTTGAAGCTGGTCAGATTGACTGGTAAAATGCCCAGATCTCCCTGTAGCATCTATAATCCAGTATATGTCTGCTGTTTTAGTGTATCAGAATTGTGAGTTAAAATAATAGAAAAAAAGCATTACCTTGTGAAGAGTTGACATAATTTACAGAAATATAGCCCACTTTAAAAACGAGCAAGGGACAAGCCCTGTAAGGTCCTAGAAAATGACAGGAGAAAGTAGTCTGTTGCTGTTTCAAAAGACTTGTGTTAAGTTTACCAACAAAGTAATTCCCTATTAGAAGGCAGCAAATATGTATCAAGAAATGAATCAGAAAATTGATTGTTGTGGGGATTTTAATGAGGTTAGTAACTCAGTCCTGTAGTACAATTAAAATCTTCAGCACCTTGCTGAAGGTAATTCTGTTTTGAAAGTGTTAAGCTTTTCTCACTCCCCAGATTTAGCTGAACTTTTAATTAAGGTGAGGCCAAATTGATACTGTGCAACTTTGCAGCCCACTCATCTCCTCATTTGCCCTAATGAGGGTCTTCAGAATGGGTATGACAATGGTAAATGACAGAAAAGTGGGATTATAGGTTGGTGTGAGGAAAAAGATATAAAAAGAAAGGTTTACGTCTTAAGCCATTAAGTATGAATTGTATTTCTAGATGCTATGCTCTATTAATATGAGTAACTATGCTCAAGTGTGGAATACAAGACTGTAACTTTCTATCCAGTAGATGTTTCATATGCAAGATAAGGTATTTTGCCTGACATTACCAGAAAGCCAATAAATGCTTTTCAAGAACTTCAGCTTTTCCAAGGAAGGGTTGTGATGTTTGTTTGTTTGTTTGCTTTTTGTTTTTTTAAACACTAGATCATGGATTATCATGGTGGCATGTTTTCCACTTGGAATAAATTTATTTTAGTTGAATCAAGTCTCTATCTACCAAAACTAGTAAATCTTAAAAAAACCCAAAACCCAACAAACCGACAAAAAACTTTTGAAAGTATCTTCAAGGACAGAGCATCTGGGTATTTGTATTAGTTTGGGAACACAAGACATGTAGCTTTGTGTCTCAAAGAGATAAGGAAAATAGAACAGAAACTTGAACCCAGGTCGTTAAAGCCCTAAGATAACGTTTAATCACTATACCTATCCATCCTTTGGAAGAAGATTATTAATGCAACTATTTTCATCTTCTGCTTTTAAAAGTCTGTTTTCTTATAAAGTAGCAATACACCTCAATGGAGAATTCTGCAGCTCCTGCCTGGATTTAATACAAATTAAACAGTAGGTCCTTTTGTGTTATCAACGCCAAAAGCTTTCAGGCTGAATTTACTTTTGGTTTATCCTGAAAAAGAAAGATTAGCACATTTGATAATAGAATAGAATAGTTATCCCTGTATAAATGTTCTCTTTATATGGTGGAAGTATGGATACTTTTGCTCATTCAGTTTATTGCTGGAGGTAAGAAATACAAGAGGCCAAATATTGAGACACCAATATAGTCTGTTTAATGAAAACACATGGTTTTGTAGGGTGAATGCAAGGTGAATTTGGCTATAAAACTAACAGTAACTCTGGGAAGCGTTAAGTATGCTTTTAATGTAAAAATGAACACAGTTTTATTGGGGGGGGATAAAATAAAAGTTTTGAAAGGAGAGCACAGTAAAACTAGAGCTTAATTGTTTGCATAGATAAACTTTGCTGTAACAAGATTTACTTCTTATGAACATTATGAAACATGGTGATGCAATGTTTGGGAGAGTGTGGTATTTCAGGTATAGTGTAAGGTGTGCCAGTTATGCTTGTCCATAGATTCATAACTGTGGAGAACTTGCCATATATAGCAAATATAAACCCAAAGCTAACAAAAACATCCTTGTTTTGTCATATCAGAAATCTCATCCTGAGTTTTTCTTTTTTTGGCCCAGTGTAGAGGTCCAGGGACAATAAATCCTGGTTGATTCTTTATAATATTTAAATGATTATTTAGCTAGAATCACCATGGCTTGGTAAATGTGATTGGGTAAATAAGGAGAATTGAGGAAGAAGCAGCCAATATATTACCTATTCAATGATGACATTGATTCTAAAGAGAACTTCTTAAAATAGGTACTTATAATAGAAGTTATGTGACTATATCTGGGTTTAAGGGAAGGGTGTACCAGAGTCATTGCCAGTAAATTCAAATTTAAGTTATTGGCAATCCTTTTCGTAACAAATATTAAACCATTACTTTTTAAAAAAACAACAAAAAAGAAGAACCCCATAAAGGTTTGTGATCTGTATGTCCCTGAGTCTAGCCTTTAAGGAATAAAAGAAAAAGAAAGCCTCTCAAACTGTAATGAAATGAATTTTATTTTGCAGGCACTGGGCCCATGCCATTTCATTTCATTACCAGGATACGCTGAGCGGGCTGGAATCAGCAAGAACTACAGGCAATGCAAGCTGATGATAAGCATTTCATCATGGCCCTAAACATATTAAATTTTTAGCAATAAATTTTATCAACACCATCTTCATGGCTGGGTAACATTTCCCCCCCTTCTTTCTTTACCCCACTCTCCCCTCACCCCATTGGCTTTTGCTCTGCAAATACAGCTTGTACTTGACTGTTCTGAAAACAAATTTTTAAGAAATCAATAACTAAACAAACATTTACAATTTAGTTAGTCCAGTAATTATCCTTCAGGCTACTGCCTCTACTTACTGAAAATGGGAAAATAAAGTTACAGTGTGAGCAAGGGTAACAATAGACGAACTCATTAGGTTTTGTGACAGTCCCTGGATTTTCTCCTAAAACTAAAATATATCCCAGGGGATAATATATTCATTTGAAGACCTCATTCCCAGACATTTTGTCCATATAGAATGCTGATCTAGAAAAAAGAGATATAATTCTAAAAGAAAAGGTTGTAGATTTGATATTTCTAATAATGTAGTCAATAAAATGTCACCAGTTTCCAATGGCTGCAATCGTGAAGTGGCCAAAACGCAGAAGTTCCTGAGGATCAGGTCTGGGAGAAGACTTCATCTACTGAGCTATCCAGATGGTACCCCAGTAATCAATGACAGACCAAACAGGAACGTATAACTGTGAAACGGAGGGACTGGGTGATGATTTTGGTTTAGTCTAGAAAAAGTCTGTTCTTTCTGAGTGCTACTCTGGGTCACTGCATAGCATCTTTAATGATAGAAAGGTGCATATTTAAGGACGCTCAAAGCATAACAAACCTGGGGCTGGTTAGGGGCTAATTACTTGTAAAAGCAACTCTAGAGTAGCTGAGAGTAATTCTAATTGTATTAATAATGAATTCTGCTCTTACATAGTACTATAGAATAACTCATCACTGAAAATGTGGTTTTAAGAAAATACATTCTTTAAGTTTTGCCTGATATTTAATACTAACTGAGTGATCTGCTGGGGAAGAAGACCACCCCCACAGATATGTTGACTGGTAAAGCCAGCATGTCTAATATTGGGATATAACTCAGGAAAACCTGAAAACTCAACTGCTCCATCACTAACCTGTATTAGCTCATTTTGAAGCTTGTCATGCAAGAGTCTAGGGGACAAGAAACAGTTAGTGATGATATTTTTACAAGCAATCACTGGTCATATAGCCATATATGGAGTAAGTAAAGAGAATGCTTCAAGATTCTAAAGAAATTTTTAACTACTGTGTACAGCTTCTCCTTTTTCTCTTTCTCATGCTTTATACAGAAATCTATTCTGCTCCTCTATCTCGTATTTCTGGTTCCTAGTCTTACTGTTAAAAAGAAGACCTGTTTGCATGTAAGGAATTAAGGGCTGGTAGCAGTGGAAATGGGAAAATTAGTAGGCGTACCTCCATATTGTTTAAAAAAAACACCTGGGGTTTGAGAAAAGCTAATTGTTACATTAGGCTTGGAAACATGGGTAGGACGGCCTTTATCTGATAGGTACCTGTACTTTAAGAATGTAATTATTGCTTGCACTCAAAAGGAAAAAAAAAAAAGAGAAAAAGCTACTGGAAAAAATTCTCTGTCAATACTTACATAGAATATTAACATTTTTATGCATAAAATTATTATTATTAATTTTCCTTTAGTTTTTGTTATATAGTATAGTATTTTTACTAGATTACATTGGTACAGATCACCCTGCACATATTTCAAAGCCTGATGTAGGTGGCATTTCTTCAGGTTGCTTTGGAAAATCTTCGGGAAATAGCAGCTGCCATTGCAATTCTTGGAAGTTAGTAAATTATTCTTGAAAGAAAGTAGACAGCCTAGGTATTTTCTCATATGGTTTTCATCACCTCGGTGTCTGAGCATTTCACACAAGTAAAGATAACAATAAAGGTTTTTCTCCTTCCTTTCCTGCTGGGAAAAATACAGCAATGGCTCTATGGAACATCTGAGGCAATATATAATAAATGATTAGAGACGTGTCTGTGCACTGAGTTTATCAGATGCTGGCTTGGTCCCCATGTGGCTGCATCACATTTGTCCTTATGCAGAAAGTTTAGCAATAAAGGGCTACTGTAAATAGGGAAGGAACCATCTGTAAATTGTGTTATGTCCATGGTGCATTCAACAAGAAGTATTTAAATTGAAGCCTAAACTGAAAACTCAGATTAAAAGTTTTTTTCTGGGATAGATGCAAAGCACCATCATCTGAAAATAGATTACCTGGAGAGACAAAGACTTGTCATCACTAGAGGATTTTAAAGGGCAGAGTCAATAAATATCAGTTAATAAAACAATTGGCAGAGTTTTTGTCATGTCCTGGAGTATGAAACAAGGGGATGACATTTTGCAATTCATTTGAACCTTTTGATTTTAGATCTCAAAGGAAACACTAACAGTGCTTTCATTAGACATGTACCTAGAAATTCAGTTTGTGACTACTTCTACAAGTGGCAATCTCACAGACTACTAACTCTCTCCCAACTGCATTTTTTTCATTCCTGCTAGCCTTCCTTCCTTACAATCCACAAATTCAAGAGCAGCAACAATCAGGTTGCTTAGAAATTTTACCCCTCAGTGTCCTGGCTCACTAACACATTTAAGCTTCATGGCCAAACCACCTTAAAAGAACAGGAAGCAAAATTTAAGACTAGTTCTTTCATAAAAAATATTTAGGATTTTCCTTTCACCTACGGCATATTAATATATACTAGAACTGTGTATTTTTTCCAGTCCTCCAAGGATAAACAAAGAAAAGCTCCTTCCAGTAGAACCAAATACAAGAAAACTTTGTAAAAAGTAGGTGGAAGTTTCAGTCAAATAGAAGGTGACTAAATTTAGAGTGGAAAGGTGAAGATGAACAATTCTGTAACCATACCAAAGAATTTATTAGTTAATCTGTTTCAGCATCAGATAAGATCTTTATTCCATATGTCCTTTGATTCTACTGAAATTCTTTTCAACTGAGATATGGATGAAGACTGATATGCTCACTAATGTCTATTGAACACTTGGCATATATAAAGCTACTCCTAGGAATCTAAAATGCAACAATTAAAAAGTAATTTTTATTTTATTTTAATCCATATTTATATATTTTAATTATAAAAGTCTTAAGAACTGAAAGCAATTATTTGGTTCAAGAATATTTAAGAAAATAATCTACACAAGAAAATAGTTTCACATGCTGTCATGAAAACCCTAAATTTTCCTTATGCCAACATCATTTTTATAATTTATTCAACGTCTTCCTAAATCCTCCTGTTCTCATTGCTTTCTTTTTATTTTCTTAATATACAGGCCTAGCATTCATTTCTCCTTTCTGTTATTTCTGTAATTTTCACAAGGGCAAATTAAATCTGTTGCATGACAGCATTATGTGACAGTTCAGTAGTTCCACAATTCCTACAAATATTCAAAGTCTATTGCTGTCATAAGTGATGCTTCTCTGTGTGACTTTCAGAGAGCAAAAGCTTTTTATAGGCAGCTGTGCTAGTTGTCCCATTCTCAGTTCTTCAAGTGAACATAGTGGCAGAATTCTGTTCTGGTGTGACAAAACTCCCCGAGAAATCATCTCATCCCCATCATGGATTGTACACCTCCTGATGCTGTGCAATACAAAATATCTTTTCAATTTCCACATGCCTCTGCTGTGCCTTTAGTCTCAGAGTTTGTTTTTATTTGCACTGAATGGTCTTCAAACCAAGGCATCTAAATATATTGACAATGGGATATAATCTCCTGATTGTATTATGTTCCCTTCTGTTTTCTTACCAACATCTTTTGTTCTGTATTACTGACATTGACATTTTAATAAGTATGCATTTTAAATAAAAAACTAGAATTAGATTTTTTAAAGACAATTTCAGTTGCCCTTGTTTGTATTGCTTTGTAGTGATGCAATTTTCCATATGCCATTTTAAAATATTTAAAGCTACCTGGCAAATATAATTGCTCATTTGTCCTTATGCTCATTGTTACTCTCACCAGCGTCATTTGAGGAGTTATAAGAAGGTAATACTTCGTGAAATTGTTCAGCACTAGACAAATGAAGCTATTTTACCACTCTCCAAATGCTGTTCTTTTTCACTTCCAATCAAAGCACTGTAAATGGTGTAAAAGAAATATGAAATTATGGGAAAAAATACAATGGATGGTGGCAAACCAAATCATAATCTTGCAGGCTGTCATCCGTTCATACTTTTTCTGAAAATTTGGAAAATATTGGCCTCTCTTTCTGAAAAAAATAATTTCTAGATTAAAGGAACTGCTTTTAATTCCCAAGTCCTAAAACAGTGTTCAGTCTTCATTAATTTATTTATAATTTTGTTCCCCTTCTTCACCCACTTGCCTTCAATATCCCCCTACTAAAAACACCCAAACATGTGGGGATGCAAATTATGGTATATGGCTGCAAGCCTCTTGTCAGTAGGACTAAGAGGTATTTTCAGTTATTTTCCATCTATCTTTATGGATCTAAGTTCTGGAGTTTCTAAGAGCACTGCAGAATAGTGACAGTGTTGTTAGATGTTGAGAAATGCTGTAGAGACACAACAAGCATTTTTCTTAGATGTGAAACATGATTTAAAGTGTGGTTATCATTCGTCTGTCATACAACAGTGACTGAAAATTAGTTACCTATTCTTATCCTTTCTGAATAATCACCTTTTCAGAAAGTGCAGTGATAATAAAAATATGTAAATGTAATAATAATAGTTTTATGATAATACAAATACATGAGTCTTGACATTACCTGCCACAATCTCCTGAGTTTTTTGTCATGCCTACTGATGCAACCTCAATGATATTGAGAAAAGGGGGTAGTGATTTGCAGCTACTGGGCTCCATTAATATCTGCAAATTTTCTTATTTGCCATGAGATGCATGTTTCACCTGTCATCAAGTCCTAAACTTCAGACACCTTTTACAGGGCTATTATTTCCAGTCTGCATGGGGTTGTTTCTTAGAACTTTGTTTTCTCTTTATTGATTCTCAAAAGTTTTCTGTTGGTCCAGTCCTCAATTTTATCCAATTTCTTCTGGTTTGAGTTTCTTCAGCTTGTGAGATCAAGCAATCACCCAATGTTGTTGCTATCTTCAAACTTGTTGAGGGAGCAGTCTGTGTTGTCATCCAGTGTGTAAATTAGGTTACTAGACAATTTAGAACCACAAATGAAGCACTGGGACAATCTGCTTGTTACCAGCTCTTAGCTAGGTGACCAGCTTTGGTTTCATGTCAATACAACCAACCTTCACCCTACCTAGCAATCCTTTTTTTCTAGCCCCTGTCTCTTCACCTTCCATATGAAGAAAGTGTTTGATTTATTATCTACAGTCTTGCCAAATCCAACATAGGTTCCATCCACTGTCTTTTGCAGCCAGACATTTCATCAGTGGGGTCAGATAGGTTCTGTCAGCTGGTCAAGCATGACTTACTATTGATTAATCCATGTTGTATATTCCTGATAACTTCTTCATTGTGTTCTCTACCATGTTGCAGATTCCTGATCTGAGGGTTATAGCATTATTCTCTCTGTCTCTTTTTCTTGCTTTTTTAAGGATGAATGTAATGATAGCATTTTTGCATTTATCAGGGATCTCATCTAATTGCCATGCAAGTTATAGACAGTGGACTAAAGTCACACCAGCCAGTCTTACAGCCCTCTCAGGAGAACCCTGTCAGGTAGTATGGATTTGGATACATCCAACTTGCGAATATTGCCCATAAGCTTTTGTAAGTTTTTCTTTTGGTGTGAATAATAAATAATTTGTCTGTTAATTATGTTAGATATTCTCCTTTGTTTGAATTTTATAGAACTGTTTTTTTTGTGTGTTTTTTTGTTTGTTTTATATTGAGGTAAATTGTTCCTAGCAATTAATTTCACACTAAAAGTATTACCTTGAATGACATTGTGGTGTATGTTCTGGATTCAAGAAACTGGCTCTGCAACACAACTTTGCATGTACAGATTATATAATTTATGTGATTTCTTCATATGTAGGTTCTCTTCTGTTACTCTACTTTTCTGTTGTGTTTCTTCCGCGCTCCCCACCATGGTTGTTGTCTATTGTCACCCTGAATATAGCATTAACATTTCAGTCTGGGCTCAGACCTCGAGATTCTGCAGTAACCTGAACACTGTTAATAGATCAAATGGCCTGGAATATTAATTGTTCTCAAATCATATATATTTCTTGAAAACTCACTATTTATACTCTCCTATTTTTTTTTCCTTATTATTTTCAGAGTCAAATAACAGGCAGAGTTGGGTAGTTTGAAGTAGTCTGCAGTGTACTCTTCCCCTACTCCATTACAATTAATAATTTTCTAGGACAAATATGCTACACAATACATCTTTTGCCTCAAATATATGGAAAGATCTGTACATTTTAAAATACATCTCTGATTTTGACATTTCTTAGAAAAAGCTGATTAAAGACATTTTCACACCCAAACTTTGAATTCTTCCAGTGATGTTGCCCAAACACAGTTGATAGTTTCTGGTGTGGTGCCTCTTTTTGATGGCTTTGCAAAGCTCATGATAAGGAATTCTATAAACTCAAACCTTCTTTTCCTGCCTTTCATGTTTCTGTTGAAATACAGACATCTGCACTTGTAGTTTAAAGGGGGAAAAAAAAAGAATTTTTTGCCATCAGGACTTGTACCATCTTATCTATTGTAGGTGTTTGCTTCTCTTTAACTGACAAGATAGACAGACTGCAGGTTGTCTTCAGTTGCAAATGGCCCACAGTATAGGTATGCCTAGATAAATGTCGCCCTTAGAAATTTAATTAAATGGTCATGGACATTAATATCTTCTTAAATTCCTTTTGTCAGTTGGCATGGTTCAATAATCCAGTGTGCACAGATCAAACTCAAGGTGTTGATTTTGGAGTAGATGTCACTCACTCTGGGTTAGTGTTCTAACTGTTAGCAAAATAGAATTGATTGATTGATTTGCGAGGTAAGGCAGTAAGATTACACTTGCCTGGCATAGGAGCAATAAGCAATAAGATGTCTGAAGAGACAGAATGTAATATGAAGAGAAAAAAACTGAAAAAAATAGTTTGATTTCACTGGGACAGGAAGGGAATTGTTATGCTGGGATCATGAGAAAGGTTAAAACACAAAACTAATAGAAGAAATGTGGTGCATAATACTATAAGTAAAAAATCACCTCAAAAATCTCAGAGTTCCATCCTTTCTTGACCACCACTCCTACCCCCTAAATCCTTTATAGGAACCCTTGACAGTCATGGCAAAACTTTTCTTCTGGCCAACACTTGGATATTTTCAGTGTATTTCAGCATTGCTGGCACTTTTCCTAAAAGTGAAAAGAGTAGCATTTTTATAACGAGACAAAAATAAAAGAGGCAAAAATGTCCTATTCACCCATTTCTCTGTGTGAAGGCTTCACATTAGTGGTTTTAATGCAATTAATCAAAGACCAAATGCATTTGTATTCTCTGAACAGTTCAGGAATACTTCATATTTTCTCAGCGTACCAGTGTGAAATGGTGCAGGATGCCAATGGTAATAGTTCTGGGAAAGATATCATTCATGCTAGGACAATTCTTATGGGTTTTGTTTTAGATGATGGATTGCACATTCTGAGTCATTTGCAAGCTAAAGGCTTTACATGTGCTGTCTACATTATCAAATTTCTCACTCAGTTTGAAAGCCACAGCATTTTAATTGAAAGGAATGCTAACCCCTCCAGCCCTATCAATATGTCAGGGTTGTTAGACTCTGAGAAATAACCTTCCCATTTCAGAAAAATGGACAAATTCCATACAAATGTTTTTACCTCAGCAACCAATGGGGCTGAAAGGTGAATTGGCACATATTCAAGTGCAAAGTATCAAACAGTGAACCCTGTGCTACAAGAAACTCTTTTAAAATTCACTGACTTGGAAGAGATTGAATATCTGAGGGCTTAGCAATGTCTATCAATGGTGTTAGTCTCCCTAGAACTGCCACAGAAAAGACCTTCTCCTTTGAGGCTAGCTCCAGTGTACAACAGAGATTACTAGATCTGTTTCAGTAAGAGAAGGGATCAGAGCAAGGGAATTGGGCATTTGTACAGCAGAAGCTCTCAGATCAGATTGGTGCAGCTCATCAAATGGTGGCATTTAGTTTAGCTCAGATCTCACACAGTAAAACAAAGCTGAGTAAGAAGTGAATGCTTTAGTGCCTTGCCATTGTGAAATGTCTTAAGGTAAGCAGTATGTTGCATTTTAAAACAAAATAGGTACTCTATTTATATACTGCCTTTGTCAGTGATTGAAAATATTGCTTTTTCCAGTGGAAAGTTACTTATAGAAGAGTGACATATACATAGTTTACACAATGTTTAGGCATAACTGCTGATGTATAGATTTTGTAGGTAATGAATTTAACTTCACAAACTGGCTCGCCTCTTCTAATCCCTATTCTGAGGACCTAAATTTGATAAGTTATTTGCACACATACTTTTGGAAAAGTCAAATGCTTATTTTAGTTGAGAAGGAAGAAGATCTGTGGAGATTTCTGAAATGTGAAAGCATTCCTTACATGGTTTATTTTCCAAATACATCTATTATTGAGTACAGATTAACATTTCTAGAATATATTCAAATTTTGTCATTATGGCATTTATGAAGATGTTATCTTAATAACTATATGTCTATAATAAGGCTGACACGACTTAGGGAAAATGACTAACAATGAGATTGAAATATATCTGGAAAAAAAATTAGTTTTTTGATCTTCCCCTAAATAATCTCTAGTATTGTGCAATCTGAATTTTAATTAAAAAAAAAACAAAAAACAGAGATCTAAGAAGTTTTGACTGCTGTTTTCAGGTGCAATCTGAAATTTCATAAGATTTATAGAAACTTATTCACTCGGAAAGTTTAGTTCTGAGATTGTTTGGTTGCAAATTGATCTTTCTAGAAAGAAAGACAACATTATGTCTCCAAGTCCAGACACTTATTTGAAGAAGTGGTTACTTTATACTATTCATTAAATATTCAAGGCAAACAGTTTAAATCTGCACTGTTTCAGTTAAGTACATTTTCCAGGTGTACACTTCCAATAATTGTCAGGGGTGAACCACTGATATTAAAAATCATTACCTTTTACTCCTGAAGGCTCTTTACTATGTTTTTGGTTTTGTTTTTTCTTCTTGTGTTTTTAATCAGTATTAGTACTAATTAAATAAAATTTATTTCTTCACAGAGACATATTTGCACTGTGCTTTTTGTAATTTCTTTCCTATTAATGTGAAATTAGAAGTCATCTGGTAGATCTGAAGAGCAAGCAGTTACAGTTTACTGTGAGCACTTTGTTTTGACTTTCTTTCCTTCTTTAAATGCAGTATAGGTACCTTTTATTGGCTCTGTTGTGGTAGATATCTGATGAACCTTTTCTTTAGTTGTTCCCAAGGGAACAGTAAAGTGACTACTTTGGCAGATGCTTCTGACCAAATCCTCTGGTTCTGTGGCTACTTGATCTTTTAAATAACTTGTTTTCCTAAGTTTTAAAAAGTCAAGATCCTTCTCAGTGTCTGAGAAGGATTCCCTGTGGAATGATAGCCTAGCTTCCAATACCATAAATCATCAGATCATTGTTCCAGATAGTGAAAAAGTACTGGTGTTAGCTGACTGTATAATAAAGCTAGTTCTAATGGGAATTCATGTTCATCTCATGCTTTTCCAGTTCAGGAAAAGAATATGGAATGAGATACAGCTCCTGTCATATAAAATTCTAGCTTTCTCTTTGATCTATCAGCACCAGTTTTGACCACACTACTGCCAAAAAGGCAAGTCGTGCTCTTTTCCCTGCCTCCAGCTGTCTGTTCTTGCCACCTCTCTTGTGTCAGCGCTAGCGATTGTTCTGTTCTTCTGGGAAAAATGATAATTTGGGGAGGCAGGTCTAGTTTTCAGTCAGTTCAAGGAACTGACATAACTGGTGAGCTACGTGATTCAAGTACTGACATAGGATGTGCCCAGCAAAAGAGAAGATAGTGAGGGCTGCAAAGTATGAGACTGTGTAAACATTGATGAAAGTTTACAGAAATAAAAAATTGCCACAAAAAGGTTTGATTGGGATTTGTGAACTTTTACTAAACTCTGGAGTTTAGCAAATGGCAGCTGCCTAATTCTGTTGGTATAAGCCCTTGTATCCTGCTCTGTTACTTGCATTTTCAATTTTACTGATATCTCAAAATTTCTATCAGAGCAAGTGAATTAGATAGCCAGGTTTGTTTTTCTTTATATGTAAATATTTGCATGCTGATGTAATTACTGATTCATTTGGATGTAGGACTTTGCAAAGGAAAACTAGAGACTTTGCTTTAGCTCTCAATGTGCTGAAGATCAATTTTTTTCTGGTGAAGCCAACAGAAGGAAGAATGCAAATTCTTTCTACTACTCTTGATGCCTTAGGGTGGTACAGTTTGTTTTCAGAGAAGCCTGGTTGTCATGGGAGACACAGTGGGAAGTGTAGTGTTTTCAGCTAAAGACATTCTGTAGCATCTTCTGTTGAACTCTGTAACAGTGAGAATATCAGTCTATGGACAGAATACTAAATAAATACGTTGCTGCTGTTTGTATCAAACTCGTGGTTTTTTTGGTGGTTTTTTTTGTTTGTTTCCTTGTTTTTGTTGTTGTTTTTGTTGTTTTATTTTGTTTTGTTTTGTTTTGTTTTGTTTTTTTTCTCTTATTGGATACTTAAAGAGTAATAATACTGAAGAGTCCAAAATATGTGTGGTTTGAGTCACTGGGTACTAGTCTTTATTAAAGAGAGAATTAGAAAACAACAAATTAAAAACACTCTCTAAAGACTCAGAGTTGCCTCTATAGGACAGTTCAGCTTTAGCTAATTTCTTTTTTACTCATATGATCATTTTATCTGTTGTTTAAGGCATTAACCAGCATAAATATGAAATAATGAAAACAGCTGTGGATTTCTAAATAGCTGTCAGGCTGATTTTCAAATCATCAGAAGCTGGGAGAATGCTTGAGATACGCTTGCTTATCTCTTGCTTTTTCTAGAACCAGCATGAATTTTTTGTTGTCAATCTTGGTTTGGAGTCTGTTTTTTGAAATAAAGAACTGCCTATCCTTTCTTTAATTTTTTTTTCTCTCGAGAAGAATGACCCGTCCTGTATAGAGTATGCACACAGAAAATTACACAGTGTTGCTGTGCTGGCTTGAAAACCATGCTAGAAGATTTTGGAAGTGAGAGGGTCTTTCTCTTTAGTACCCCATCTTCACAGAGGAATTTGAAGTCTCAGGCAATTAAATGTTGAACTTTAGTTCAAATTTTCACGTAGTTTGTTTTCAGCTCTTGAGGTTTTTCTCCAATCCTCAATCAAACGTAGACCAGGAAATTAGTTTTTTCCTCCTGCTTATCCAGATACAGATAAATAAGTAAGACATATATAAAAGAGAGGGAACAAAGGATAAACTGCTGTGATGACCCTTTCAAATAGAAGCTGTGTAGAGAAAAAAAAAGATTTTTGTTGCACTTGGTGATTAGAATTTTATTGGCAAGTACAAACAATTAGTTGATGGATCCATATAACAGATTGAAGAACTTTGTGGAATACTCCTACAGTGGATGCTTTTTAGTAAAACATACCAGACAAAAGTTCTGCCATAAAAAATAGTTAATTTATACATTTCCCTTCCCTGTATTTAACTTCTTACATAGTTTTCACAATTTATTTTAGGCTTTATAAAATTATTTTCTTTTTGGCACCTAAACTGCGCATTTGTACTTTGAGGGCTTTTAAAATGATTTTATTTTCCTAAATTCAGGATTTAAAATATTCTGTGTAGTTAAGTATTGGAATTGTGTCATAGCACTAACTGCTGTCTACTTTTGCGAAATCGGTAAGAAGTAATTATCACAGTAAAATGGATTCTAAAATCATTGATATGATAATATCTTCTTGGGATAATATTGAATTTTATGAAAATAATTAAAAAGCTGGATTTCAGAGTTAAAAACTTCAAATATGTTGCTGTGTTATCAGCTGGTTATGAGAGGATTCTGTATAACATTGGGGAATATTAGATTTGCAATAGGACACTGAATGTCAATGCAATATAAAACTTGCTCAACTGGTGGTTTTTAAAGTTAACATAGTAGACTAATCAAGTGAATTATATTTGTCAATAGCTGGAGAGTAATGAAGAGGCACATCTTGGCTGCTTAAACTGAAACTGAGTTACTGAACTGTATCTTCCTGGTCAGTCCTGGTTCTGTGAGAGTGTTCTAGGCAAAGCTAGTGAAAGGAAGATTTATAATTTTTTTCTCTGTATTTTCATGTCAGCTGTCATAGAACTGAATCATGTGATAAATCTCTAATCTTCATATCCTAAGCAATCCTTAGATGGCGGGGATCTTGAAAAACTCTTTCCTCTTCTCTAAATAATATCTCACAACACGAAGAATTACTTCATGATAACCCTTGATTAAAGAAAAAAAAATTTTACTTATTTTAGCATAATATTGCTAATTGTTAAACATAATTCACTTCAAATATAAAAGTGTTAAGTGAAATCAAAACAGGAGAAGCAGCTGTAAAATTTTGACTCAGCCCTAGAAGTGAAACAGGTGACTGATCCAACTATGTAATGGTAAGTTCTCTTTATCTGAGGGTCAAAGGAAGGATTCTGTTTAGGCTGGCTTAAGCATCTTTTCCATTTTCTTGGTTTCCCAAGCTAGGCAAAATTTAAAAGTCAGAAGAGGTCGATTTTGTTCCTCAACATTATGGTTTCAGTAAAATGATTGTGAAGGTATGGATAAGTGGAAATATCATAGAAAATAATTACTATAATCAGGTAACATAATTTTCCTTCAGATAAACTGTGAATATACTTGTGAAAGTAAATTTCCATCAATAGCCATAATTATGATTGTGTATGCTTTCACAGAAAATCCCAGAAACCACAACAACTACACAATATTCCCCTCAAAAACAACCTACCAAACAAGCAGACAAACTAAAATCAAATCCACATTTCCATTGTATCTTTGCTTGCAGTAAACAAACTTTAAAAATTTAGACTGAGATATTCCATGAAAGATATTGACTATAGACATAGAAACTTTTGAAGAACACCGAGTTAAAATACTTCCACTAATGAGTTAAAATACTGTTTTGAAAAAAGAAAAAAAGAAAAAAGAAAAAAGACATTAGAGAAAAATCTGTTTTCCATCTCTGTATAATTTAACCTGACAAAACTGACTTTTCTCTAGGCTCATATGTATCTTATCATAATGATAAGGATACCTGTTGGCATTCTGAATATCTTATTAAGCAAATAGTTCCATACAAAATGGAAAGAGAATCAAATCAGCCAACCATCTGACAATATGGAAAATATCTTTGAACAGTCATGATAAGATCCTTGCCGAACCTTTTGAAAGCAAAATGATAGATGCCTATGCTGGGCTCCATCTATAGCAAAAGTAGTGGCACTTCTAGAGGGTAGATCAATATAATAGAGGTTGGAATGCTGAGTTACTGACTCTGTTTTTACCTTTGCCAGTTATGTAGCATTTAACTGTGGGGAGTTAGGTACCCTTAAATTATGGTAGGATATTCAGCAATAATACATATATCTCATTTTGGGCTTAGGTTTGGTAGTGTGGTTTTTTTGTTGTTGGTTTGGTTTTTTTTTGTTTGGTTGGTTTGGTTTGTTTGTTTGTTTGTTGGCTTATGTATGAGGTTTTTTTTGTTTGTTTTTTTTTTTTTTAATTGTTCCAAGAAGGTGTCTAGTTTAGGGCACCATCCAAATTCTGGTGGACTTCAGAGATTCTGGCTCAGACCGAAGATGTCTGCTCTACATATCTGTTAATCTACTCTGTTTTCTTTCCAACAGTCCCTGTTGAAATACTTTTAAAAGAGGGTTTGTGCCATTCAAAGAGTTTATTCACTGCACTGCTAGACATCTTTTAAAGATGAAATTCATTTGGTGCTGTGCTACCTACAACCTTAACCCAGCCAGTAGTAAATACAGACTATTGAACATATGCTTTCCTGGCTAGCAGTCAGACTGCTTTAGCAGAGATTCTTTTATGCACACCCTTCCTTTTGAGCTAATGGAATAGTGACAGCATGTTTTCTAAAGAAAACCTGTGTACGAGAAAATTGCTTAGACATGCATAATCTTTTTTCAAGAAGCTGTCAAGGATTTGTATTGATGCTTGATGGTATGTTATTAACATGCTTACAAAAATAATCTAAAGGCAGTAGAGCAGAGATGTTTATACTATTTGTGGTAATATTACCATTACTAATTACATTATATTGTAATACTCACTGATATAAATCAACTGCTGGCAATGAAAGGATTAGTGTGGGATGGTATAACAAGCCAAGATTTTAGACCTTTGAGTTCAGTTTGGCGTTATCTTGTTGAAAAATGGTTTTCATTTTCTTGTTTAATGTGAGTGAAACATTTTTGCTGTGCAAATTGCTGCAATGACAGCATTTCTTTTTTTTTTTTACTTCTGTGTTCAGTTTAGGTCTGTCTTTTGTAGAATTAGAAAAAAATTAAAGAGCTTGAAGATTAGATGTTTTGTTTAAAATGGTACGTCATGTTTATGAAGAAGCACAAAAGGGAAGGGGTCATCTATTTTTTTCTCTATATAGAGGTAATGGATGACAGATAACATAGCTTAGGGTATGAATGAGCCTTCAATTCATTAGTCAAGCAAATCTGTTAAATATATTATTATATATGTACTGGGTTAAACCTCAACACAACCCCTTCCTCTCCCTTCAGTACTAACATCAATGTAAGAACTGGAATAAAATCTGTGGCATTCAGATAGAAGAGAAAATTAAGATTAGACTTTATAGAAACAAGGTATGTGAAGAAATGAATAGGAATTTCTGCAACAATGTTGGTTCTTTATGTAAATCTTGACAAACTATATTTTTTCAGTTTGTGAGAGGGAAAGCTACTAACTGTGGTCTCAATCAGTGGTATCCTAGGCATTGTAATCAGGGTAGTTTCTGAAGTCTCTTTCAAGCATTGCTTTGTTTCTTTGTTATTCTGGTGGTCTTCATTGGAACTACTTTATCACTATTCTTTATAGTGAGAAAAATAAACTGATCGAGTTAATCTCCTTCTGATTTCTTTCTTCCTATTGTCAGAAGTTTACATTTCTTTTGAATGGCAGCAGTAATTCAGCTGCATTCCTCTTCCTCAGTGAGAGGGCTATTGCTCCCTTCTTCATAAAAGGGAATTGATGTGTTACCTGTGCAAATCTTTACCAGAAAGGCTCGATGTATGTGTTTATTCCCAGCATAGATTTGAGCTTATAGACTTCATAGGATTGGAGTCAAAGCATTAAATTGCAGGAAAAAAAAAGGAGTATATTGAAATACAGTGCCAATTTCAAAGCTGAATCACATCCACTTTTGGGATTTCAGTAAAATGTAGCTTTTCTTGACTAAGAGTCTTTCCACCATGCTAGAGTCCTCTTCTGAGATGTAAAGGATTGTCCTTTGCATCATAATACACTGCCTCTGAGAGAAAATGAAGAAGAAGGATTTCTGCTTTTAAATAAAGATTCTATTCTAGTTTTTTGGTGGGGTTTTTTGTTTGGTTGGTTGGTTTTTTGTTGGTTGGCTTTTCTGGTTTTGCTCTTAGCATACTGTCACTTAGCATTTAGAAATCTCTGGAGAGTACAAAAAGTGTACCTTTTTTTTTTTTTTTTTATTTTTTTCCCATCACATATAGTTTGCTAACTTGATGCTGCAGCTCCTGAACCAATCTGTCCCCTGAATGTTGCTGGGGGTGTCTTCATACAACTGACATTTCTGCAGTTTCACCCGAAGAAAGTTTCACAGCCATGAGAAAGATACATAAGCCCTTATCATCCACTTTTTCCAAAATGTATCCACAGAACAGGTGCAGTGCAATGAAAAGCAGTGCAAAGAGCCAAGCATTGTTGGTCAGATAGTGGTTTGGATCTTAGATCTTTTTGACCTTAGAGTTACCAGTAAGTAGTTTACTTGTGTTTTTTCATTGATAAATTGCATCTACATTGAGCTAAATTTAAACCAACAATTTATCTCATGTAAGGATAATCCACATAAGCCTAAATAGTGGTCATCTTTTTTTCAGGAACCACACATTATTCTTTTTCTTGCTTACCCTATCTTTCCTTTGCCCTTGAGATGAGAGTGGAAGACTTCACAGATGATAATTTAGGTAACACCAGAGAAGCAAACAACCACAATAATTTGGTATTTGTAGGATGATGATATAATCTTTTATGGCTGAAACCAGTAATAAACTCTCATCACTAACAGTCAGTCCAGATCTACTTCAGCCATAAAGATTTGCACTGTACTAGAAATACCAAGAGGTATTTTGTTAATAATTGGATTATGTTGCCCTTATGCGTGGATTGCATCTAGATGTCTGTTAAAAATAAAAGAAGGCTTCTGCAGGAATTATATATTCAGTACCTTACATGTGATAAAGTTTTACATCTGTCAAGTGGTCTCACATCAGGAGATCAGCATTAATTAGACATTACATAGACAATAAGTAGAAGAGAGCAATGATTTGACTGTAAAATATGAAAGGTGAACTTGATCTTATATTTGCCCTGTCTTTGCAGTGTTAATTCCTCCTTACATCTCATTTTAACCATTACTAGTCAAGTATCAGAGTCTTAATTTAAAAAGGAACCTGGGATAAAGGCAGGGGATACAGGTCTGTGAGGCAATGGTGATTGAGAGATGTGATTCTTATCAGTAACATTTTTGATAGTGTAAAGTATTGCAAATACAGAAATGTGTGGGGGAATGCACATGCTTTGGGAATCAAAACTGAATTATGAAGCTTCTTTTTGCTTTCTTCTGATGAGGCAGAATTTCTCTGTCATCTCCAAAACATTTCTGTTGCTAGATTTTCTGTGTTCTGCATTCATTGCTAGTATAGGTAGTTTCTAGACTGGGTTTAAAATAAAAAAAAAGGAAAAAGGCAGTGAAAAATGTACTTCAGTTCTTTATCTGACAAAATGTTCATTTGTCTTTCTAAAAACATACTTAATTGCTCACACAGGAAAATAATTGCACATCTTGTGAACCTTTTAGTTCTAACACTGGCATATTCTTACTTTAATTATTCTTAAAAAAAAAAAATACAATTTGCCTTTTACTTCATCCTTTAGGAAGTGACTGTTCCTGTGTAGGTTTTTTTTTTGTTGGTTGTAAATTATGCAGTTGCTGCTTTTTCTTTCTGTTGTTTTTTTCCTCTTCCATGATGAGCAACCATCACCAGTAGATATTATTTATTTAATATTTTTCTGTGTGTTTTCAAGTACTGTAAATTACAGTACTGTAAATTACCCGGTGGCTTTAAACATAAAGACAAGCTGTAGGCAAAAGAATAACAAAGTAAATTTAAACCTGGCCAGATGGCAAAGAAGAGGACCCAGTGAGTTAATCTGGTGCTGCTTCTTCACCGAAGTGTTTACTGTGGAGGTACTTTATGCGTGTGTATATTAATGAGTCAAAGTGCAAATCACTTCATCATCCTTAGAAAATTTCACCTTCTTTCTGTCATCTGCTGGATCTTTTATTTCTTCCATACAATTAAATGATCAGAAGTTCATTATGCTTAAATTTCTCATAAATGAAGGCAGTGTTACAGAATCTTCACAGTATTGCAGTATCCTCACAGGAAGATGTAATTCTATGTAAGAATCCATACAGAATTGGGTCATTCCTATACTGTATGCTGGTGCAGTACAGTCACTCTCAGGCTCTCTAAATGAACAATTAACCACCATGCTGTCTTGACAGTTTTCCCATCTATATACACATTATTGTGCCGTTGAAAAGAAACAACAAAGGAGATTATCCTTGCTAAGACCTATTAATGATCAGCCATAAATGAGTCTCAGAATTTTTCTTGGGACCATGTTAGTACCACATCATTTGACAGGTTACAGTGTATCTTAGTTTTATTTTTATGCAGGAGCTTCCTATTCTATTTTAGTGCGAGAAAACTGAGGGGTGGGGTATCAATGCTACTGTATTAAAGCCATAATAACAGTAAATGCCTTTGAATACAGATTTTTTTTTGCTGGATTTTGTTGCAAAATGAAGTCTGCAAAATGAAGTGGTTTATTGAGGCATACAAGTAATGATTTAGGTTTATTCCTCTTAGGCATATCAGGTATATGTTTCAGGTTGTGTGAGCCTCAATAGGAGAAACAGGCATTGAACGGTAGTCTCTAAACTCCTGTTTTGCTGGGGGTGAGACACAGGATTGTTCAGAGTCCCTTATGGTTTTTCTATTAGTTTCAGTGAGGTTTGTCTGATTAGAAAGTTTGTGTATGTGCATCTCAGTTGTGCAGTTCTGACAGCTTGACTTCCACAGGCAATTGCGTAATTTAGTCAGCTTAACTTCCACAGGCACTGTCACAACATCTGTCAGAACTGTTGAAACAGGCCAAAATTAAGTATTAGGTGTCCAGGTAATCAACTTTCCTCAGAATCGGGGTTTTACTTGTGAAACTGAGCTAATTTTTGAGGATAAAAAAGTGCAGCAGGCTTTCTTCCTGAGGCAAGTTTATGATTTCTAGTGTCTGTATGTTTTAATATATGATCCTAGTGGAAAGGGAGAGGAAAAAGCCTAAGAAGTTTGATTAATGGAAGTAGCTTAGAAAGAGCTAAGTTCTCAGAGCTCTTAGGCTGGAAAAAACTTCCCATTAATTTTAGTGGGAGTTTTGACTGCACAAGGACTTTCAAGATCAAGTGCTTTCTTGTTCATTAAAGGATAGAAGGTAATTAGAAATAAAGCACAGGAAAGATTTTGTATAGTACTGCTTTTGTCAGCTGAAAAAAATCCATATTATTGTAGGAGTTTTAGGCTAATCTTCTCTCTCCCTTTCTTGCATAAAATGATGACACAGTAGGTTGTTTTCATTACTCTTAGAGGTCTCTGCTTCTCTCTATTCATTTTATTGGGAAAAAGCAATTGGCAAGTTTTTTCTGTTATCTTCCTTGTTGTTGGATCGCAATCTCATCTTGATGCTGACTTTGTCATTTCCCTCTTCCATCCAAACTGTTTAGCTCAAGGTATTCCCATAACATTTTTGTTTGTAAATGTGGGATGATAAATGAAATAAAAAGCAAGTGTGCATTTTGGTTGAAAGATTTTGCTGATGTCAGCTAATGAAATAGAGAAACAGTTAGAAAGAAAAGGAAAAAATTGTACTAAGTTTTACAGAAACAAATCTTGCATGTTTTATAATAACTTAAATTATGATGACTTTTGAACACATTTTAGGGAAGCCATATATTCTTAAGACCTTGTGAACCCAACTCTATATTTTAAATGTATGGCAGACATTAGCCATTGCAGGAATAATGAACTTAGGTCATCAGCTGATGGGAGTACTTTCTGCACTGACCTCAGGGACAAGGGACTCACCTCCTGTTAGAACTTCATTCTTTGTAATACTTAAAAATAAAATTTATTTTACTTTTTGTTTACAACTGCTTTTTTTCCTCTCTGTATCAAACCTTTTTTTCATTCAGCCTCAAGCTGTAATTTATTTGTGTGAAGAGTATGGTCCAGGTTTAGTTGTGGTTAGAATTGCCACTGGAAGAGTGAGAGCAGAGATTGCTTTCTGTACAGCTTTCTACGAGGTGCTGGTGCACACAGGGAAGCTGTAAAAAAGGATGGGGATATTGTGAATCTGTTGCTTCTCTGGTTCTCTTTTCTGCCCCTGCAATAGTAATGATCTTAACCATTCCCGAAAGCATGGGAAAGTGAGAGAGACATATTTCACTTCTGATGTAGCTGTCGCCTGTTTTTTTTAGATAAAAGGCATTGTACTTTATGGTACCATGAATTTGTCTTTTCAATCTGAAAATTGTTATGTGAATGAGATTTTATTCCTGCTCATTCTTGTTTTATTTTGATGGTCTCCCTAAGCTTTCAACTAGCTAAGGGGACAGGAGAAACATTCGTTATTTGTGATAGAAATTTGTCTTGTAATTCCTTCCCAATTATTTTCAGGAAACTGATTATTTCTGCAAAGGTAACATTTCTGTAAAGGTGACATTCTAACAAGTAGGGAGGTATTAGGTAATATGGAGTATGCTTTCAAAAACTCATCACTTTATCAAAGTGGATAAAAATGGTCAATATACATTCTAAGAGAGAGCTTGGTCCACAGGGACTCCTTCTTTGCCTTTTAACCAGTTTCATTCCATTACCTTTGGGTGAATTGCTCTTCATTTGTACTCATGTAAATGAGGAAAACAGTCATATGTAAAACATCACAGAAGATACAGGCAGATTTTAGAATGAGGCATTCCCGGTGGCTTTACTTTATTGTTAAACTCTCCCTGTTAATCTCCGTGGATTACATAAGTGCCTTTTCATGCAGAGTGTAAGACCAAGTAATATTTCTGCTTGTGTAAGACCAAATAGCATTTCTGCTTGTGTAAAGCATTTTAATTTTAGGTCTTATGGGTTGGGTTGTTTTGTATTTTGTTTTTCCCAGTTAAAATTTTAGATGACAAAAATGGACTTCCTGAATTTAGTTGGAAATGTGACTTCAGATATGAGAGGAGAATACTTTTGATAGATAAAATGCTCAAGATGACTTTATGCTTTCAAGGGGATTTCTTGAAAAGCTTTCAGAACTGTGATACAATTCTCCAAGAACACAGAACTTTTGTGAGATATCCAAGGTACCTGTTGGGAGTACTTTGGAAGAGACATGTGTTTTCCATTGCAAGTAAAAGTACTATTTGATGTAAAGTGTTCTGAGGATTTTGCTCACTATAGAGTGGTAAAGAAGTGGATAAACCATTCTGTACAGAATACTAATGTTCTTTCTGAATATGGGGCACAGAGTGCTTGTTTGCAATTTGGGCATATTACTCTACAGAGAAAGGATTTGAAATTGTCCGACTTTCTGAAAACATTACTCCTAATGTAATGTTCTCTCTCTGGGAAGCTTTCTTTTCTCAAATAAAATAGAACACTGCAAAGGCCTGGTGCTGTGTCAACTGCTGACTTTCTGACTGTCCTTCTAAATGCATGTGTTGTTTTGGCTGAGGTAGCTCAGAACTATTGTGGTAGTTTTCTGTTGGGTTAAATAAGAACATCAGTTCTTCTTGGAATAGGCAGATTTGAAGGTTCTGCAAACTTAGTAACCTACTGAACTTTCCCTCCACTACAGTCATGTACACACAGTCTTTATGACTCTAGTCCTCGGAGATGTGATATTTTGGGGTGTGTGAGTATGATACTCAGGAGGGAACCTGAAGCAGTACATGGTGCTATTTATATTCAGCAGTTAGTAACAGAGCATGAACATCCATTAATGCTCCCACATTAAACACAGCTTTAACTGCAATTTCAAAGATCTGCTGGTTTTGCTTTTTCGAGTCTCAAGGCTGATTAATAATATCTTAATAAAAAGCTTAATAGTGCATTAAACTAAAAAAGGAGAAGTTTCTGATTATGAGACAGCTTGGTAGTTCACTAACAGAACAATAAAAACCCATCTGAAAATCTGTTACCTGCCTACAATAAAATGTTCAACAATCAGCTTTCAGAAACCACACTGATTTTTGATGCAGCATTTTAAATAGTACCACCCGTATGTTTGGTAACACTAGGCTATGGCCTCTGAAGTTTGATAACCCTCATAAAAAGTTATTTATCTGTCTTCAGTAGAAATTTATTCACATTTTGCCTTCTACAGTACCAATATTGGGCCATTTGGGGAGGTGGGTGATCTGAAAATCTGTAGTAAGAATGACACATCTTTTTTATTTAAATATTATTGCTTTTTAGGCACTGAATTTTGGAGATATGCCGAAGTACTTGTGGGAGATTTGGGTACCTGACAAACCATGGGTGGTAAGATATCAGATCCACTGAAATAAATAAAATAAGCATTTAATTTTAAGATAGGTGTTTTTGGGCCCTGCTGTCACTGAATTCAATGGACCGAGCTCCTGCAGGGCTCATAAGAAGTTCAGTGCTGCAAATGTATGCAAGTGTGTTTCCATTCTTTTCAATATTGTCACACTGGTGCAAAGTTGAAGTAACGCCTGTAGTGAGCTAAAACTGTGTGGTAGCATCTGACAGGTGGAAGAGAGAATTTTTCTGCTGAAGTTTATAACAAGGCCATTTCTCTTATCTTTACTCAGACAAGTGAGTGGTTAGTTACTGCCTCTCAGAGCAATTAATGGCTCACTGCTGGACCTACTGAGCAGTACCCTTCTCCAGGCATCCTCTTGAAAGTCTTGTTTAACACTTCCTTTTGGACTCCAATGCAGTAAGCCAGGGAAAATAACAATCTCCTTTTGAGCACCATGTGGATTTCTCAGAAAATGAGTCTGGCAGATGCTGTCTGTCCTCCACTGTCAGAGTCAGGAATCAGAGAAGAACCAGAGTTCAATGCTTTGATTTCTAAAGCCCTCTATTAAGAAAGAGCCATGGTCTGTTCAGATATGTACTTTTTTTTTTTTTTTTTTTNTCAAATTTTTTTTTTTTTTTTTTTTTTTTTTTTTTTTTTTTTCCCCCAGAAATGCAGTCTAATCTGTCATTTTCCACACTGGATTTTTGTGTGAAATAAAGGACTTTAGAATCTGTCCACTATATGTAATTTTTAGGAGAACCTCTTCAAAACTAATACCAGAAAAGTCCATGCAGAAACCCAGAACTTTCTAGTGCTTTAAAGGCTGAAAGCAATAAATGCAATTTAAGTTTAGTTGCATTTTATTATATATTTAATTACATTTGTTCAACTATTTAAACTGTAAATTTACAGTATGGTGTTTCCTTGTAATATAGGCCTCATTCTCCAAAACTACACACTTTTTGGCACTTCCTTCCTGGAAACTGGAGTTTTCTGTATCAGATTATAAATTTAAAACTACATTTTCTAAATATGTACTGTGTATTTGAATTTTTAGCCTTAATAGTAGGATACATTAGCTTTAGTGTAGGCATTTCAAAGATAAGGGGATTGCTTAAATTTTTTTATTGTAAAATATTCTGAATAAACTTTGTTGAATCTGTTAGTGTAGTATAAAATTGATCTAGATTAAAACCCCCTAGATATGTATTGGTCTCCTTTCTAATTATAGAGAATGCAGTGATTATAAGTTAATTGATTATCATAAAAATTTTGAAGGAAATTTTCAGTAAAAAAAGGCATTAGACACAGTTGAAGCCAAGTAATTTAAAGTGAACATAGTAATAAATGGGACAGTTGAACCAGATGATCATTGTAGGTCCTTTCCAACTGAAATATTTTATTCCATTCTATTTAGCACCCAACACTAGAAATCTATGTGCCTATAGCTATTTATAAATTCTTTTTATGGGAATAGGTAATGGTTGGACCTCACTGAGGTGGACTCAGGCAATGGAACACCATGTGAGACTAAACATGCATGTATGTTCTTAGCTCAGCTTAGCTCCTTTTGTATTGGTCCTGAGTGCAGTGTTTTAGCAGAAGCTGTCAAGCCTAATATTTTATTTCATTGTATATTAATTTTAAAATAAAGCGTTGTAGTATACTGACTTATTTAAATCTAAGGGCAATATATACGTAATGCTTCGTGATCAAGTCCATTTTTGAGGGAAAGTATATTATTCTATACATAATATTGTAAAAGCTGGTGTCTTAAGAGCTACAGATATTAGGGAAATGTTTCCCAGGAAGGTAGATGTTAATTACCAGAAAGTAAGTACTAAAGTAACTAAACAGGAAGAAAGTTCTAAGCTTTCAAGCTAATTTATGGAACATTTTATATAATTCTCTCAGCCTTTCCCTAAGAATTATCTTTGTCAGACAATTTATTTTCAGCTAGGGTCAATACTTCAAGGGATGAGTGAAAATGAGTGAAATATTTTCCATTCACATGCTAGGTTTTAAAAAATGGAGAAAGTTATTCTCTTTACTCTACCAGCTGATATTGGACATGGAAAACCTTTGGCTTTTTTTTTTTTCTTTTTTTTTTTTTTTTGATAACTTAAACGATAGACTGTCTAATCAGTATAATTAAGGCTTCTTTTCTGTGCCTGTGAATTTTAGGCATTGAAAAAAAGCTCCAAGCGATTATTTATGTAAAGTACTTTAAGTGTTCTAATATATATTTATCATTTTAATATTGATAGATGTTCACAGTCTGAGAAATATCAAAGTAATGTTGGTGATCTCTAGAGTGAATGAGGACTGCACATTTTGCAATGCATTATTGAGTATGAATAAAGTTGTGTTCTTCCTTTTTTTAAAAACAGCCGAGTTACCTGTGAGTACTTTGCACATCTAAATAGCAATTATACAGCCTCTTTCAAAAGGATTCTTGGCAAAGCAAATCTCCGTTAACATTTTATAATTTTTAATAGAATAAAAAAGAGCCTTGAAACAAGTTTCAGACCTAATGGATTTTCTATTTCTTGAAGTTCAGTTTCAGTCATTTCAGCCTTTATATTTATGGTAGATGGTCCTAAATACTAGATGCTGAAGCTCTTAGGTGAATGTCTCATGTAGGTGACAAGCAGCAGTGCAGACAGCACGATTTTGTGGGGGAACTGGGCTGGGGTGGGATGGGTGCAGGAATGGAAACACAGCACTCAGTGATGAATAATCAAAAATGTATTTAGGATGTGGGAGAGATGAGAGCATGTGGATAGCACTTTGTCTTTTAATCAGCCTATTCTACAACAGACTCATATTCACACACACCCACACCCACACACACCCCCCAGTTCAAGCTGCATTTCCTTCAGCCCTATTCAAACCAGCATGCAGGGGTCCAGGACACACACTCCAACCACACATCCTGGCTGGGCCCTAGCTGTCAACTGGACTCTCGAGTGTGTGGTTCAGGCTTAGTCTTCTGTCGGACGCTGGATGCCTATGGATGTGTTCATCCATGAGGAGTTATTGTCTTAGCTGTCAGTGGATTTATAAATCATACTCTTGGTGTATGCCACTATAAACCAAGCCAGTGAGCCTGTGGCCTCATTGTCATGTGGCATCAGGCCAATGTCCTTGATATCATCCATATGGAAGGACAACTAGCAGTTGTCATGGAGATTATTATCACTCTGTTCTCCCAACCCAAATCTCTTACAAAGTGTGAAGTCAGCAACAATTATGTAGCAGAGTTCAGCTAGTGAAGCTTTGTCTCGCATCTCATACTCGGTTAATTTTGTTATTTGCAGGTGGGCAGTTGTAGTCGTGGTTCCATTTATCTAAACTGTGCTTTTGGGTAGATTCTTATCTTGTGTCATCTGATCAAAACAATCCCTTCTAAGAACTTAATGGTACTTTGGCATTGACAACATTAACATCTATTCCTTGGGGGTGTATGTACTGCTTCTCACCCCAACACATTAATACACAAATCTGGGAGTGTGCTTGTATAGGAGGGAGGAAAAGAAATCAAAAGCCGAAGGAAGATTTGTGGAGGATATATTATAAGCATGAATCTTGTGACTGAGCTTGACCTAAATTAACAGAATCTTTCTTTGAGAGAGGAAAGAGATGCAGACTCTAAGAAATGGGCTAAGATTAAAAGAATCCAAGACTATTGAAATGTCTCACATGATTATGTACAACATAAATTACTTGATTTCCAAACAGTAGATTGTAAAGAAATACTTTTTTCTCCTGTAAAAAGAAAAAAAAAAAAGAAAAAAAGAAAAGAAAAATACTTTTTCTCTGCTATTCAAGCTAGATGACAGTAACTATTTGAGTCAGGATTCTGAGAAATTGAATGTTCTGTACATTTTAAATTTTGGAATCTGTGTATACAGATACTGTTATTAATCTTGACAAAAGTTTTCACAGATTTTATTTTGTTCTGATCATAACTCTTTATCCTATTAACTAATAATAATTCAGGAGTGTTGGACGAAGAGAGATCTTAGTAATTAGATTTCACTATGTCTTTGTTTTCAAAGTAAGCTTCTTTGCAGTTTAGAACTGTCATTAAAATTGCTTGGGAAACAGCATTTTCAAATGAATCTAAATAGATGCTGGTCAATGAGGTACTGCTCTTCTGTCTCAAACGTGAAGTGAAATTGAATTTATCAGGTTTATATAAAAATCAGGTTTTTACAAAAATAAATATCTACATATATATATCTTGACTTCACTTCTTTCCCTAATTGGTAACATGAAATGTAGAATTCTCATTTTTGATTCACCCCGTTGGTGTCTGCATCTCCCCTTAGGGATCCAAGCTGTTTTCCTCTCCTGCTGTAATTGAAATCAAACTTGTTGCAGTCTGTAATTGATAGTGAATCTAACAATCTAATGTTTTATATGAGACAGATGCACAGCAGAAGCACATGAAACAGCATATGGAAAAGCAAGTGCCCTACTGGGGTGAAGATAGATCCATTCTTGTTTTGCTAAACAATATTCCTATGCTTTGATCAACTAGTTCACCTACATTTTAGTAAGTTAAGAGATATGTGTAGAACATTTGGAGTATTTGCACTGTATTGATAGAAACAGTTATACCACATCTTTCAGTCCTCATGAAGAACTGTTCTTCCAGACTCTCATATACTTGCTTTGCCTGCTCTTTTCTCTTGAGATGTTAAAGAAATATATTCTAGTTTCTGTCTCACTCTTGCTATGACAGGTCTAATGGCTCATAAGGGAATGTAAATCTAGATGTTCTCTCTCACTCTTGTTTTGGCATCTCGTGCAAAACATAATCTTGCATAAGGAATGCATCTTTTTGTCTCTGGGTGAAGACATTTGCTAAGAATCTGCTATTGGAAGCAGGATGCTGCTGTCTATCAGCAATACTTAACATATTCCTGTTTTTCTTTCTCTCTTTAGTCATATAATGCTTCCATTTTTAGTGAATAAAATAATAAGATATTTCTAAGTAATATCCTATATCTCCCTTTCTCTCTCTCTCTCCTACATAAGGGAAAAGAGAGCCAGTCATGAATGTTATATTAAGTAATACCTTAATATTTTAAAACATGTAGAGTTTCCTTTTTTTTTTTTTTTTTTTTTCTTTTCCCTCCCTGTTGGGGATCTGCTTTAGTTTCTACACTGGGAGGGTTATATAGTTTTAATAGCATTATTCTATCTCTAGCTTCTCTTCATGACACAACATACTGTAATTAAATATAGAACTAAAAATAAGTTTGTAGATTAATAATAACTGTGTTTGCTGATGGATTTCTTGAGATATTTTGAGGCATATTTTCTTAGCAGAAGTAATGTAATAGTTGCCTTAGTGAATTTCCTCATATCTGGTTTTGAAAGGAGCCTCACATGTTCCTTCCAGTGCTACTGATAAGAGGCTGTTATCAGCACATCTGAGTCAAGCAGACTAAAGCTTTGAGCTATTGCATCTGTAACGAAGATTGAAGACCTAGCTTAACTCAAAAATCACACTTATTCTGTGATGCTTCTGACCCTAAAGATGTTGTCCTGTGTAAAGTTTAGCAGGGTTTCTCCTGGGGTAACAAAATTCCCTTAGGTATACCTAAATAAATGTTAGCTTTCTGGTGAATACTCATAAAGAGATTTGGAGGAAAGCTAGTTATTCTGTAACTCCTCAGATAATACCTGGTTTCTCAGGGATCTGAGAAAATATAGAGGAGGAATTAACTTCTTTACTCTGTTCACAATCACAGTGGAGATTACTCTCATTAAATATTTATCCATCATGGAGGAGGAAGAGAGTTGAGTAATCAAACAGTTGGTGTTAATTTAAATGTCAAACCACAATTAAAAAAAAATCCTTGCAATCAAATTTTATTGTGGTTTCTCAATCTGTGCTCTGAAAATATCCTTCACTCAAGGATTTCCACTCTGAGGGAAGAGAGGAGTGTCCAGTACGGATTTGACTTAGATTTCCTGAACTTTTTCATCTTTTTGAAAATTCCATAAACTTTCTGTGGCTCAGTAATCCCTTCACAGGGTTAACTTGAGGCTGTTAGTTATTTCTTGCGATTAGATTTTCCTCCGACTTGATCAGCCCCTATCCTGAAAGGATTCTTTGTTTTCCATTGCTGCACTGGAGGTACCTGTTGACTATTTATCCAGCTTGTCAAGCTTTCTTTGAATAGGAGGGCAGACTTCCAGCATGGAGAGCACTTTCCACCAGCTTGGTGTCATCTGCAAACTTGCAGAGGATGCTCTCTGCCTCATGATCCAGTTTATTAACGAAAGCATCAGCTGCAAAGACATCACTAACCCCATTAACCATCCCTATAGTCCAGAAGACATTGGAACCATTTGAGCCTGGCAGTCCAAGCAATTTTTCCAGGCACCTGGTAGTCCATCAACTCAAAACATATTTCCACCAATTTATTAGTGTGGATTAAATAAAATATTTTAATAAAACAATACTAAGATCTAAACAATAATAAGATCAAGGAGACCCTTTTTCACCAAGGCAATGATCTCATCACAGAAGACAGTCAGGTTGATCAAGCATGATTTGCCCTTGGTAAATGCATGTAGGATCTTCTCCTACTCTATGCCTGGGTATAGTTTCCAGGAGGGGTTTTTTTTTTTGAGTAGTGATCCTAGGCTGACTGACCTGCTGTTCCTCCAATAATCTTCTTCCTTTTTTTTCAAAAGTAGGCGAATTTTCCTGTCATCAAAAACCTACCCTAATGACCCAGACATTTGTAAGACCATAAACACTGTCTGATATCCCATACATTTAAATGGTTTGTGCCTCAATCTTCTACTGGGAATAGTTCTTGAGCCTCCCAGACCCTGGCACAGGCTCAGAGGAGCTGGGTGGTTTGACACAGTCATTACCACTAGAAACTGAAGAAAAGAAGGCATCTATGACCTCAGTTTTTCCATGTTCTTTGCCGCAAGGTTCCCTGTAGTTTGTGTGATGGTCCCACATTTCCCTTTGTCCTCCTTTTGCTGATAACATAACTTTCTTTTTATGCATTGTAGTCCTCAGTAGTGAACTCTAAGATAGTATTGGCTTTTGTAATTCAGCTGAGCACCATCAGGATTTCCCTGTTATCCACACTGACCTTATGCTGTGCCTGTTAGACTTCCTGGGCCTCACACTGGACTTTTCCTGTGCTTTGAAGAAGTTGTCACTGATCATCAGTCATCTCTCCTGAGCATCTTTACCCTCCAGGGCAGTCCCATTAGATCTCACCAAGCAGATCCCTAAAAAGTTTAAATCTACTTTCCTAAAGTCTAGGTTTGTAATATTTTTTTCTTTTGTAATAGTTTCAATTGTATGTATTCTGGTCAGTTTATCGGCCACCAGTACACTTCTTTTAAATAAAACCAGTTCTTGATGGTGGCCAGAAGTCTCTTCAAATTTTAGTGTTCCACCATTTTGGCCTTTCAGAAGAGGTTGGGATTTTTTTTGTCTCCTCGGAGAACCACCCTTGTGATTGTGAGGCTTCCCCAAGTTTTATAAAGGAGGTTTGATTTCCTCTTCTTGATCAGTCAGACTTTAGCAGACACTTGTCACTGCACCCAGCCCAATCCTAATTGTCAACTCCATCAGTTAATCACCTGCTGCAGTGCAAACCTCCATGAATTCAAACTGTCCGTGTCCACAGAGTGCAGCCTCTCCTCTTCCCTTGTCCCGTGGAGCCTTTATGGACTCCCTGTGATTGTTTTCAACTCCACATGTGTTTGTGTACATGCACTTGAGGTGAGCCCCCGAGCTGCACTGTGTTAACAGATCAGGATCTCTGTGTGTTGTGCTTGCGCGTGACACGTTTTCACTCTCTCCTACCCCTCCTCTAAGTCTCAGATCACTTGCTCACCATTTCTACATGTTTGCAATGCTTTTCACTAGTTTAGCAAGCTTGTCTGCAAGCCTCTTTTAAAGGCTGAGTCTTGTCCCACTTTATTAAATACATCACGACATAGAAATATTTGGCATATATGTTTAACGTATGCATACAGAATATCTATTTATTGTCTATCCATCCTTAAATACTGTATGAAAATTCATGAAGAGAACAGACACTTTGTGTATATTGTTCTGCATTTCTGCACAGCAGGAGAAAGAGGAGAATGTAAGAATCTTCCTAAAGTACTGAATAATTATCTTTTTGATTTGGTGTATTGCCTTCAGCTTTCTATCTCCTACATGACTTACTGGCAGTATTATCTTTCAATCTGATTTTTCAAATGGTACAATGTGTTTTTTGTTTTTTGAATATCATTGAAATGAGAAACAGAAAACAGTCATACATATGCCTGGCCAATTTGATGGTGATGATTTATTCTCCTTTGTAAAGAAAGTGTTGAAGTGTTTTGGAAAGTCTGGTCCTGTATAGGGATTCAAAACACAGGAGTTAAACAGATTCAATGTTCATATTCTTTTCTTCTAAAACTATAATCATATATATATATATAAATTCATCAGCATGTAGTATTCTAAACACATTTGACATGTACTACTGAATTCTGCTATCAAAAAAGACATTTTTACATACTCCTACAGATTTATTTTCTTTAAAAGCTGTTTTTCTTGGTGGAAAAAAAAGAGAAAAAAAAGGTAAATTTTATGTATTTTAATATTTTAAGGAAGATATATCTATTATTTTATATTACTAAGATGTCTGTCTTTTCTGGTAAGTGGGATGCAACAGAGGTTATCTAAGTGGGTATTTTTGATAGTGTATTGGTATGAGAAGTCTCTTAGACATTCCTGGGTTTATACCATTCTTTATGCCATTTTGTTTTCTTAAACCAATAATTATCATTGTAGGTGGGAGAGATAAGAAAATATTCATGAGAACAGTTCTTCACAAGTTTTCTTCCTGTCCCATGCCTAAAAAAGTAAAATTATTTTCTATGATGCAGGAAATTTTTTCAGTTGCATTTTTCCTTGGAGGGGGAGAGAATTCAAAAGTACATTATGTTCCAGAATTCAAAGATTTTATGACCTAGTGTTAAATGCAAAAGTGAAGTAGGATAAAAATAGACTACAAATGTGATTCGTGATAATAACAATTTTAATCTTTTAGTGGGAGGGAGGGAAGAACATTTCCTTTGATTGAAGATTATGTGTCAGAATTTCTTTTTCTGTTGATGTTCACCTGAGATTTTGTTTCTTAAATTGTTCTAAATATTGACTGTATTAGAGACAATGCAACATGCTTTATAGTATATTGAATGTTAGCACACCCTGTGGTTGGGCAATGGATTGAGGCATTAGTACTTCACTGCCTGAAACTGGAGTTTAAATACCTACATTGTGAATACTTAACTTGGGGGGTTTGAGCCTAGAGTTGCAACACAACCTTCAAGTACATACTGGTTTTGTTTTGTTTGGGGTTTTTTATGCTGTTTGTTTTGACTTTTGTTGTTGTTGTTGTTGTTTGTCTGTTTGTTTGGGTTCTTTTTGGTGTAGTTTGGGAGTTTAGTTGCTGTTGTTTTTTTTTTCCAAATCATATCCAAGAATTTCTTAAAGAAGCTTGGAAAAACTCTGTTCACAGAGGCTAAAATGGTGTATGGATGCCTGCAGTTTTTGTCCATCTTTTTTCTGCCATGTGACATCAGGTTATGTCCTCAGCAAAACCTGTAAAAAACAGCCCACATGGTTGTCACTGAGGGCAGAATTTGGTAAGTTTTCAAATGCAGAAATTGAATAGGACTTGAAATGTCAGTATAGACTAGCAGGAGTGTTTTGTGAGGATAAACAGAGGTGATACAGAAAATGTAATTCAGCACCATCTTTGTCAATGATTGAAGTAGCACAGATAAGGATAACTTTATCCTGATTAAAGTCAGCAGACATTTGCCATTGACCTTCATAATGCTTCTGTATTTTATCCACTCCCTGTGACTAAACTGGAAGTTGGCCAAGTAGGTGCCAGTGATTCTTCTCATGAGTAGAAATTTAGTCCATTCTGGGTAAAACCTTTGTTACTCTTCCTGTCATCAGGGTGACATACGTAGACATTACTTAAGATCTTTAAAAAGTTTTCCTCATTTGTGATTATTCACCTGATTTGAGAGGGGTAAAACATTTGTAGTGAATTTCGTAGCCTCTGAGGACTGAAAATATGCATAAGAAAGAGGTTTCTTTTTTTTTTTTTTAATGCAATATGTATCAGAATTGTTTCTGGTTTAGGATTAATGAGGCTTCATGGATAGGGATAAAGTGGATAAGCAGTCACTGATCTTTGTAGGAAAGAAATGGAAAGTATTTTATTCTGAAATGTTTCAACATTTCTGAGTCTTTGAAATCAATTTTCTGGGTTTAATACAGTGCTGTTTCGAACTGTCATATTTCTAATATATTGCAGCACTGTAAACCCTCACATCCTGGACCTTCGTTTAGAGGATTGGGTATATATGCCTGGGTATGTGAATGTAGCAATCAGGAAATAGCACAAAGGGAAATGGCTGTTACTGCATGTTTTTCAGCTTTGCAATGTATTGCAGATCACAGGGATTTATTACAAGAGAGTGTTGTGGATTTTGGTTTGGAGTGGGTTTTTTATTATTTTTGTTTGTTTTTCTTTGTTTTCTACTTAGATGATCTTCCCAGTGCTTTATTTTACACTATACCCTTCCATTGTCAAAAACAATGCATCCATTAATAACTACCCCTCCCTCACTAAATAATTCATTAACATATAGTAAAAGAAATCATTACGTTTTTTTCTCACACTGTCTCTGTTTCTTCTCTTCCCAAAACCCAACCTGGCCTCTACCAACTTCTGTTAGGTTCAGAATCAGAGGCTTTAGAAAGATGAAAGCTGCCAAATGTATTGGCTAGCAATTCATTTGTACACTTTTCAATTTATAGAACCGTCCCAGTTTTTAATTTGGTGCTTTAGAGGAAATCTTATTTGGGGAAATCAATGAGAAGTTAACCAAAGCCTAGGCAGCTGCAGTGGTTAGAAGTCGACAGCTTAGATTGCATGCCAAACTGACATCTAGGTCTAGTTTTTCTGTTTTACTTACTCCTCATTCTCCAACCTTTTGCCATATCACATGGCATTATCCTATCAAGCTTTGATACTGGTAGGGGAGAATTTGTGTGCTGAATGGAGCACTGCTTGTTACCTTATACTGCAATTTTACAGTGACAGAAATATCAAATGAAAGAAAATATACAGCAGAAGTAGATTTTGAACACAATTTCTGACAATGTTCCAGCTGCTATGCCTGTTACTCTGATGCCCTTCACTGCTGATGATTTAAACCAGGCTATTGGTTAAATCATATCATTGGTTGAAGGTAACAGGCTAAAGATGAATTTATACAACACAAAAGGATACATACAAAAATATATTATTCATACTCAGTGCGTGCAAAATTAGTGTGGGTCAATTTATGTTTTCCACAAAATTTCTTTACCGTTTTTGTATTTTGAAGTATTTAAAATGTTTGTGATGAACAAATATGGCCGTTAAACTGAATGATAGCAATGAAATTAAGACAGATAAAATAACATTATATGAATTTCCATCCCCCATCTTAGTAATGGATTTAAACACATAAATATACATTGAAATGTATGTATAGAATATATATAAACATACAAAAAAACACAAAAACTGATGAGGAACATATTAAATGTAGGTAGCTTGGGCTGCAGCTGCAGTGGGAGCTGCAGATTGAGCTCTGGGTGGGAGCCCAATGTAAGAAGCTTTGAATTGCCACCTTTTGCACAATGAAGGGTGCAGGGACATGTGGAGACAGCCAGGTGACCGGACACTCAGTGACACAGCAGGAACCAAGGGCTCCAGACTTTGTCAGGCTTGATCAGTGAGGGGATAAAAGCCCAGTGGTTCCTTTGTTCAGGGTCCCTCCTGAGAGGCACCAGCTTTGGCTATTTCTGTGTTACTCATCCATGAATATAAGGCTTTATGGAATGAGATATCTGAGACTCTGCTGTGGGAAATCTGGGGACAAACCAATTAGGAAACCTGGTCTGGCTGTGTGAGTGGGGTGTGTGGGGATTTAAAATAGAGACCCATTGAGTCACTGTATATGAAAAGGGGCTTTTGTCCCAGCAGGGTCAGTCTGAAGTGGGGGGCATGTGACTGAAGCAGTGCTTCCTGAATAGTCAGACTGGGATATTTCCTTAACAAAACCAAATAAAGACAGTTCTCAACTATAATGTTATTTACATATACCCACGTGTGTGAGCTATTATTATATATATTATTACTCATGTGATAGGTAGTATGTAGACATCAGTTAGCAAAGTGTCTTGAGAAGTCAACAGACTTGATAAAAGAAGAGATATTTTCTGTGAGCCTTATAGTGCCCATAGCCATTTTATCATGTAAATCCAGCCTCCAGATGTCCATGGTGCTGAAAACCAGGCACTGCAAACAGCATGTAACAGAGCAGCTTTTAATAGTATTACAGTGACAGAAAACAGAGACTAGAGGGAAAAAAATTAGAGACCATGATGCAGAGAGAAGGTGAGAATGATGGATGCCTGCTTCAGTGCTTCCCTACTTGTGTGAGGTCACTCATTGCAACCATGGGTTAGGAAGTGGGAAAAGCAACCAGCTTTTGATAATATTGTTCCATTGTGGGTATGGCTAGCATTGAAAGCTCTTTTGGGGAACCTCTTATGTCATGCTTTTATTTTATTCCAGTTAGCTGAATCTGTCCTGCTGAAAGTAGGTCTGAAGGAAGAGTAGGTGTTTGATCTTACTCTGAATTAAGTCAATACAAAATTGGTTTTGACTTTAGCAGCACAAGTAATGTCCATAGAGAGAAACCATTTAAGCCCTCCCAGCATATTTAGAATATTTCCAATGTAAAATGGGAACTCAGAAACTGAAAACTTACAGTTTTTAACCTAAACTTACTTTTTTTGCTGGGCACTTGTTAGGCAAACAAAGATTGCTTTGACATGCTATTATTCACTATAAGGTTGGAGTTTAATAAGAAGTCAGGAGGAGTAAATTAGATCATCTTTCTGTATCTCTTACTGTACTTTAAATACTAGCTCAATATTAATTCCAGAATATAAGGCCAGAGAATGATTTTCTAACGGTGGCCTATAAACTGTGAGTGACTTACCATTTCAAAAATTATGCCAAGCCTAACCAAGGAAACCCCAAGAGATTAAGTTAATTATATTAATATTAAAATTATTCATCGTTACCTGTGATTACAGTTGGCCATGTCTTTTCCATATTTTTGTTAAAGAAGTTAACAACTGAAATCAAGTACAGTATCAGCAAGAAATGTTTCTTTGAGTTTTGGAGTTGGTTTTCTGGGTTTTTTTCCTCATTAACATAACAAATCTCAAATTGACTCATGGGATTTCTTTCTTCAATTTCCTTTGGGGTGTCTTTTTCAGCTAGCTGGGGTAATTTCTTTTTTTAAATCACCCTGTCATCTTCTTCCATTTTTTACTTTTTTTTTTATGACAGTAGAATTCATGTAAGCAGAAAATTATTTATATTTATCAAAGTAGAAAGTATTTTGTATAAGAATTTGTCTTTTGTCTAAGGTTGGAAGTACATCTAAAAATAGAAACTGTGGGAGAGCAAATTCCCAGACATAGACTGATGTTTACCCAGGTTATCATCTAAGTTGTAGATGTCAATTCAAGGGCGAAACCCCCAAATTAGTTTACAACTTCAACGTCGGAGAGTCTGTAAGTTCCGACGCTTTTTTATTTCTAATAACCTGTCAATGTGAATGCACAGGGGCTCCACCCAAACTGGCTGAACTACACATTTTGCTGTCAAACCTGTGGTATCCAAATATGTTTAGACATGAAGGGCTCATGCCTGCGAATGATCTCTATGAGAAGATACATCATCCAGTGGGTGGATTTTAGGAATGTGTATTGCATGCTGACTGTGCTGAGTCAGTGTGAAGCACCAGCCAATGCCTTTGTTGCTTGGATGTGGACAGATGAAGAGCCAACCTGCAATAGAGGGCTCTGACACAGCTTGTGCAGCTCTCTGTTGGGACAGAGCAGGGGCCTGTCCAGGGAGGAGCATGATCATTTTACTTTGCATGTGAAGAATTAACATTTTGAGCATACTGTATTTATTCAGTGAAATTGTACTGAAAAATAATCTGGCATTACAGACACTTAGTGGCTTTCCTTGAAGCTAGTGTAGTTTCTATATGGCAGAGAACACAAGAGCTGGGATGTAGGAAAAGAGGGAGAGTTCAAATATAAGAAATCATGACTTAATTGAATATTTTAGTTCAATGTACGTGAACACTTTTTTCTGGTTTCAGTTCCAATATTGTTGTTTGTGCAAAGATGATAATACAAAAGCAGACTTGAAATATGGGTATAGAATCCAGGGCAAAAATTCAAACACATTTCTAAAAAAGAAAAGGAAAAGCTAAGCAAAAGGAAAAATATATGTTTGGCTCAAAAATTAAAGGAAAAATAAGCTTTCACAGAGATGTTTAGTTCTAGATTGATAATATGAACAAGTCTAGGAGAGAAAGGTACCTCTGCTGGGTGTGTCCTATTAACCAGCCGTAGCTTTTTGCCTTCATGACAGGGGTTCTGCCTGTCTCACCACGAAATTTCAAATTCCCTTCCAGGAAGGTCAATATATTGCAGAATTTAGGTGTTAAACTTCTTCATAAAGTCTGTGTTGAAAGCGGGTACGTAAACACTCAATGTCCATTATGGGTCTTTACAATGATCTAAGGCATATTTAGAAACAAAATTCTCATTTGTCAGATTACAGATTTCTTGGCAATGCTACTTAAATATGTGGAAACATGGCACTAGGAAGCTTTTGAACAAAACAAAGCAAAAAGATGAGAAACACATATGGTTTTGTTTATTATTATTATTAAAGAGCATGAGATCTCTGCAGTGAACATACTCCACTCCAAGCATTTAGTTCTTATGTAATAAGTTCAGTGATTTTGAAATAAATTTGACAAGATAACAAATAAAAATTGTAAAGATTGTTTTATACTTCTGTTGTAGTGACTGCATTCAGATGTAGAACTGATTGAAAATTGCAAAATACATTATCCTGCCTCAAATTTTTATCCTACTACAGCAACATTCAGAAGGCCTGATATCACTAGCTGCAGATTATATGCAACTTCCATGAGGTCAATGGCAATTTTTCACATCTTGTTTGATGAGACTTAGGGTGCACAGCTGCAATTCTGCAAGTATTTTTTAATACATGATACTTCACAATTCTTTCCCTTGGAAACAGCTTCTTCCTTATTCTACTTGTACAGGTTATGCTGCATAATCCACAAAGATTCTGTTGTCTTTGCTTCTGTGAGGGAAATATAAATTAGTTTATTGTGAAACCAAAATACAGCTCAGCACCCCACATGACGAATTCTGCATTGCGAACATTAGTGATGTTAGGTTTACCAATACTGGCAAAGTATGTTGAAAGATGGACTGCTGCCTGGGCTCTCTGAAACAAGATATTGAACCCCAGAATGCTAGCATGAAATCCATGGAAGCTTTACCATGATTTAGTGAACTGTCAAATTATGCCTGAAGAAAGATGGACAGCTGTAACTCATAAGCACAGTAGGAACAGATGAATTGCAAGGTCAAATCTCATTCTGGAGTAGAGCACTAAGATTGATTTTTATTTCATTTTTAACTCCACCAGAAGATTAAAAAATAATGAAATTAGGTTTTCAAGCCTGTGCATGAGTGTCCATAGAGTGGAAAGGTTTTCTCAGAAGTCTCTCTTTTTTTCTTGTGATTTCTAAGTATGGATTATTTTTTTTTTTTTTTTTTGTGGCTATATGAATGAAGATGAATGACTTAATAGAGTAAAAAAAATTTTTGGGTGAAAATCTGTAATTTTGAACAAAGGGAATTAATGACCAATTTTCATGGAAGTTTTCATGTGCAAGATTTAAACTCGTACATCAGTTGTACAGAATGAATTTACAACAGATCTATCAATTTGCCTTCCCTTGAAGAACAAAATCTCTAAAAATTATATGAGCTACATTTTCACAAAAAAAACCCACATTATATTTAACCCTTCAGTGTAGGGGTAGGTAATGAATTATGTAGTCAGCATCAGACACTTCTGGAAGCTTAGATTAAATGAGCTGACCTCCATTTAGGTCCTACAAAATATAATACTCTTACCGTCTTTTTGTTTGTTTCTGGCCACCCATGCCATATCAAATGAGTGAATTCAGGGACTCAGTTATGCCTACATCCTTAGATTCCATTTTGGGTGTGCTGAATCTGTTTCATTCATTTGTTTGTGGCTTGGCATATGGATAAAGAGTAAGGTTCAAGGACAGCTTTTCAATTTACTTGATCTCTCATCTGATCTTGGGCCAAAAGCAATTAAAGGAGTTGCTTTGAAATTGGAGGATGTCTGAGCTTGGAGGAAGATTGCTTGTGGTTTCAGGTGTTGTACTCTTCTGTGGGGCTAATTTCTCACCCACTGCATTTTGGAAACTAAGATGGACTTCCTCTTTTCTGCCTTTGTCTACCTTTTCTACATTAACCCCAGCTGGCAACTAAACCCCACCCAGTCACTCACTCACTTTCCCTGTGATGGAGTAGGGAAGGGAATCAAAAGAGTAAAATAGAGAAAACTCATGGGTTTTGATAAAGACAGTTTAATAGATAAAGCAAAAGCTGCACATGCAAGCAAAGCAATATAAGGGATTCATTCATCACTTCCTATGGGCAGGCAGGTGTTCAGCCATCTCCAGGAAAGCAGGGTTCTATGATATGTGATGGTCACTTGTGAAGACAATTGTCCTGAAGATCCATTGAATCCATATCTCTTCAATTTAGAGAGAAAGATGTTGTGGGGAACTGTGTCAAAGGCCTTACACTCAACTAATGTAGTCACTCCATCACAGGAGGCCACTAGGTTTGTTAGTCAGGACTTGCCCTTGGTGAAGCCACACTGACTGTCCTGAATCACCTTCCTGTTCTCCATGTACCTTAGCAGAGCTTCTAGGAGGATCTGTTCCTTGACCTTCACAGACACAAAAGTCAGGCTGACTGCTTGGTTGTTCCCAGGGTTCTCCTTTCTAACGTTTGTAAGCGTCGGTGTAGTGTTTTCCCTTTTTCCAGGTACTTGGGACTTGTCTGATTGACATGACATTTCTAATATCATGGAGAGTGGCTTGGCAACTGCATCAGTCAATTTTCTTTGGGCTTTGGGATGCATCTCATCACGTCCTGTAGACTTTTGTGTGTTCGAGTTCCTCAGGAAGCTGATCTTCTCTTACAGAGTCTTTGCTTTCCCAGTCCCCATCCTGCTTTCTATTCACTTGAGCTGGGGGGAAGAGAGGTTGCCAGGATGGTGGGAAGAGAGTTTACCAGGAAGACTGAGGCAAAATGGTTGTCAAGTAGCTCAGCCTTCTCCTTGTCCATAGTTTCCAATATACCAGTCATGTTCATTGGTGGCATAAATGCTTCCTTTGACCTTCTTTTTCTGTCTGACGTACCTGTAGAAGCCCTTGTTATTTTTTGCATCCCTTGCCAAGTTCAGCTCCAGTTTTGCTTTCAACTCCCTCCCTACACAACTGGGCAACATCCATATTATTTTTCCAGGGTACCTCTCCCTGCTTCCACTGCCTGTTGAAGTGTCTGTGCCACTGAATGGCAATTTGTTGAATGTCTCTTTGTACTTTCGCACTGGTAAATGTCATCATGTGTATTCTTTTTTGTTGTTTGGCTAAATGTAGCTTACATTCACACATCTGTAAGACAAATTCATGTCTTACACCATGTCTAAATATTTTTTCTGACTATGATTTTTGGAGTAATGTTTGGACTAAACTTCAAAGAAGTAGCTATACTTTTGAAACTGTTGTCATGCTGTCACTTCTTATATGATAGAACAAACTTTCTGAAGTTACCTCTGTAGAGTCTTTATATATCGGGGCTTTTCTGGCTGTGAATCAAGATCCCATTAACAAGAGTTCTTCTGATCACTCTTGCTGCATTTAGCAAAAATAAGGAGATACCTCCTAAAGAAGACAAGATCTAAACCATAAAGGTCCTCAAAGATTAAAACAATTTCAATTACCCTTCCCACTGGTCCAGATTTAAGTGTAGTTTAATCCTTGTAACCACCTCCACTTAAAAAGTGAGTCACACATTTTCTATCACATGAAAGCTGTGAATATTCTTAAGTGTAGCCTGAGATTGAAGCCGACATATAAATCTCGTGTAGATGGACAACAATATGACTAATATTTTCTTCTAATTAGTGCGTAACATTTTTGCATGATTTCAGGGGAAAGAAGGAGTTTTGTTTAGTAAATATATATATATATATTTAATTCAGTTTAGAAGTTTTTTTTTTAACAAACCTGTAATGTTATTTGAAAGACTGTATGCCATGGTCAGCTGTCCAGCTCTGACACTGCATGGTTCAAGTCAGTAACACTTAATCCTATAGCCTTTTATGGCCTTGAAGAGATATTGTTGAAACTGTCTAGGATAGACTCAAAAGTTCATATAGCAAGGTGGATGATCAGGGATTGATTGGAGGCTGCATTTAGTTTATTTCATGATACACAAATACATTATTATGTGATCTGATATAAAGTCATGAATGTAACTCTATTGAACTACAGTTCAGTATTAATAAATAATTGCAAAACTAAATGTAGGTCAAGCATTTGATAATTTTGCATTTGGCAGGGGTTTGTTTGTTTGTTTTTAATATCTTGTTATCTCAGGTAGGAATGTAGTACTCAGCCAAAGTACATTTGTTTTCATTTTCAAGTTCAGCCTTCCAAAAGTACTTCTTGACAATATAGAGCAGGTAACTTTTGCAGAACCTAGAAGTGGAATGACTCCCATGCAGTTGTGGGTTCATCACCTTATAAGAAAACCTTGCACAAGAATACTAATTACCAGCCAGATCATGTAAATACATTTGTCTGGTTCTCTCACTATAGCTGCAAACTGTAGCTCCCTCTCTAAGCAGTTATGTTGGCAGATGGCATGCTGGTCCTTTTCCAGTAGACTTTGCCAGCTCACAGGGCTACCACCCACTCCCTTCCTCTTTCCCCAACCTTGCACCTCCTGTATCTTTTTAATACCCTTGCATCTCCCCAGAGCTCTTGGAAGGTGGTGTATTTAGAGAAAGGACAGTTTCATGTTCCAGGAGATTTTAAAACATGCCAACTAAGGCTTAGCTGGCATGCTAAAGTTTGCAGGAGCATCTGTCTATAAAATATTCTGACTCTACTTCTTACTGATCTCTGTTGGAAACTTTGAGGGGAAGCTTGCAATTCTTGTTCTACAAACTGAAAAAGAGAGAACAGTCCTTAAAAAAAATCTATAAAATGCTTGAAACTTAATAGAAAATATATTTTGCTGGTACCAAAAAAGACAGCTTCAAGGCTACTGCTCTGTCTACTCTTTCCTGCTCACCACAACTTATTCTAAGAACTTGCGCCCACAACAAAAAATTTGAAATAGTCTTTTTTTTTTTTCAGGATGGAGGCTCTGGAAATAAAGACTGTTTAATATCTGAAGTTAGAGTAATGCTTTTAGTGTCTAAAAATGAATTAAATCTGAAAGTTAAAGTAATGAATATGATAAAAAAAACCCCAAACCTACAACAAAGTTCAGCTTTATGAAAGATTTTCTTATTAATTAGTACTCATATAACATTATAGCAAAATCTATAATACTAAGCAAGATCAGATTCCCCATAGCAAATGGTTGGCTATGCCTCAAAGGCTATACAAATTACAATGAAAACATGGGCAAATAATGGGTGTCAAGAAATTTTGTTAGTTTAGAACCATAAAATTAACATATATGTACTCCTTATTTTTAAGCATATTTACCAGCTATTTAAAAACCTTTGTGGTATCTCTATCAAATTTAATGACATGGTTTTTACTAGGCAGAAAAGAGATTTGGTGCTTTTAATTTTTAACTTATGGTGCACCTAAACTTCATCCATTATTTGCACGAAAAATGTTTCATTACATGAAGGTAATTAGGTATCTGTCATTGCCAGATGCTGTTCCTTTTTAAAGATGGTGACATTTCAGTACTGAATTATGACTGGATTTGAATAAGGATTTACAACAGACCTTCTCTACACTACTTTCTTATCATAAAGCACGCTGTACCTAAGTAATTGAAGTTTTCTTCATGCCATTTGCAAGGAGTGCTCTTTAGGGTGGAGAACAGGACTCAGAATTTTGAGGAAAGCTGGTACTTTAAAGCTGGCACAAATTAAAGCTGCAGTTTTGACTGAAAGTTGGCAGAGACAGACTACAGAGTACTTTGCTCCAGCAGGTCTATCCCTGCACGACTGGCTTCATTATCAGCTAGCAAGCAAAGAAATTAAAAAAATTAAAATATAAAAAAATTTAAAAATTAAAAAATAAAACCAAGAAATTACATGAAAAATGTGAAGATCACTGTATTGATGTATTCCTATATTCAAATGCAGATTGCCTGGCCAGGTGGGGTTTTTCATAGGGGAAAGGTTCTGACTTACTCTTTTGCACTTCAGTGAAAACCAGGATCTTGTAAGGTTGTTATATTTCTTGTGCCTATGGAAGCAGAGATCAAAGAAATATTCTTCATCACCGCTATGCTCCATTTGAAAAGTTGATGAGCTGTAGGACATCTTTTTGCTTTGGCTGGTCTCCACAGCAGTGGAGGGTATTTGCTTCATGTGACATACCAATTCCTATAAGCACTGTTTGAAATTCTAGAGACAGTCTTTGAAAGAAGATAACCAAAAACATAGTGATCCTTTTTTATTTTTTTGGTAGTTACAGGAGGTATTTTTGTTTTCTTTTGTTTTACCACATGTAGCTGAATAAAATTACAGAGAGAAGACTGATGAGTCAGTAATATGTCTAGTGACTTAATATTTCCGTTTCCATATACTGAATCCAAAAGACACTTGCTTGGTTCTGCTTATGTCAAATTATTATGATATATCTCTCAGTCACTTTCTGACAATTTCCACTGTTGTCATAAAATTGTTAGCAATGTGGAGGGTTGACAGAGTAATATTTTCAATAATAATTAGTGACTTTGGGTTTTTTTTGGGTTTTGTTTCTTTTAAGCCCGTTTGTTTTTTGAGTGACTATTGTATAGTACTGTATTTTCACAAACATGTAGACAGCAAACGTAATATTTCAAGGGAAAAGTCCTCTAAGCTATAACCCATTACTCACACATTATACCCTCTCATCTTTTGGTCACTGCTAGATCTTTAGGTTTCTAACCACTTTGTAATTGTAGCTGCCTTCTTGAACAGCATTATCTTGTCACAGAATCATAGCATCATTTAGATTGGAACAGACGTTTAAGATCATCAGGTCCAATTGTTAACCCAGCACTGCAAGTCCACCACTATACCATGTCCCTGAGTGCCACATCTACTTGTCTTTTAAATGTCTGCAGGGATGGTGAATTAACCAGTTATCTGGGTAGACTGTTCTAATATTTGATAACCTGTTTGGTGAAGAAATGTTTCTTACTACCAAATCTAAACCTCTCCTGGTGCAACTTTAGGCCATTTTCTCTTGTCTTCTCACTCTCTACCTGGGAGAAACAATCAACACATCCCACACTGAAACCTCCTTTCAGGTAGTTATAGGATAGATAAGGCCTCCCCTGGGTGATGCAGGTGAAATTCAGGTCTTCATCCTGACTCCAAATTCTGTCTTTTTTAGGTTAGGTGTAGAATTCTGGAGAGATTTTGCATATCACTGCAGTTCTAACAGAGTTGTGGTACCCCAGTAAAAGATTTTCAGGTATTGCTGAAAAAGAAGTTAATGCATGTATTTGGTTTTAGCCCTGTCTCTAACAACTGCAGAAAAGTGTAGTGAGTGCAATAGTACATTCTTACAAGACACAGTTTTACCAGATCCATTACAGGATGTTAAGCAAGTTTATTGTTTGACGTATCGTTATTAAAATGCAAATTCTGGCATTTTCCCAAGCTGGCAAATCCTTTCCACTCAACAGTGTGAAGCAATAAAACCCACACAACTGTATTCTGAGAGAAAGTAATATTACTAGGGCAATTTACTAAAAACAGTGTAAAAATTCAAACTTGGGTAAAGAAAAACCATCAGAAGATTCTAAAAGGAAAGAAACAAAATCATAATCTGGCTTTCCATGTTGTCATTCTCCTCCCTTTCTTACTCATTAACCAGTACTTTCTCTACCAGGACTTTTACTCCTCAGTACTCACCTTCATGTTTATGAGTCACACCTCATTACAAAATGACTCAAATAATGTCCTAAATGTTTTTAACAACAGCTTGCCAGTATAAGTATTCTAGCTCATCTGTATTTGAATATGATTTACATAAATTGAAAGAAATTGTACAGTTATATTGTGAACTAAATGAAGACAAAAGAGGAATCATTCAGTAAAAAGGAACAGTGTTTGGCTAATGGTGTGGGTACTGAGGTGTTCAGCATGCTGTATGTAAGCTTGTAAATGACAATATCTTGAATTACATTTCCTTTGATCAATTAGTAACTCTGTTAGAAAAACCTTTTTTTTTGTTGTTATTGTTGTTGAATCCAGTTGATTGAATTGGCTTAATAGCACCTAACAAGTTGCTTAATATTAAAAAAAAAATAAAGTGTGAAAAGTTATACATGTTACATAATATCTAGTAAGTCTAGAAGAAATTAGATTGTATTTAGCATAAGTGGAGACAGAGGAATAGTTACTGGTCAGAAGGTCCCTATTTTATAAAGCAATGAAAAGATCTAGAGGGGAGTACTTAATGCTTTTTAAGCTGTGCAAGGGTATAGGAAGAAGTCGTTCAGGTGCAAGTTGTGCAGGTGAAAAGGAAATTAGTCCTCAATTCTGGGGTTATATGCTATGATAAGATACAAGGTAGTGCCAAATAATTGTGGATAAAACTATACTAAACTGGATGGTATTCACTCCTGCAAATTATACAGAGAAGTCAAAATATTAACATAATGCTAGCATCAACAAAAGCTAATAAAATAGTAATGACAGAAGAGAAATATTAGAGATCTTTTGTAGGATACGTTCACTACAGGGCATGCTGGATTGTTTAAGAAAAAAACAAAAAAAGATTATAGAGATGACCTAGCTTTGTTTCTGATTTATTTTTGAACCAGACAGTTGAGACATTTACAGCTGCCAACACGGGAACTGTTGGACTCTTTGAAAACTATTCTGAAAATAGAGAGTGAATGGAAGGACTACTTTCTCTTGTTAAGACCAAAAGGATGAAATGAGTAGTCTTGGCTGTGTCTGTCTTGGCAAAGACCCAAACAGGATTCAGAGTGTGTGGGTGACACATGGTGGAAAAGAAGTAATGTTTTAGCTAAACATGCAAGGAGGTAATATGCAAGGAGGATTACCCTGTATCTCCAGTGTCTGCTTTTATATTTTCAGAGCCAGAGAACATAGACAGAGCTTGATTTAATGATTTATATCTTTATTTTAGCCATAACAAATGGAATTTTGACTTTAGTGGAGGGCTAAACTTTCAGAAGAAACAGCTTAATATTGGGGGTGAAATAAATCACTGCAATTTTCATAATTTGAAACCGTCAGGTGAAAATAACTCTTGCAGGCTTCACCTAATAAAGAAGAATACCCTAATCATATGCCTGTAGAATCCAAAATATTTAACAAACATTAAAAGTCTTAAGTTGTTATATTTTTTTAAATTGGGTTTATGGAGATTATATTTCGTGCTCATTCCCATCTTCATGAAAACATAACATGTGCCCTGGGATAAACATGCTGTTAAAACCTTAGAAAAATTGAATAATTCACTGTTAAGGTGATTTGATAAAACTGTCTGATAGTTTCGTAGTGAAAGTTAATCTCCATTTTCATGGCAGTAGTCATCAATACAGTCTACAAATGTATATGTTTAAATTAGAACCTTTGAAAAAGTGGGCACAACACTTGAAAATCTCTCAAATAGAAACGGTATATAGAAATCCTAAAACATTTGTATTGGAAGACAAAGCCAAGTGGCATTACTGGCAGGTTAATCTTCCTTGTGTTGGAGAATTACACTTGGCATGCGTAATGGCTGCTTTTCTAGAAAAAGAACAAAAAAATATCTGAAAACCCACTTGTGTAAAATGTACAGTCGAAGTAATCATTACATGATATGTCTGCAAAATGAGTCAGGTCTACAAAGTGTTTTTTGTTAGAAAGAAATCAGCTATTGCCTAAAGAATGGGTGTAAAAACCAAAGGAAAACAAAATCAAGACATTTAATCTTTAGCCGGCATTACTGATGTCAGATCCTAAGAAATTTTTAAGGTATTCAAAGTAGAAATATAAACCCTCAGACTATAATTTCAAGTCAATTCATCCTCTCTTATTTTTATTGAGACTCCATGCTTCTCATTCCAACCTGAACGTTTGTAAAACGTATGCATCTTTTGAAAGTTGAAAGAACAACAGATTTAACCAACAATTATGTGCCCTCATTTCAACTAGTTCCTCATAATCCATCAAAAATATTTCTGTAAAGATTGATTTAGCTTAGAGAGTGTTCTAAAAAGTTACAATTGATAATGACCACACGCTTGAACTTCTGAAGTTTAGAAATTTTATATACATATATATGAATATGTATGCCCAAATGAAACACATTTATTTTTATTATATTCCACTTTTGGAGACATTACTATACTCTTGGTAAATCTGTTATAATGTTAATAATCTGTTACAGGTTTAAAAATATTACAAAGTAATGGTCCTTATATTTACTGTTTTATGACATGAACAAAAATAATTTCAGTTTTGGGTGTTGTAGGTCTTTTTAAAGTCCATATTGTTGTGTATTTCATCCCTTACTTAGTTCCAGTTTTCTCTTTAGCACCTCCTTAGAGTTCAGCAAAAGTAAAGATCTTGCTCCTTAATGCTGAAATTTTAGAGACATAGAAAAACGTAAGATGTTTATTCCTGAAGAACTTTGTCTTTTTCCTAGAGTGTAGCTCTTAGTTACCTTGGACACAACTACTTATCACCTTTCTTTTTAAGAGCCATATATATGTAGGAATTTTATTTTGTATTTTATACCTGTTTTTCAATTATACAGTACAGAATGAAAGTAGCAGGAGATTCCACTATCAATTTTTATCTCTGTTCACATTTGCAAATCGGTCTTTTTTCCTTCTTCTTTCCTTGTCCTTCTTCTTTCCTTTCCTTCTTCTTTCTCTGCAGTCACACAAGTAGCTACTGCCTCTATTACTCCTGTTTTCTTTCTTTCTTATCATTTTTCTTTCTTAGTTACATTTTTCGTCTATTTTAATTTATTATTATTTTTAATTCCCATTTCCTTTTTATTTTTTGTTTGTTTGTGGTAGATATTAGTACTTCTGTCAGTAACATATCTTCCAGAAGAACAGAAAAACTTTTTGTGTTTTCCATTCAACTTACTGCTTTCAATATAAATAAAATAAAATCATAAATAAAAATAATATTTTATAAATAAAAGTAAATAAGGTTATATGCAGGTATTTCTAATGCCTCCCTTTCTGTAACTCAGCAGAAAGTTTGTGGATTGTTTTCAGAGAGTACATATTAATCTGAAGAAACTCAAGAAAGTTGGTAGGAAGTATGGAACATTTTAGCTGTACAGGAAGGCGATGAGAAGGTTAATCAAGAATAAAGCCTTAAAAAGAAACTCTCTCTTAATCACTATTTTTGTGGATGATAAAAAGACAGCCAAAGAGATGAAATTGACAAATGTAGCATATAATGGTCCTTCTTGGAGCAGTACTACAGGGGCCTCATTAGTAGACGTTTTAGTACAATCATTTTTACCCCTGTGGCTGTCACTTCAGACTACTCAGAAAAGGTGGCTGTAGGAGTTAATCACAGTGATGCCTTTCTCAATTGTATTTTCCTTGTAAAAATGAGGCACTGGAGAGTTAGCAAGTTCTAATTGAAATCAGAATTATCATTGCCATGGATGGCATGCTGTGTCTGTAGGGTATGTTTGTGCCAGTGGAAAATTACCTTTTCCCCCTAGTAACTTTGGAAGCTTTAGACTTAAATGTAAAGTTGTGCTGAAGTCAGTATTAGCATACATTTTTTTCTGCTATTTTCAATACCATTTCCATCTGACTGAGCAGAAGTACTGTTGTTAATTCATGTTTAATATTACTAACTGTGGTTGATAAGGGGAGGGGCAGACTTCAAGAAGATGTGCTATTTACATTGCAGTTTAAAGTTTAAATGGGCTCTCTCTTGCATGTAATTCCTTTTCCTTCAATATTCCTCTATTTCTCTTTCAAAAATAATTATAAGTACCATTTTCTGCGTGCAGTTTAATTGCTACCTTGAGAGACACTACACGACCTCCAATGCTGAAAAAAAAAAAAAAAAAAGTTTAAGACCAGAGCAAAGTTTTGCAATGGCATTTTAAATTGGGGGAAAATCTCAATTTTATTCAGTGTTTGAGAAGTATCCTCTTGTATTGATCTGTCATACAGACACCAGAAAATAAACAAATTAAGATAGAAAGGAGTTTCCTGAACTTTCATTTCTTCCACCATTGAGATTTTGTGATAGTGGTGGAATACTTGCTGTAGCAAGTATTAAAAATATTTCTCCTCTTTTCCTCTTGGAGAACAGGAATGTATTAAAAAGCAAAACAGGGAAACAAAAATAAATATTACTTAGAAAGTTTTGCCATTCAT
>VZSE01002642.1:353112-392252 GCA_013398275.1 Promerops cafer | reverse complement strand
AAAAAAAAAAAAAAAAAAAAAAAAAAATTCTTAATTGTCAGGATCACATTCAAAGTGAAGGAAGGGAGGGCAGCAAAGGACAAAGAGCCAGACTCCACTCTACAACTCTATATTCTGTTAATGCAGATGTTGTAATTCATCTTTTGAGTCAATTACCCTTCTGGTGGCTTATGGGGAGCGCACAGTCATTAATATTTCCAATAAACCTGATTGTAGTCAGATGAAATTTCCAACAGATTTCAAGTGGGAAAAGAAATTAGGTCAAGAGAAATAGCCACTACTAATTAATGACCCCACTGATAGATAACTTCACCATTAGCATCACTACTTCCATAAACTGATCCAACAATGTAGAATTAAATCAGACAGTAGTTCACTGAATAAGGAGAAAGTACAGAGATTATATCTACTTTTTTTTTTCCTTTTCTTTCTTTTTTATACACTGAAAAGTGTGCTGCTGGAGCAAGTGGAGTATAAACTTTTAAAATTCTTAAATATGGGGAGTTTAGTGTACTAAGTTTTTCCTTTGTTCTTCTTCTATGCTTTTCTATACGTTAAGGCATTTCTTCTGTAGAGAAAACAATGCAGGTTTGTCTCATAGAAATATATGATATCTGAGATATCCAGAAAGAGGAGAACACCAGGGCTAAGAGGAGCTTTTGCTCTACTATTAAAAAACATCAATGAATGTACAAAGTAGGTAATACTTTAAGGTGGGTGTGGGTGTGTGCATGCACATACAATGACTTCAAGATCCCAGTGTGGTTCTTCATACACTGAAAAGTCATCTCAGGCCCAGATAAATAAATGAATCCTAATATCCCCTGTGTCTGACATATATATGTATACATGTACATACACAGATAGTATACACGTATAGACCAGGACAATAGGCACTACTATTTTACCTGTTTTTACTGTTTTTATTATTTTAGTATTACTTTTTTCATGTCTTTCCAAGGTGATTAGTTTAGTATCACTCTGTATAGAAAGGAGAAGGAAACACTACAAACTCATGAAATATCCTAAAGGCTACATTGCCCTGTAGGAAGTCATGTGGAAAAACTATATGTGTTTCGTGTTGCTTCTTGCTTTAGTGTGATGAACCTTTAAATATCTAGAAAATTTTGTTTCAGTCTCATGAAAATTTATAATGTAAGCATAATATTGCAACTGGATATAGGTAGCTCTCTATATACTAAATACTTAAATTTAAAAGGACAGTGTGATTGGAATAAAATGGGAGAAGACTTCAAAACCTGCCAGCTTCAAGCTTCAAAATGATTCTTGACCGTATTGACTAGATTTGTTAACAGCACACATTGCTAGTAGTTAGCACTTAATCACTATCAATCATCCCTGACAATCTTATTTTAAATTAGTGACAAGTGTACAATGCCACTAAAGTGATAACATTTTAGTTCATACTGGTAGCTATAATCCATCAGTCCAGGGAACAATTTGAGAAGGAAGGCCATAACAGAGTCTGTCACCTTCTTTCCCCCTCCCTGTAAAACACCATTGGTGTTCTGTGTTCCTCTGCCTCTTGCCCAAAAGAAAACTGGGTGATCTCAGCTTCTCTTGACATTTATTTTTGGGATAAGGGCTTCTTTTGGTTTTGCAAATTCTGCAGGATTATTCTGGTTCCATCAGACACCCTGCTTGCCTTCTCTGCAGGATTATTTTGGTTTAACCAGACATCATTCTTGCCTGCATCCTTAGTTCTTTTCTTGCAGAGTTTAATACTTGTGCATTTTTTATGCCGCCTGTTTGTGCCACTGCATCACAACTCCATCTGCCTCTTTGCCAATTAAGGCTATTATTTATACATTAAAGCTGAGTTGCACTGCAAGATGTTATTAATGTTTTTACAATGTGAAAGCATGCTTATATACTGTACCTGGTTATGCTATTTTAGTGTGCTTATGTCTGTTACAAGAAAGTAAATTCTAGTTTTCTTGCTTAATAGGCATCTAATTACTGCATGGAACAGGCGGCATTTTTTTGGCTACAGTGAAACCAAATCATGTTTGGCAGCAAGGACATTTTAACATAGCTTGAAACTCGGTTCCAGACATGCACCAAAACAAGTTTAAAGCTCTAGTCAAGTTCCAGTTAGATTCAATTTATGTTTAAAAGGAATATCTTATTATAAGTTACTTGAGTTTCAATAGAACCTTAGTGATGTATTTAGCAGACACAAACTGAACTGCTTCTGCAGAAGAAAACTCAGATATATGTTCTGAAAAGTTAGACAGGTATGACCTTTATTCACCACTTTGAAGCATGAAGTCTAGGTGTCAATCACTGAGTTTAAAACAGCTCAAAATCATGAGAGTTTACCTTGATAAGAGTCACAGCAATCCTGACAATCACAAAACTGTTCTGAATCTGTGAAAACTGTGTTGACTCTTTTTTTCTCTGTTTTTTTTTTTCTTAATATCTATTCATCTAAATGAGTAAATTACAATTTTCCACTTTTTTCTATTTGAAAAATTGAGAAAGAGATTTGGAAAGATCTTGTCATTGGATGAAATAGGGAAAATATTACTAAAGTAAGCACATTGTGGTATTGAACATGCTGAATCTCCTGTAGCATTTTTGAAAACATTCCAAAACTGTTTGCATAAGTTAGCTTTGTGTGCTTAGGAGACAACTTCAAATCACTCAAGGCAGCTAAGCAGCAGATCACTTTTGGCTGTTACTGTGTTAGGGCTATATTGGCATGCCGTATCTTTCTATTTTTTACAATTTAGCATTGAGCACTGTAAGGCTCAAAAAACTCACTCGATGAGGCTTTTAAAAGGGCTTACAGTTGTTCCTGTATTCTGAATTACAAGCATGGGAGAAATACTAACACGAGGTCAGAACAACAAAATAAGACTATTGACAACTTTAGAAAATCAGAGAACTTTGGCAAGAGGTCTAGTGCAACATGGAATCAACATAGAGAACTTCCAAAGCATTAACTTGACAAAATCTAAGCCCATTTTATTTTAAGTTCCTCAAAAATTCCAGGAAGAGGGAATTAGAAAAAGGAGAAAGAGAAAGAGGGAAATACAGAAAATATATAGAAAAGGATACATACAGCTACTAACTCCTGGGTTTCAGTAGTGCTCAGCTGTTGGAAATTCCAAGAGGAGATAGGGTTTGCCACAGGTTTGGCCTTAGATACTCCTTGGCCTTCCTGGGCCCTTCCTCTATCTGGGACTTCTGGTCATTTGGCAACTCTGGAGCTTAACTGGTGCTCCAGGGCTGGGATGTGAACCATTGCCTCCACTGTGCCAGTGATGGGCATGCCTGACAGGGCTGGGATACAGGATCTAAGGGGTGGGGGGTGCAGGACATGGCACCACCTCGACAGAGCAAGGCCTGACCTGCCCCTTTCCCCATATACATGCAGCCCAAAATGTCTTCAGACATAAAACTTTCCAATCTCTCATAACCACCCTATGGCTCAAGGCATTGACTGGGACACAGTAATGGTACCTTTGCTCTCGTGGCAACTGTGGGATCCTAATCTCATAGACAGAGGTGAAACAAAAGAAGAGTCTCCAAAATTGCAGGTAAGGTGTGATGCAGACCAGGATCTGGGAGGACAGTTCATGAACCAGTCTTTCAGCTGCAGTGACCAAAGAGTCCAGCAGATTGGTTGGCGATTTCCTTTGTGTTTCCAGTCTGTCACAATGACATGCAGACTTCCTTGCACATTTCTCTTCCTCTTCCCTTCTACGGTTCCTTTTGCTTTTTCTTTCTTTGAATATGGCAGATATGTAGAGTGTTATCTTTTTACTTTTTATGTTAGGATAGTGTGGATAACTTGTCTCTCACAGGAACTCAGGTCAGAGTTAGCAGCTAATGGTCAGGTTAGTCCTGAGTTTCCTGGCTCAGGATGGAAAATAAAATTGTTGGTTTCAAATTATACAAACTGAAATTTGGAAGCCAGCTGCAAATCAGCTTAGAAAATAGAAACATTTTATAAAAACACTTGAGGTTTCTCTGCACATTTTGTGTCTGAAGTGGAGTCTGATCACTTCTTCACGTATGATGAATGCTTAAATGGCTAACCACCTCCTGATTGCCAACCTCCTATTTGTGATATTCTGCTACCCATGGTAAGAACATCCCTATGACATTATTAGGTAAGCACAGCCCCATCCAAGGTACTCATATTTTTAGAGGTAGTTTTTTTACACCTGACTAAATGACAGAAACCCCTGGAGGATTTTCCTATGGTTCTTTTTTACTATTTCAGGTTATGAATAGTTGTAAATCTATGAACCTCAGTTTGCAGATATATAAAAAGAAAGCTTTCAGTCATAATTAAATTCATTGTAACACTGGGGTGCCCATACAGAAGGATATTGGAGTATTTTGAAAAGTAACTGTGTCAGTCAGGATTTGGAATCATATGTATGTTTTTTTCATAATATTCCCAAAGCCAACTGGGAAGGAAAGGGATACTGGCCACCCTCATTATGCCAAGTTGCATGGGAAACATAAATTTTCTTGACCATCAAACTACATAAGACTTAAGGTTGCATAGCTAAGTAAACTCAAAAATATTCATAATTATTATTCTTATAGCTCATTTATACCACAGGGAAATATAAATATCCTTGTGTTATAGAGAACTGTGTCATATTGGAGAACTGGTTTCATTGAAGTAAAGGTCAAATATTTTATCAGCTTCAGTGAAACCAAGAACTCATGAAATACTATCAGTCCCATGTTGCAAGTGAAATTTAACAGAAAAAGAAATTCTTGCTGACACCAGGTGCTCTGTCCTTTCCTTAGACCAGAACCCTGGGATCATACGTGCTTTGGGCAAATCTCCATGCATTGCAAGGTATAAAGGGAAAAATTGAAAGATACAAAAAGCAATATTAACAAAATAAGAAACGCTTAACCTGGTGAGTTTTTATAGGTTAAGTGACATAGATGTTTAGAAAAGGTGTATTATTCTGCAGGAAAAAATTCAGGTTTGGAGATAATAAAATCAATTATTCTTACTGCATCAGGAGTCTATCCAAAAAACATATTTTATCTTGCTAACTAAAAACTGGTTTCATCAGTAAAAAGCTGAGAGGAGGTGAGGTCAATGTTGTTTTGAATATTAGTGGTAGGAGATATTTTACTAGCTTCAAGAATGTGTATAATTATTAGTGTTAGATGTGACTTTTTGTTGAAGGTTTTTTTTTTTTTAGAAATCTAGGGTTGCATCAGATACAAAGGACAAAGGAAATTACTGGAAGATGTTTCCAGTTCAGATTTAAGAGCTCACACTTGAAGAATCACTCTTTATATTCTCTGTTCTAGTAAAACAATTTGATATCTGCATTGAAATGCATTTTCAGTTAATCTTTGTCTCAAGGCCAGTGGAGCACTGTGAATGTTGAATGTTCTTTGGCTAAAACACTGAGCACACACCATCGCCATTCCTGCTGTGCTGAAGACCAGCTGGGAAAAAGATATGTACTCTGAAGTTAAAATAGTCAGAACAGGTCCCCTACTTGATAACAGCTGAGTGCTGTAGTCAAATACAGCTATTGCAGCAGGATTCTATTGATTTATACTGGATAAAACTGGTGCTTTTATCAAACAGTTCTGTGGCTACTCAGCAGTCTGTGTCAAGCCATAGGCAAAGATTTTCAGGAAGTTCCTGGCATCCAGAGAGACTGAGAAAAACTGGTTATTATACCAGGCAAATCGCTCAAATCACTTAACAGCACGCTTGCCTCAGTCAGATGGAAAGCACATTCACATTATTTGGATTATACTGCAAGCTAGCACAGCAGAAAGATTAGGCCTCCCAATTTTCCAGGTAGTGTTTAAAATCTTTTCCCTAGCTAAAGGATATAGCTGACAGTTCACACTCCAAAGTCAAGTTAATCTGTAGCATTATCCGCCCATTTTGCACTGAGCAGTCCCCAAAGCAGTTTGTAATATGCATATGAACTGAACCATTGTTGTGATCAAATTTTAAATACCCTTGTGAAATGGGAAAGAAGGAAAGATAAAATAAAACCCTGCTGCTCTGGTACTGGAGATTGACAGCAAAAGGAAAAGTATTGCTTCATTGAGTGCATGGCTCTGGCTACAGTGGCTGCATTAAGTTGCTGGTGGGACTTCCAGTCCCTCCTCTAATGCATGGCTAATAGCTCAGCTCTGTAGAGTCAGGAGATGAAGCTTTCCTATTTCGGAATATTATGAAGTTGCAGTGGTGTGAAATTAGAGTGATAGTTATCGTAAATTTGTTTCGGACAAGGATACTTGGTTAATACAGCTCTTGAATGCTTTTCCATGTGGTAGGTGTTTCACAGCACCTCACCGCTGCATCAGCAACAGTGCAAAGTGGTAGCAATATATATTACATTTTCTGAATTTGGTGACTTTTAAAATGATTTCTTGTACTGGAGATCATACGTCTGTTTGAAAGCAAGAGGTGAAACTGAGCACAAGGAAACAATTGCCAATATGGCAGAAGGTAGAAAACACCGCATCATTGTTCAGTCTTCTGCTGGCACATTGCCCTCTTCTAGACTGGTTGACACCATAATTAATTATACCCATTTGCTTCATAGCAGTGAAATTCACTCCTGACTTTACTGTGGACTCAGATTTGATCCCATTTGAAAAACTATATAATTCACTTAAATAACCTCGACACCATAAGTATGTCATGAGATTAGTAAAAGCTTCTATACTTGACGACTCTCTTGTCATATCTGAGAGCTCTCTGTTGGTATAGTCTAACTATAGTATGAATAAATAAATATTAAAAAGGGTGTAATTTGTGTTGTTGCTGGTAATATTCTTTCTTTGTGTTTTTACCTTTGCTCTTTCTTCTAATTGCCTCTACTCTGGCTTATTCTCACAAAAAGAAAGTTAGAAGAAAATAATTTTTCTCTCTTTACCTTACTAGGCCTTGGCAAAGCACAAGCATTTCATCCAGGTTTCCTCACAGAGCAACAGAGAAGTCTTAAGATGTATTAGCCCCACCCACCCCCTACCCCAATCAAAACTGCATTTAAAGTATTACTTTGTTGTTTCTGTTATTTGACACACTGTGTTTTAGGAGCATATTTAAACAATCCTGTAATTCAAGCAATGGGAACTGAAATCTCACATGACACTTTTAGAACCAGTGCAGCTTATTCAGTATTGAGAAGATTTTATAGCAGTATCTTTTCTCCCAAGGCTGCTTTGGAAGTACAAAGACATCAGCTTTTCAACCTCCAAATTACTTTGGTAAACATCACATTAACAATTAAAAAAACCTCATATTTGTGGGTAAAATGAAGCAAGCAATGATAAAACTTCCACTTACTATTACACACTCTTAGGCTTGGAAATTTAAAATGTAGTTAGCAAAACTGTTCAGTATCACCCTGCTTTTAACTGATAAATTAGAATGATGAATCATGTATGAAGTAACTAATATGAATTGTGTTGATTCCTAACCAAATCCAAATGCAGTTTATAGAGGTAAAATTCTAATAATTTAGAATTAGAATTACCCCAAAGGTAATATTCTAATATTACTGAGTTCTTGTAATCATTAGAAATAAGTGTGAAAAAATAGTGTTACCAAGTTTTGAAAAATCAGTAATGAAACCATTAGATTAGTAATACTGTGACATCTGAATTTATTTACTCACTTCATTGTGAAAGACTTTTTTAATGTTAGTATTCATTTATTTTATCTTGAAATAAGTGTAATTATAAATTCTGACACAAATATTGTTTGCATAGCAATTGGTCACAAAGATTAATTAATTAATATTCAATGAAGTGTTAATACGTGCAGAGTCTAGAGTGATAGTAAGCTTCATTTTGACTTTAGATGGAAATTTGTTGCAGTGCAAATCTGTGTATTAATTGTATTAATCAGTCCCAAAGAGTATTTGAGGTTGAAACTTATATTGTTGTCTTTTATGTTCGACCTGCAGTGGTGCAATATGAAATTATTATCATGACAGAGGATGAGTTTTCTAATATTCTTAACATCCTACTCCACAAATATAGTTAGAAGGAACTGCATTATATTATGAAGCCTTTGTTTTCTTTCTTATTTATTACCTGAGTTACAAATTCAGAAGGATTTTTTTCTCAATCTAATTTCTGTTAGAAACTTGAGAAAAGAGAGAAAAAGACATAATGAAGTTATTTTTGAGAGGGACATTTTCAGAGAAACATTTGTCCCAAATTTTTGGGGATCTTTATTAGACTGTGAATATAAAACCTATTTATTTTGTTTTAAAATGAGTAGGAGAATTATTTTTATGCATCTATACAGCTGAAAATGGATAGAGTTACACATTGGCACCTGGGAACAACTGCTTATAATAGATTTAAATTAGTACACTTTGAAAGTGGAAGTAGGCAAGTGAACCCCTGAGCTGTGTGATAATATGGAATTCTTGACTTTTCATAGGTAGTTTGGTGGGAAATACCCAAGGTAAGGTAACATAAATCAAACATCAAGCTCAAAAGGGTCTTTCTCCCAGACCTGTAATATATTATTCTAAAATACACAAAAATAATGTTAAACATGCTGCATATCGAAGGTGCATAGAACCTTGCCATTGCAGCTGCTGATCTTCTTTCAGACCTTACCGTAGAATCATAGAATCTTTTAGGTTGGAAAAATCCTACAAAACCATTGAGTCCAAACACTACCCCAGCACTGCCAAGTCCACCCCTAAACCATGTCCTGAGTGCCACAGCTACTTGTCTTTTAAATACCTCCAGGGCAGATGACTCAACCACTTCCCAGGGCAGCCTGTTGCTTGACAACTCTTTCCATGACAAATTTTTTCCTAATATTTAATCTAAACTTCCCCTGGCACAACTTGAGTCCATATCCTCTTGTCCTATATTGTTTCTAGATTGTCAGGAGAAAATTGAAAATTAAGAGAGAGCAAAAGGTACATACACTGCAGAAATGCCCATATTACCAAAAACAATTTGGGAGGTCAGCAAGTAGGGATACCTGCAGTTCTCAGCAGTTCTTCCTGGAAGATTACTACCTGCTGAGAAGAAGAAAAGCTTGTATCACTGTAGGAGGACATCACAGAAGTAGGTCAAATACCCACAGGTGACTGACCAATATGGATATGTTAATACATGGATCTTGCTCATACGTTTTCTTTCTGTTGGTTAGGGGTTTGTTCTTTTTCTTTTTTTTTTCCTGTTCATTTTTTTTTTTTTTTTTTTTTTTGTTTGGGGTTTTTTTTTTTTTTTTTTTTTTTTTTTTTTTTTTTTTTTTTTTTTTTTTTTTTTTAGAAGTATCTTAGTAGTGGGCTCCTTGCAATTTGCCAGCCATCTGTCATTTAGCAGACTACTTCCAGTATGTTGATCCCTGCTTGTTATACAATTCAACTATGCTTTTACCTGACCATTAGTAATAAAAACTGCATAGAATATTTTCATATGAAAGGATAACCTAAAGAAGTCTTATTTGAAAAGGGTATTTCACGATAGAGCAGTTAACTGGATTGCCAGATTTGACAAACTAGGATTGTTGTTTTTGAAGCTGTAAAAAAATATACTCTATTTTCATTTTGTAAAGATATTTTGAAAAGGTAATTTAATCCATTGAACTGTTGCAAAATATAGATCTTAATAGCTTGTATACATTTCAGCATTCCAGTTATGATTCATAGGCGTAGTTAATTTAGAGAGAACTGAACCAAAAGAATGTGGGAATTTTTGAAAAAGGACCAATGGAAGCAGTGATGGAGTTTATGAGGACTCAGGTGTTTAACAGCCATGAGCTTTTGGTTTCATGTGGAAAAACTGTAAAATAATTTCAGCCCAAATACAAATTCAAATCATGTTTTCAGAGCCAAAGTATACAGATTACATTAAGCTTTCACTGTTATCTGGCTTCAAGCTTTTTGATTCTGTGTTCAAGATGGCAGAAATGCGGTTCTGAGCCATTATTTCAAACGCTCTAAAATTTTTTAGTTTTTTTACATCTAAAATCTCATGTTGATTTAACACATAGGAAAACTTTGATCCTGTCTGATCATATCTCAGTATCAGCAGCCAAGGGGATCTTTTGTACAGATATAGCACCCAAATCTCTTTCTCTGTCAATAAAATGAGATTCTGTTTAACATCAGGCTATGCCCATTTATTTTGGTAGACTATTTGCCCCGCAGGATTTATCAGAGGAGCTTCAGCTTTGCATTTCCTATATCATTCATGCTAGAGAATACTCTTTTTGTCCAATTTTAATTGCATTTCTCCAGCAGAAGACAGACCTGCTTTTTTAGCTGACTTTTCAAATCTATTCTGATATGTCCAGTTGAGAAAAAAATAGCTTTCACAACAATACTCAATTAAAACCTGTCCCATTGTATATAACTCCTCCCACACCTCTGAAAACAAACTAAACAAAAAGAAAAAAGGTAAAACAAGAGGAACTCTGTGAAATGGCACTCCAGATGTATCATTTTAACAGTGTCATCTACATACCGTGAAGATCTTCTCCTGAACTCTTCCAGTGCCACTTGCTTACCTGTAACTTAATTGCATGATATTTTCAAACAAGTCTATAACCTTGTCGTGTTTCCCTTTTCACATCCAAAGAGTGTGGCTGGTGAAGAGTAGGTTTCCCCAGTTTACTTTTCAAGTGGGAGGCAGGTTTGACTTGGTGATGCTGCCAACAGCTAAAGCAGTCTGAGGGCACAGCTTAACTGGCTGTCACTAATTGAAGGGAGAAGACTAATGGCCACATGTAATATTTCCACAGTAATGAGAGCACTGCACTGACACTGCTGTGATGATCTGTGAGAGACTTAAATGTTTTACAGGGATGGCAAGGCAGTACCATTCTCAACCCTCTCCACCCACACAGCCTAAATGTCATAATGTAGTGAACAAGCTGACTTGGCTGAGGAATTTCAGGCAGCTTCTTTTTCAATTAAAAAATGGAAAGAAAATTGGGCCTAGTGGAAAAGCACTGGCCAGCTACAACTCAATGCCAAGACCACCACTTAACCAAGATCTAATGACAACCCAAAAAAATCTCCATGCAGACAACAGCAATTGCAGAGTCCCGATAATGCCACATTAACAAGATTGCGTTTGTTACTTTTTAAGATATGCTACTTTCATGACAGAGACATCACTTCAACAATAAATAACTAACACAGCAAATTTAGCATGAAGGGGAGTAGAGGAAGAACCCACCCCAATGAGTTCAGTGCAGAAGGAAAAGACTGGACAGCATCTGCCATCTCCCATTGGAAAAATGAGCAGGTTTCATTTAGGAAGCTGAAACAAATCACCGCAATGTAACAGGGAAGAGAGCAGAATTATCTCTTTAGACTTTCTAAAAGGTGGTGCTAAATAGCTCCAGTCTGCACTTAGATTTAGTATAAAATATTTTTTTCTCAGTCATACAGTATATTCTGGCTTAGAAGTTCATTTTGTCAACATGAGTATGTTTACTGTTGCTTTCAAACTCTCTAACTAACTGGCTTGGCAGACAGGCAGCTCAGCTACTGAGAAATGTGGCTCAGCAGCTGCATCTTTCCCTGCCTGCTTCATAAAAAGAAAGGAGGAGGAATCATCTGAAACTTTATAGCTGCTCAGGGCAGTCTCACTGATCATTGTCCACCCTTACACATGTCCTACTCTAAGGAAAGTAATGAAGATGCTAATAAGATATGACTGGTATATTACGATGCATGAGTTATAAAAAGAAGAGGAGGGTGTGTTATTCCAGGTAATTTGGACAGGTTTGTACATTCAGATAACTGTCAGGAAGATATTCGGCTAATTCAGAAAATTTACCTTTGTAATCTGTTCTCCTTGTGTTCCTTCAGACCTGAAGATATTAAGCTTTTAACAACCAAAACACTACAATTAGAAAGCCCTTGCCAAGATTTTAACATAGAAATGTTTTTGTAGAATTCATTTGGTCATCCCTTGCCATTGAACTCATAAAGTGCTCCTTCCAGACCAAGGACAAGCCATAGGTGACATCAATACCTCTTAATTTATATATTAACACTAGAGTAAGCATAAAACAGTGTTTATGTGACAAAAATCATCAAGGTCATATAGTTTGTGGAAGAATATAACTTTCAGATCACACAAGGGTACTTGCTTGGTATTACCTCTTTCATTTGGTCCTACTTCAAGACTTGAAACTGCCTCATATCTTAGGATTATGCAGTTGCCGATTAAGGCAAGCATTTGAACACACTTTAAATGCTATTCCAAGGGAAAACCTTTTTCTTTCTACTTCTCCAACTTAAGAACCACTTGCTTATACATTTTCTCACAGCAGCATCAAGATGTTACCACTGCAGCAGTATCTTTCTCTTTTCTGACTTTGGTTCTGTAAGTCTATAGAAAAATTCTTAGCTGCACTGGTAGATCAGAGGCATGTGCTCTATGGAACTATTTGTTTGTATATTTATTTATTTTAATAAGAGTTATGGACTAACAAATTGTACTTCCTGGGAAAGAAAATTTAAACTCCAAAATCTTTAAAATAACCCCCTTTTTGTCACTAAGAGATAAATTAACCCTGGATTTTCATATTATATGTATTTATTAATAATTCTCTAGCCAAATTATCTGATTAACAACTTTATCAATGAAATGCAATTTAGTATTATTGGAGACATTACTCCTGTCTCTTGAGATTAGAAATAAGCTGCTTGCAGGGTAGGTTTGGACATGGTACAAGAAATGGTGTTTATATGCATGCAGTGTGCAGAGATTGCAGACATTTGTTTGACAGTTATTTGCTGTAACACTTAAAAAAGTGGTAGGATGATACTGATAAAAAATTTTGCATGGGGGGTAGTTACTGAATTCATATAGGATGAGATATTCACAGAATTATGGTTAAAGGACACATAGAATGAGTTGAAGAGGTGGGATACCCCTGGCTGTTCTTTACCATAAATCTCAACCTCAATCCACAAAGATTGTTAGAGCCTCTGAAGGGGCTGGCTGATAGTGGTGACTGTTATCCTAAAAAACAGATGGCAAAGTGAGTGACACCTATAAATGTGCAGGCTGTGTTACTTCACTGACAAGATGCTAAGCCCTCCTGGCACTAAAGTAAAAAGACAGGTGTTTTTGACACAAAAAAAGGAGTATTGAAACTATGCCTCAAGCCATGTGGAGAGTTGAAGCCAATTTTTCAAGTAAAAGTAACTAAAAATCTAAATTGGGGTATACATGTGAAAGCACGACAGCTTCAGACCTTTCCCATCAATAAGTTTTTGACGAGTTCTAGTGCCTGTCTTGTGCCTGTAGAATTAGCTGATCATCTTTCAAATTAAACTTTAATTTTCAAGGCTTGAATAGATGGTAGCTTTGCTCTGGAAATCTTGTGCAGCTCATTTCCAAATGAATGAAATGGCAAGCAGTATTTTTGGACTTCCCTTTAAGTTTGGTGATAGAATACTTCAATTGCCTTTTGGTCTGTCTTAAATATAGTATGAAATTAGTCAAGTATTCATATACCACATATTATAATTGTAATTAACAATGTCAGGTTTAGAGATTTGTGTGACCAACAGGGAAGCCACAATGATGTAAAAAACAATTTAATGAGAATACTTACTTTAAAATCCATTATTGCTTCAACAGATTACTTTGTTTGAAAAGGTATTGAAGTTAATATAATTTAATCTATTTTCTTGAATGTAGTGGTATTATTTCTCATAACCAATGAAAATTTAGTTTCAGTAATCAAGCACTACCAGATGGTAAAATCTCCAGTATAATTTTTTTCTCAGAAAAAATTAGATTTTTATCCTTTTTTCTGCTTCCAAATTTAAGACATCAATTTATGTTTATGGATGAGAAGCACCTGTTAAGTAATAAAAACTGCATCAGGTATTCACCAAAATAAAATGCAGTGGAAACCACTTGGAAAAAAAGAGAAAAAAAAAAAACAAACGTAAAAAATACAGTGAAATGTGCCTTCTCTTTGTTCCCATGAGGTGATAGGATCAACTCCATGAGTTAAAAACTTTCTTTGAATTTGTGTGACAAGACTTTTATGTATCGAGTAGTCTGCTTCTGTACTTCAACAAGTACAATGTCCTTACAGTATACTAAAAGAATTAATGCCAGATTATTTTGTCTTGTTCCCCTCTTTTCCTTCATTTAGCCAGTCGTCTTCTTGGCAAATGGTCTTGCACATTTAGACTTGTTTCAACTGGATAATTTGTTATCAGAGTCGTGGTGAAAACCATGTGTCCAGCTCTATGTGTAACTGATTGCAGCACACTTTAGCAATGTATGCTGGGGGAATAGAACAAAATTGTGTTTAGAGAGTATAGCTATTTCAGTGGCAGGTGCAGAACAACACATGCGTGAATGACCATTTGCCCGTTAAAATAAATCATAAGACCACTTTGTTTTATTGTTATGTTCTCATCCAGTGTCAATGATAGGAAAGTGTCATTTAACATATAAAAACCATTTTTGGGTCCTAAAGAAGCCAGCACCAGAGAAAGAATGGCTCCTTTGTCTTCAGTTGGGATAGTCACATAAAAGGGAAATATCCTTTCAAGATTTTTTTCTTTCTTCATTTTCCATTTGAACAACACTGGATAACATCCTTGAGTGTAGGTACTGGAGACAGAGACTTCTCGCATGTCAGTCTGTGCTTGTACTGTTAGGCTGCCTCATTTGCTTTATTTTCACTACTAAGAATGCTGAATTCTTGATTTTACAAGATATTTCTATAGGAAGAGTAGAGAATATTTATATTTTTTCCTGGCTATCAGGGCTTCAGTACAGAGGAGGACCAGGTTTTCTGTTTCTTGAGTAACTGTCATAATAGCCTAATTACTGTGCTAAAGCGAGCCACCATAGCCACCTATTTTTCTGATAGCCATGTTTAAAAAAAATATTATTTTTTCTAGGGTTGACTGTAATTTACTGGATTTCACTTACTGACATTCAAGTGAATACTTGTTCAAGAACCAGGTTTATTTTCACAGTCAGAAGTTTCGATCTGATGAAATTTGCTTGGTTTTACTGCAATTGTTAATACCAATGACTGTTTTTTTCTATTTTTCCTTGCTGTTTATGCACTTCTGTTATGCACAAGACTGTTTCAGTTGTGTTTAAGCATCATATACCACTGAAACACTTCTCAGAATAGTTCTTTTAATTTGGACTTGCTTACTTGTTTCTTCATAAAGTGCATAATATGTTGGTATGTTTGATAGATGATTCTTCTTCTTCTAATCCTCACATGGCTTATTTATGGTTTAATAGTTTACCAGCTAATAAGTGTCAGAAATATAGTATTGCTCATGAAAAAGTAATTTCCATTTTACATCTTATAATTTTTGCTAACAACAACATGGAGCAAGGGACTTGTTTCTCAGACATCATCTCTTTAATACTGTGATGTGCATATGGATGTCTTTTGGATAAATGTCAAATTTGAAGTATTCTGTGAAGCTAGTTCTTTTTCAGTAGTTGCAGACTTTCATCCCTATCATTCATGGTATTTCGTGGCTATCTAGAGGGAAATCCAGCATTGGAAGATGTGAGTTTTTAATTTGACCTGAAAGAGCACTGGAATGGCTCTCCATCTGTCTTCCCAGTTTGGTTTGCTAGACACAGCTTTCAGTGAATGTACTTGTTCCCTGCACGTCCAGACTTGTGGTGACATGAAGTCCTTCACTGCATGAAAAGTCATAATGTCTACAGGACTTCTCTAAGACTTCAACAAAGTGCATAAACTTTAAAGTAACATTCTCTCTGACCTGTTTCCTTAATGTTACCCCTTTTTTCACCAAGGAAGCCATCTCACATCACAGAATGTGAAGTTGGAGAATCAACTCTTAGATTCATATCATATATAGTCATTTAAGCCTCCTCTGTAGTCAGGGTAGTAGTACAAGTGGCTCTGAGGATAAATTCTAAAAGGTTAGGTAGTGGTTTACATTGGAACTGTGTGGATTTTCCCCAAAGGCTAGCAGCTAAGGACACTTAAGTAGTTTACACTAGGTGACTTAAAATGTGACATCTAAAATTATATTAAAAAAAGACTATATTTGAATTGAATTCCATTTCAGACTTCTGTAGTTCTAAATTGTAAAGACATTGAACATTTGTAATGTTTCTCTAAGAAGCAGAAATGTTTCATTAAGTGTAGAATTTTCTAGAAATTATTAATAATATTATTTAAAAAGATTAATTCCCAGCTACTTGGCATAAGGTAGTCTATAGAGTAATCGATTGTCCTGTCAGACAAATCTAAGTTTGGGGATGTCTGACTTGGGAAAAATTTAATTACTCAAAATGAAGTTTGCAAGAGTCACAATATCTAATGGATAGTATTTTTCACATTGGGAAATATTTAATGAGATTATAAGCAATTCCCAATGATTTTTATCTTGATTTTCTTTCTTATTTGTGTGATGGCACACATGATGATTAGCGTTACAGTCCACTCTCTATCACTATTCCTTACCAAGCACATCATCACCTTGTGATTTTCTTTTAAATGTAGAGGTAGATACTGATGAAATATAACATAACCTCCTGGATTGCTGATATTTCCATTGACAGTCTTCCATCCTAGTATTTGCTGATCTCTGTGGTGTATAATTTTACATCTGATTCTCCATGCAGATAAAATATATTCTCTTGAAATGCTGTGTCTTGAATCTCTCAGTGATAAGACTTAATCTACCATTTGTACTCCTTAATGAAGTCATGCATTTCTTTAAAATTATTTGATAATTTCATATTATTTACACGGTATAACTTATTTACACATTTATGCTGAAATCAACCTCAGAAACAAATACTCTAATTACATTTCATTAGATTACTCTGTAGAATAGTATTAAGCCATTACATATATTGACTAAAATGTTAACTTCAATTTGTTTAAAGAATGGAGTGACACCTGTGCATCAATATTACCTCTTAAGGAATGTAGATCCTTCTGTGTGCACAGACATTATGTAGGTTTCTTCTAGTTCAGTATTTCACCAAATAAAATTGGTAACGTATCATAATATTATTTCATGGTTTTTCTCGTTTATAAAGACAGGAGAGGCCATGTGATAATCTAACATGCAATTCTTCATTACAAAGGCTGGAGGGTTTCCTCTTATTGATTGCCACCTTAATTTAAATCTCTCTTTAGAAGAAAATATTTTTACTTTAAAAATAATCAGTTAAAGTGAATCTCTCCTAATATTAAAAAAAAAAAAATTAATAATTAAACTTACTGTTTAAATAATGTTAAATAATTTAATGGCTTTTATTTGGATATGTTGAATTTTGTTTTGTTTGAAATTTAATCTTGGTGTACTTGTGTCTGCCAGACTAAAGCATCTCCTATCAGAAAATTTTTAATACAATCAAAGGTTATTTTGGGGGGTTTTTGAGATTTTCAGAGCTACAGTTTTTGAACCTTGAAGCTGTCTTCTATTGTTCTCTTAACTACCTTACTCTAATAATTTTCTTCCTGATGTAGAGACAAGAATCATGTTCTAATAATGGTCAAGCCTGCATGCAATAAAAAAACCCTAATGCATGGTTAAAGTTCAATAGGGAAATCTGCAATAACTATATAAGTATTTTGACTATACCTAAGTGTTCTTGTTTGCTGTCTGTCATGGTTTAACCCCCACCAGCAACTCAGCCTCATGCAGACACTTACTCATCCTCACCTGGTAGGAAGGACAACTGGAAGAGTGAAAATGAGAAAACTTGTGGGTCAGAATAAAGTCTTATAGGTAAAGCTAAGGCCACGTGTTCCTGCACAGCAAAACAAGGAACTAACTCTCTAGTCTGCCTTAAATTAGCAACACCATTTCTTCATAGCCCTGTACTGGCTACTGTGGGGAAAGTGAATTCTACCCCAGCCAAAACCAACACACAGTCTCGTATTTGGAGCTCATGTTCGGCCAATTTTCTGTAACAGTCCTCTAATCCTCCTGGATGTTACTATTTCCCCAGCTGTATAAACATGCTCTGCAAGGGTTTCTGTTTGTTCATTAAGCACCATCACTCCCATCCCACTTTTTTTTTTTTTTTTTTTGGTAACATCTGATCATGTTAAAGTACATAGTTTGATTGATCCCAGATTCCAATAGGATTCAGAATTCCTTCTAATCAACCGCTCCTTGTTTATTCACTTTCCACTAATCCTTATTTAATCTGTGAATTTTACCCCTTCTTTTTTTTCCCCCCATTCATAAAAATCTGAAATCACAGTACCAGAATTTGAGACCTGATGAATACCAGTAGAAAGAAATTTGCTTGATAACGAATCAGTGTTTACCTTTACATTTTAACAATTCCTAATTAGACATTTTTATTTATTTATTTTATGTCAATAACTACTATTTCTTTATTTATGTATTGTTCTACATAGAGAAATCTTGTGAAAAAGAATAATATTAGTGTGAGAGAATTTGTTTTCCATGAATCTATGTTATATTATTTTCTTCCTACCCATGTCTGTCTTATTTTTTTTGTATCTAAATTCTTACAGATGAAATTCCTACAGTATTACTTTGTTTACAATTAGAATGAAGGTGGCTTTTACAGCTTTCTATATCTTCTCCAACTATGATTTTTTTTTTTCTCAGTGTCACCTGTTTTGTTTTATGTTTATTCCACTATGCTAGTTCACTCTATAGTTCTTTTGAATTTAATGTCCACTTCTAAATGCTGTTTTCTCTTCTAGTGCAAGCTACATTTTAAAATGAACACTGATGCCTTTCTTGGTCATTGTATGTTTTGAGATCTAGCAAAACATTTTTTCCCTTACCTGAATCTGATCCATTGAAAGGTATCTACTGTCTGTATGGTGTCATGTTTGCATGTTTATGTACTCTGCTCATCGCTGAACTAAGTCTTTATCATGGAAGACAAACTAGAATTTGGGACAATAAAAATTTCTTATTCATAGTACTGAAAGATCAGAGATCTTCCCAAGAGCATATTATGAATAAAATATTCAGCAGAAAGCTCTGCATAAAATTACAGTGAAACTTCCAGGGCATTAGGACAGTCTGTTCCTGATTCATCCATACACAACTGTCCCCAACTCAGTTTATATGAAGATATTGAGAAGCACCTATTTCTTCCCTGAATGACCCAAAATATATCATATTAAAGATGGAAAAAATGTTGGTGACCTTAGCATAAAGATAGCATTGGCTCTGCAACCCTCCACTCTTGTGAACAAGAACACGGCACTCTGTAATGATCACAGCTATTCATAACCTCTTTTATTATTTTGTTATTTCCAAAACAGCTTAAAAAATTTGGCATCATGACAGTAAATTGGCATAGTATTCCATGAGGTGATGAAGGCTATAACTTATTCAGTCATGTATGATAATTCAGTTAACTTTTTTAGGCATAAAATCTGAGTTTGTAATTACAGTGTTCAAAAGTCTAATACCATTAAGCATGTATGAAGCTATTTTCCTCCACTTCTATCTGCAGGTTTTTGGTTTGTTCCTTTTTTTTTTGTTTGTTTTGGTTTGATTTTTTTGGTTCAATTGGTTGGTTTGGTTTTGTGTTTGTTTTGTTTGTTTGTTTGTTGTGGTTGGTGGTTGTTTTCTTTTTTTTTTTTTTTTAACTTCAGCTCAGTATGCCACTGAGCACAAAAAAGCTGCTCCATTTGTTCTGCTTTTGGCTGGTGAAAAATGTTATGTCATGCTTTTGGCTGGTTTCAGGGAGTATAATATCAGGTATAACAGTTAAGTTAGGTATTTGTAAGACTGTGTGTATTCTTAAGGGATTGAAAACAGTTATCATAGCTAATCTGATAAGTGTTCCCTTCAGTAAACCATTTCCCACACACGAAGGACAAAATTTAAGTTCTGAACTAATAAGCCCTTAAGAGATAGAGTCCCTACTAATTATAATTTCCAGTGCTGCTTTTTTTTTCTTATTCCTTTGTAGTCTCAGTAACCATTTTAACACCTTGTCAGGCATTCAGGAACTTCCATCTGTGCAGCCTAGTGCATTTGTGAAATAAACCCATCTGTACAGCTGATTAAAAGTTGGATGTAGGCCATGTTTTGTCTTTATCCTGAAAGAAACAGTATTGCTGCAGCAGTTGTTGATGTAGGGTCTGAATATCAGAGCGGAATGCATAAGGCTGATGGAGCAAAATAGCTTTTAGTGTTTTCATTTGTATTTAATAATTGTTTAAAATAAAATCAGAACAAATTAAGTGTGACAAGCAAGACCAATTAGAAAGGTTGCAGAGTTCAAATCTGCAGTTAGATAAAAGAAGGAACTCTAGAATTACTGTCATTTCAAGTATGTGTTAACACAAGGTGAATCCAAGCAAATAGCAACTTGATGTTCTCTTACTCTTCTACAAACAGACTAATTTATTCTGAGAGTGCATGTATGTGTTTTTCATTGCCATGGTACTCAGTTTTCAGTTGCACGTTGTTAGAAAGATGGAACAGATGCAGAGTTCCTTACCTACAAACTGGGTCAGTGGGATAACTGCATCTGACTACTTCATTTACATCCATATTTTGTAGTCAGAGATACCATCTCTCATATTTCTATTCATAATCTAACTGCCACCTCTAAAAGTTTTATGGGCACAAAGCTGTACCTTCAAAAGGTTTTAAGGAGCATCTCCTCTCTAGGAAAAAAAAAAAGAGACAACAAAAACCCACCCAGCCTAGTAGGTTGCTTAAAATTTCACGTGAGAAGATATGAACAGGGAGTGAATTATCCTCTCACAAATCTCATGGGCATATGGTAAAGAAAAAAAGAACAAGGGAGTTTAAGAGACAGAATGGGAATCTTTGTCTTGTGGATTTTTTTGTATCCTCAGGACAATTGTTATCACACATCTTCCTCCTCTAACATAGCAATGCACATCTACTTTTTGCTATCATGAGAGACGTAGCAGAATTCCACACTGAGCTATTATATAAATAAAATAATGAAATAGGGTCTTATATATGGATCTGTGAGCTGATATTAATGCAAGTAAATAAATCAGATGGCACAGCACCATACAAATGTACTAGCTCACACTTTACTCGTGCAATGTCAAGCACCTATTTTCCCAGCACTGCATAAATGTGTCTAGGCTGCAGATTATTCCAAGGGTATGTAAGACAATGCTTTCTCAAGGATGTATGTCATATTCATTGGTGGTGTATGGGCATGATCATCAATGCTTTCTAAATTACAGGAGGTATAATGTAGCAATAAAACAGGATTCATCACTGTATGTTCAATGTCTCCTGCGAGACCCTCTAATCCTGTCACACCAGCAAAGATTTTCGTGTTGTATCATATATAAAAACACATCTAAACTTTAGCTATGAGTGAGGCCTGTTGCCCTTCATTCTGACATAAGTGTAGGACTCCATTCTAGCTATCTGCAAGGACTTCCAAAGTCTGTATGGTGAGATATTTTTGTCTGGAGTTGCACACATGAAACTTAACATAGAACATGACCTTAGGTTTTTAGGTGAGAAATATGGAGGATTTTAGCTAGCTAAAGATGCCAACAATACTGCATCAAATGCCATAACTCATAAACTGGATCTACACGCTCTTTTATACTNTGACCTTAGGTTTTTAGGTGAGAAGTATGGAGCTCTTTTATACCGACAAAAAGAAAAAAAAAGAAAGGAGGGGTAGGTTTTTTTCTTTTTTTGCTTTTCTCAAGGTAGTTACAGTAATTACCAGAGAAACAGGACCTTAATTATAATGTAGATGCAGCTGATAATTATATTTGGTAGCACTGTCATATATTCAAAACAAAAACAAAACAAACAAATAAAACCAAAACAAAACAAAACCCAACCAAATAAAAAAGCAAAACCTCAGGTCCCAGAGTAATACTAGAATGGAAGAAAAATCCAGATGTTCCAATGAAAGAATAATATAAGTGGGGTTTATTCAAATAACCAAAACAAATAATTGTTTAAATATTAACACTGATCTCCTTAGGTCTTTCCTAAGGTGTTTCTTGTTAGGTGGAGAGAGATGGGTTATTTTTTTGTTGTTGTTGAAGTTGAAAAGTGAAAACACATTTAATCTTGGGATGGGAAATGACAACTATAATTATACACTGCAGAATTGCTGCCCACTGAGTACTGTTTTGTTGAATACGGTTCACTTTTAGTGATAATAACAATACGTCATTTGGTGAATTGTGAATTCCCTCAAGGAATTTATGATACAGCCCAGGAGCTGAATAAATCCCACATGCTGGTGTCTGACTTAAACTAGAGAAATGCAGCTGCTTCCTATATAGGATAAGTGTCACTAAAATGTTTTTAAAATACTGTGCTTGAAATTTCAGTTTCAGGTTATCCAGTTAAATTGACTTGAATGCACTTTTTTTTTTTTTTTTTTCCCCCACCCAAGGCACAGTTTAGTAATGTGCAGGTGAGAAGATGATAGACATGGTTTTCCTCTCCTTTTCCAAACACATTTTTTGGTCTACATAGTGCTGAGCCATCGGCTTTGGGTGTATCATCTTTCCATTCTCACAGGTGCAAAGGGCAATTCATTCAGGTATAATCTAATAATTACCATTATTTGAGGAGATTTTCCTTAAAGTCAAGGTACATGCCTGGTGACTCATATTCTGGTTTCTTTAATAGGCTAACAACAGAAAGCTTTCTCATTCCGTGTGGATTGAATGACTAAAGGTGCTCCAGGGAAGTACTGTACTGAAGACAACAGAAAGAATTAATTTAAGCAATGTCATATGTAAATCCCTGTTGCCTTTAACACCAGAATGTTAATTCTAGGGATATGAACCCACTGGAGTTTGTGTCAGTCTCAGACAGGATAATGTAGAGGCATAGCACAACTGAGGGAATAACTTTTAGATTTGAGTAATGCTGACTTCAATATGATAGTGACAAATTCACCAGTGGTTTACACTTGTGCAACATAGGATGTCATTTGGGTTATAAGTTGAATAATAAAGAGAAGAACTTCTCTCATTATTTTTCCATGAAAGATAAACAAGGCATTTTTATATACAGTCTTATTTATGCAGTGTAATATCAAATCAAGATGAATGTGGTAAAAGGTTTTGGGCGTTCTGTTTGCAATCAACAAATTTAAGGGACTAAAGCTTAACGTTTATGTTTGCCTCCCCCGATATATTTCCTGACCAGACATCTTTTTCAGCCAAACTGTTTGAACAGCTGATCCAAACTCATTAATGTAACAGTATTTCAGCAAAAGTCATGCTGATAGCTATTGGTTCATTAGTGCCTGAATCCAGAAGGCATATAGAAATAGCTAGAACCAACTGACAATCTTGGCTTTGAATGCAATGCAGTTATAAATATTTTAATTTTTTTGGAGATTTTTGCCTGTGTTTTGAGTGATCAAGATTATATGGTATTTGATAAGGTTGCTGGGAGATTTGCTTTATTATTGTATATTTATTTCTCACACCAAGTTACAAATTAGATTACACTAACAATGTGTTTATTGTGATCTTACAAAGTCGTGGTGTTACACTAAACTTATCATACAATTTCTTTGATTAAAACTGACATCTGTAGTTATGACAATTAATGTATCACTCCATGGTATAGTTTGAGTAAGATGAAGGTAAGAGACTTTTTTTGGAACTAGGAAAAAGTCTTGAACAAGAAAAGCTGCAAAGTGTACCAGCCGTAGAGGCAAAGTGTAGACATGGTCAGACACCAAAAGAGTAATCAGAGAACTAGGGGAACCAAGAATCTGTAGGATATGATGTTGGAATGTTATTGGTCTGGACAATTTCTTCCTCCCCTGATTCATCTACCTCATAGATTCATATTACTTGATGGAGTATAAAATGAAGAAAAGGAAGGATCCTGAGCTGTAGCAGCAACAGAGAGGAAGTATGGTAAAACAGACAAGAACCAAGGCTCATCTGAGCACTGGCTCAAACAAACAGTAGTGGGTGAAATTCCCCGAGATATCTGTTATCTAAGGTAACTGTATCAGTGGTAGGGTAGTTCTTAGTCATCAAAAAACTCATCATCCCTAAATAATAGCCACAGGTTGAATATGGAGGTAGAGCCCAACAGCAAGACCTGGACAGCTTGACAAAGACTGCAAAAGAAAAGTGAATATGAATGGCTTGAGACCTCCTGCAAGAATAGGTGGAGTATGTTGAAAAAATACCTATGGGCTGTACCATACATATTCAGAGAAACACCTTGCAACGTGTTTAAAACCCACTGAAGCAGACATCTCCAAAACATTCTTCAAACTTTTCTGTATTAGACTTTTATCAGTGATTAATCACACTGATAACTTTCTGGAATTTTTGGGTCATATAACTTGTTTCACATCAAAATTACATCCCAGTAAATTCAATCCCATGTGTACTCCATGGTGTTTTAAAACAGTTAAAGAATTCAACCTTCTCATTGGTTTATATTAATCTCAAAAAAATGAAGATGGTGAGTTAGTGTTGAAATATGTTTTTTTGCAAGCAAATAAATTTTGTAATTGAAAAGAATTTATCTTTATCATTATCATTAGGGAAGGAACATATGGAACTTTTAGAAAATAAAGAATTTCTTTATTCTGCAGGTGTTTTCCAACTCCTAAAAGGGGATTAAAGCAGAGACTCTGACCACCTTTTGTGTTATATTAGTAAACTTTCCGACTGTGCTTTCCAAGTTGTTTAATGGATACACAATTTTTCAGCTGGATGCCAAATTTTCCATGACTTTTGTATTATGGTATTAAACTGTTTCAGTTTCAAATGGTTTAATTGAAATTAGTGCTTGGAGCAATTCTGAGAAGCAGTTCTTCTTTGAAGCAGTCTACCCAGTCTTTTAGATTTTTTTTTTTAAATTTGATTTTTTTTTTCTAATTTATTGTTGTGTTCTCAGGGTATATTTCTCTTAAAAGACATGGTTTGACTGCAGAAACTATATGTTAAAATAACACCTAATTTAAACTAATCTCAGAGGGTGAGACTGTATTTGAACTACTAATGTACAGAGTAGCTACATGTGGTTTATAGGTCAAAGTATAATGATGTGAGCATTTTTTTGATTGGTACAAATTCTAACCACAGTTGTCCACTTGGCTCCAGAATCCCATGCACAAAAATAATAATGTGGATTTTAACGATGCCAAAGTACTTTAGGCTATTGCTTCCCCAAATATTAATTCTTCTATGCAAGTTCCACTTTCCTGTTAGTGCTGCCCCCAATTAAAGCTTTAAGCACTTAACCTGTAGTTGTGAAAAAAGCGGTTTATGATGGGTGTAATCTTATTCCCAGAGGTCTAATTATCTCAGCTGGTTCCCAATTAATCCATGAAGTTGTTAGGTCTTCCTTTTAATTAGATCTGTTCTTCTAGAAGAACAGTTTTATTTTTCATATTTCACTTTATTATTTCCTTCACTGGAACCCTGCAGGGTGGGAAATCTTCTTTGAAATGTTCTTATTTGTTTGATTGCTGGTTGATGCTTAATGAAGATGATGATCTTTACCCTCCGTTTGCATTAAAGTTCAATTTGGAGATTGGAATACAAGTCCTTAAAGCATGAAAATTAAATGTAAATATGTACCAAGTGAGAGAGTGAAGACTTTCTTCTAATGCCTTTTTTTTTTCATGCTAAGACATAATTATCTTTGGTCCAATCTCTCAAAATTGAAATTGAGGTAATCCTAAACACATTCTGAATTAGAATTTTAGTGAGTTTATAGTGATTTTTTTTTTCTTTATTTGTTTTATTTATTTATTTCATTAATGGGTATATTTAAGAAGATGCATATATGAGGAAGTTGGATATAAGTCTTATATTCCTTCTTACTTTTACCTGATAAAAAATCTTTTCATATAGCAGAAATTTACACACAGGAATAGAATCTGCATTAAGTAGTCACAAAAGCTACATTAAGTAGTCACAAAAACCACTCAGTAAATGGAGTATTATCTGAAGACTGTTAGGAATTTCACTTACCTCTCCACACCTTTCAGCTCTGCATGATAGAAAGCTGTGTTGGTTTATCTGATGGTGTCCTTTCCTCTGTTGTGTCTCAGTGATATTCCCTTGCCTTATTCCATCAACAAATCAGTTTACTCACAGGAATGGTGATTCACTTCTAGGAAAAAAGTGATCATATGCGTTCTTCTTAACTGTGGAATGTAACCAGTCAGTGAAACTCTGTTCAATACGTGTTATACAGTTTCACTGACCAAAATTCTTTCTTCCTGTGATACACAATTCTGTTTTAAAATCTGCATCACTTAGCTGTTTTTTTTTGTATTAATTTTGCAGGTAGTGAAATAAATGTCAGTTCAGGATTCACCGTACCATTTAAAGATTATTCAATAATCAGTTAGTATTCTTTATGCATATATAGTAACGCTCATGGAAGAAAGCAGTATTCATTAAGATAGGAATAAAAATAATAACCACTTATCTCCACAAACATGCTTTTTAATGAAATTACACAGGTTACATAAATGAGAATGGATAATAATTGTAGAGAGATGAGGCTGTGATATATTTTCTACAGTAATTGGTGGTAGTGTAGTGTAGTGGTGAAGTAGTCATCACTTTGTGGTTCTAGGAGGAAAAAGATATAAAAATACTGAGTTAGCACATGCCTGGCTGCTAAGACATGTATTTCTTCTATCAATAATTAAGAACTATGAAAATAATTTATAATTCCCTCAGATTTCATTGTATCCCTTTAGACCTCAAACTTTGCAGAGATGCTTTGTCAGATGTTGTTCATAAAGAAAAGGTGGTGGTGTTTAGAATACTAAAGAGAATAGCAAGAAATAAATAATAAATAATAAATAATAAATAGCCAAGAAATATACATTGTCTTCTTCCTGACCTCTGGATATTGGTTAAAAAGTGGAAGTCTGAAGGATTGTTTCAGTTCTTCAACTTTTATGTAGGGCTGTGACCAAGGTTTTTCAACCTTAAGCCCTTCAGATCTTTTGCTGTAGAAAAATATGGGCAGAAAACCCCTGGAATTTGCAGTCTAAGAACTTACCTCATTGATGTTTTCTTTATTTCTTGCTCTTGCAAGTGTGATAAGCAGACAAGAGACACATGTGGCTTGTCTTCCACCACCACCTTAGAGTGAAGCAACTGATGCTGAGATCTTGACTTTTAAACCGTATGAATTTTTAGAATTTTGCTGGGTCTTTTCTGGTCCTGTGCTGGATGTCCTGGAATAAAGGAACCCTTTCTACCGTTCACCAGAAGCAGTTTGTGTGAAGCAGGTTGTGCAGTTTCAAGCCTCTGCACATTGTAAGCTCAGTCTCAGTCCGTAAACGCCAGCTGCATCTTAATTTCTAAAACTCGTTCCTGATTGAAAAATGTTCACGGATGTGAACCCCTAGATACACGCGGGTTTTAACTGATCTCAATATAATGTAGATTTCTGGCAATCAAAAACCATTTAGTATTCCTAAGCTATTGGTACCACACTGTTAATTTTATCAGAACCTGTATGTTACCTGCTTACATGTATTTTGTTGCACACTCTGCAACTAAAGTTACTTTTTAGTTTCTAAGGGAAATATTTAATAAACACAAAAACAAACAACATGCTTAGGGCCAGAGGTAACTGTGGCAGGAAACTGAATGTGGTTGTAGCTAGCGTTTAGCAATACAAGTGAGATACACCCTGTCATTGCTGTAACATGTACCAAAATATTTAAGTTGAAATGGTAGTGAAATGCTCAAGGCTTTTTGTGACTGAACTTCACGTATTCTGGTATGTGTCCATTTAACCATATTAGCTATCCTAACGTCAGGTGTCTTAATTATAACTAATGTGTGCAACACAGGTGTATGAATATTTGTCTAACCTAATGTAACATAAGGAACATGAAAGGAGAAGAAAACTGGTGTTTTAATGGAAATAACTGATACTGGACCCTTTTCCTACCTAATCCACAGTGTTTAGACATTACAGCAGGACCTTCCATCCTTTTAATCTACGCTAATCTTAAACTTTCATCATGTTGTCATGATCTCAGGTCTAGCAGGCTAGCAGGGTTGCAAAGCTGTTTTAGCTAATGCTATTGATGCACAAAGCAGGTGGGCACAGGGGATGAAATAGAACCAGCTGCTACACTTTCTCTCTGCATTAGAAATAATATCTTTACAGATACCCATGCAACTGGAAGTCTTGGAGAAAGAATAGTTTGAAAAAGCATTGTAGTCTTCTGGGACAAATCATTGGCTTCTCATCCATATAGACAAGGATGTCAAATTTGCCAGTAGCTGGCATGACTCTGCCCCTCAGTTATCAGTGCTCCTTTAAGTAAGTGAAACAAAAAATCAGGTCCAGCCCCAGAGCAGTGATCCATGCAAGTGCACTTCAGGGACAATGTGATAAAGCTGAGGTTTTGGCTTTTGGCACGTAGATTAAAAGGAAATGAAGACAATACTAATTTTGTGTAACTAAAAGAACTTCCACAAATATTTTTAAATCCCCAGATATTTAAAAAATATTGTTTTGTGGTGTATAGTATTTCTATTAAGTGTGGAAATTTTTAAGTTGATTTTTATTAAAATGGGGTTCTTAATTATGAAGTCTAACCTCTGAAATTGCTCAGACAGACCTTTGTTCATTATGCAGTAATTAGAAAGGCACCATTAGCATCTATGCTGTGAACTTTTCAGTGTAGTTCAAGACACATAGTCGTATAGCCAATTAAAAACATTTAAGTGGGTAAGAAAACTATTAAAGCTAATTCATTAGACCTGCATATTTTGGGGTCAGTGGTACAGAACATGCACATCAAAGCAGAAAAAGCTTGAGTTGCTAATATGCCCCAAAGCACTGAAGTGAGCAGCATTGCAGATTGTGAATTTGAGAGGTAGGGCAGCCTTAGGGTACTGATTACATTGATGAGGGTATGGTAATGACTTAAGCAGCTGTCAGGAGTTAGAGAGACCAAAATCCACAAGGATGTGTGGCTAAGTAACAGATGCCTTTAAAACTCTTTGGTTTGTTACTGTTCAGAAACTTATAGGAAAACTTTAATGAGGTGACCTCCACAGTATTTTGTACATAGATTAGGGTTTTTTTCAATTTTCAAAAGACTGTTTTCTTAGAGCAGTGGATGAGCTCAGAGACATCTGATTTTAAGAGCTACTAACACCTATGTCAGGTCAGAGAGCAGAAAGGAGGGAAGAAGGTGATTTTCACGAATGCTGAATAATAAATTAATTCAATCAATACAGGGTCTTTATAATGCCTAATATAAATTTGTCTGAGTGGAGACACCAGTGATCCTTGAAGGTCTATTTAAGGCCAATGTTACACTAGACATATGTGGTCAGTTGGTCTAATGTCCAGTGGTATTGCAAATATTTCTGACAACCTGACCCAAACCTAGAGGCTGAGAACAAGCAATAGAAATAGATGGATCAGCAACTTGAAGTTGCTAGTCACTAAAATCGTAATTTGTTTTCAAAAAAATTTGTTTTCTCTCACAAATTTGCCTATCTAAAAGTTAGGTGCTAGATCAAAACTATCCATCCAGGTATGTCTATGGTCAGTGGAGAAAAATCAAAACCTCAAGGGACTGAATCATGCTGCTCAGGGGTCTGTTTTCTGATGTTTCAATTATTCTCTGGAGGATCTTTCTCTATTGTCTATAAAGATGGACGGGATGAGCAATTTTGAATGGATATCTAGTTAGCAGAAGCTTAAAATAACAGACTGCAAAAGATGGGTCAAATAATAATGTACCTGTGACAAATTACCCAGCTGGTACAGCTGGATAACTATCTGCCCATATACTATCCATTTTTCTGTATTCCTAAACTCCAGTACTTGCAGACCACTTATTAAGTGCTTAGAGTCAATGGTCTTTTTTTCCCCATGCTGTAGTTCCCACAAATGTTCCACCAATAAAATGGAATTGTGCTACTTGGACGGTATTGTCAGTAGCAGGGCGCAAAGTGGTATCGGCCTCAGGAGAGGTGTGGGCAATCACTGACACCTGACCTCAGTTAAGCTTATATAAAGTGCTGAAAGGCCTCATACTGATTATAACAATTCTTCGGGGATCACCATCCTTCCCTCCTGCAGCTCATGTACAGCTCTTTTAATGAGCTGCTCAGTGATCTTGTCCACAGCAAGGCTGGAAGTGAAGATAGTTGAGAACCAATCAGTGATGTGATTAATCACTGTTAACACGAGAGCAGGGCACTGCCGACTGTTGGTATGCACTGTTTGATTTAAATGCATTTATGAGGGGAGGTGGGAGTCTCTCTTTATTCTGACAGAAGCAATCCCGCTGCTTCCAACAGCTGCTGAAATCAGGCACGTTTCATTGCTATTAACTCAATGCAAGAAATCATTATCATTGTGCTGAGGTGCTGGACATCTGTTTTTCTTTCTTGTCTGAATTCTAGAGTCAAATTAATAAGATTCATATGCTCTCAGTCAATAAAGTTTTACTACGTAAACAGTTTTGTCCTGGTCAGAGTTCAATGCCTTCATTTTACCTTGGAAAATGATACAGGAGGTATTCAAACTAGCGGGACTGAAGAGTAAATTAAAAAGTGCATAGTTCTCCTTTATAACAGATGTGAATAGCTCTCTATGATGATACTCAGTGTGATAAAAATCAAGCATCTGAGTATCATTCTTGCATCTCAGAATTACACTGCCTTTTCCCTACTGTTTTTGGCAGAACATTATTAAGATTTTCTTTTGCTTGCCTTTGCTCCCTATTGAAGATGATGGATGGTTACTTCCTTTTGCTGTCAGCTAGCCGGTGAATAGCCAATTGAAAGGAGAGGAATAAAGGACCAAACCCCTTTCCATTTCACAAAGTCTTAGAATTTTGACTGGGAAGGCAAGCATTAAATCTATTCCAAATCTATTTACTGTAGGTTGCCATCCATCACCCTGGTATATGAGTGCTTTCTAAATGAAATAAATGGCAGTAGAGAGGGTGTAGCTGAACAATAGCACTCTTCTTGTTCAAGATAATTAATAACCCCATCAGGCTCACAAAAGGTTTTTATTGCTTGTGGAATGATTTGTTTTCCCCTCACCCAAATTATTAAAATACAAATTTTCAGTATTAAATAGGTTTGCATAGTAAAAGACTTTCTTCAGAAAATTGCTCTGTCACATTTTTTTTAGAATTTCTGGAATTTTATGACACAAAAATCCTCATAATTTATAATTTCTAAGTTCTTCTGAGGACCTCCTTCATAGCCACCTAGTTTCCAGTTGTATTTTCAATTTGTACTTACCATTATAATCTGAATGTACCTACCACAGAGAAGAAATTGTCATGATGTTAGGTGTTAGGCTTTTAAATTTATTTTGGTTTTATTTCATTGTAGAAGTTTTAAAACAATTTGTGCAAAGATTACTTAAGACCAAAAAAGATATTTCGCTAATGCGCTAGAATTTTTTATTGCTATTTTGACGTACTTTTGTATAGCTTGGAAGGTTGCACCTTGTTTCCTAAATAATAAGCTGTAAGGTGGTTGTTATTATTATTATTATTATTATTATTGTTGTTGTTGTTGTTGTTCTTCTTCTTCTTCTTCTTCTTCTATTACATCTTGTTGGTGCTATTTTCCTTTAAATAGATGGTGTTATTTTAAGTTATTATATAGGTGGCATCTATACCTTTTACTGACTGTAGAATATTGGTGGAGTATTCTGTTCAGACTTTCAGGGGAATATGATCAGGCTACATGCAACAAACAGTTCTGTCTTCTAAGACTGGGAATATTTAGTTATGCATATACTTATGGTTTTTATTTATCATTTCAGTTCATGAATTGCTGTTAAACTTTTTGAGGCATTTGTGATCTGATCAATACAGGATCCACAAATTTTTGTCTGTTTCAAGTGGATGGTGTTTGTTTGACTAGTTATCTGAAGGCTGATTGAAAGGCAGCTTTTTATTATTTTTCTGCCTTCTTTCTTAAAGAGTGGCAGGGAGTGAACTGTGCAGAAAATTATTATATAGAAAATGTTCTAGAAATTTAAATAGTTTTTTATGTTCTTTGAAGATAAACCCAAGAATTCCAGCTATCCTGAATACTCTTAATAGAAAAGTGATTATAAACACTTGGCAACATGTCTCTGATATTTTATGTGTATATGTGATCTGCCTCCAATATTTACTTGCCAGCAACCCTTGCTCATTGCTAGCATTTCTCATATATCTCGTGCCCATTTTTTGCTGTTTCTATAGCCATTTAAGGTGTTTTCTGTGCTGTTCTGGTAGTTTAAAAACAGTAAATAATATGAAATGTTAATTAAGTACTTAGTAACCATAATAGAATACCTGCTTGCACTTTGATTGACAGTTCATTATATAAAACAAAGTCTCAATCAATAAGTTCCCAGCCATTTGTCTGGCATAAGTAAAGACAGACTATTACTATTCCAATATTTCTTAGAATACCAGCCAAATGGAGACTGGTAAGTACCTTGTAGACAAAAATGTGACATATAATGGAATGTTGGTCTGTTGGCATGAAAACTTGAGTGTGCTCCATTTATTCATTGCTTAAATTAACTGATTCAGAAAATGGAGATTATAAGTATTGTTTATTTCTGAATTACTTGTATTACCCGCAGCATCACTAACCAATGGACCACTGAAAGAGTTTTTCATATTACAAAGGAAAATAATCTGTGCCACACCAACCTGTTTTCATAAAGCCTATGTTGTAATGTGAAAATTGTAGCTGTGCTTAGAAAAAGTACTTAGTTCAGATGGCTAAGTCAAAATTAGATGTCCAGAATACATTTTCATGATTATGAAGTTAGATTTCCTTTCTGAAAGTAAGCTTGCTCTACTTTCTAATTCTGTCAGTGTGTGATCAAGTTCACAATGCTGTGAATCTCCCTGATTGTGATTTTTCTTTAAGATTCTGCTGACTTGATCATAGTCAAGCCATATTACAGAATAGTGAGTGGAACTTGGACAACTGATGAGCTTTGTCTGAAGTATGGATTTAGTCTTCATGAAAGATTGCAGTATAACATTTAATATATGGTAAAAATTAAAGTCCCAAATTTGAGTGTACTTTTCAACTCATTTAATTGTACCAGCTTTTGAAAATGTGTTTCTTGTGGCTTAATTTTCAAAATCATCCTCAAATAAGAGCTATTTGTTATATTTTAAACCTGGTGTTTTATCTAATCATCTGAATCTGAATTTTAGAGAACACTGAAAATGTTTGCTGCATGGTCTTGAAAATTTTATCCTATTTTTTAATTTAATTTGATAAGATACTAATAAGAAAAACTTGTTTCTATGTGAATGTATTTATTCTGAGAAAATATTTTAAATGGGTGTTAGAGAGGGATTAGTATTTGTTTTCTTTTTCTTTTTCTTTTTTTTTTCTTTTTTTGTTAGCAAGGGAGATTTTTGAATGCAGTATCCTTAGTTGTACAAGTATTCCTAACTTTTTTTTCGGGGGGGGAGTGGGGGGGTGAGGAGGGGCATTTCTTCCTGATAATTTCTAATAGCTTAAGTTACTTGCATGCTTGCAGGAAGCCCAACCATTATTCATTTGCTGTTACAGGGTCTCAAATTTACAGTGTATGTTAAAGAACTGAAACTTGGGATATTATTAAAACATTCCTTCAGCAACTATTACTCTATTTAGCTTATGATTCTGATAACAATACAGATATTATCTCTTGACATCTCAAAGTTTGTCAGTAACTCTTTGCTTGCTGGGATGTGCAACATGCTTAAGAACTGCAACTATTTAATGATGCTTCATTAATTTCAGTGGAATGCTGGGAGGCATATTTTCCAAGTGGCATACTTATATCACTGTTCTGGGAATACATCGTGTTTTGCAACAATTACAACATCCACAGGGCAATAAATCAGTTAAATATATTCCTCTAGGCTCAGAAAATGAGCTGAATTGCTGTTTCAGAAACAACTTTTCCCAAGCTCATTTAGAGAAGGAGATCTAGGAACGGCCAAGTGAGGTGCATATATGGGCGCTTTAGAAGGGCATCATGAGGGGTAGGAGCAGGATTCTTTCTGTCATGGTATACAGCTAGAAAAAGTGACAAAATATGTTGTAAATAACCTATTGCTATGGAGCAAACTGAAACAAGGAAATAAAATAGGTACTTAAGTTCTCTGCATTTTAATCAAGATGATGGCTCCACAGTTTTCTTCTAGCTGTGGAGGTAGGCAAAAAAAGAAAAAATATAACAAAATCCTGTGCTAAAAAATTGTTTGAACGCCTGATGTCCGTCTCTCCATTGTGAGTTTGAATCCATGTGATGGGTCTCATGCCTGTGAAATACAGTCATGTTCTGAAAACAAAAATAACAAATTATTGACTACCAAGGACTATCAAGAATTATTCTTTAAATATTGGAACAAACACACATATATATTCATTACAGATATGTGTGTTTGTGATATATAATTCTCTAGGGTTTTTTTACTATTTTTTCCTAAACCTCAGTATCACTCTGCCTACTGTAAAATGGCATGGCAGAATTATCAGGTACTAAACTAAAAAACCCCAAAAAACCAAAAAACAAAACCAAACCAAAACACTCTACCGAAAAATAACTCCCTTAAATAGGAAGCATTGTACCCTTTTAACAATAATCTTTATTGTGAGATATGCTAAAGTGTATTGCAATATTCTGTGGTTTTGAATTGTTGGGCTTTTATTGTGGGATGTGTGAGTGCATAAATATACACATCCATCTATATATGTATATGTATATCTAGAGATGTGAATAGATATATACACACATATATAGCTATCTGTATATATCTTGCTCAAGAGCATTAAGACTGATATCTTCAGAAAGTCCTACTTTAAACACTCTTGCACGCCCACACATCAACACAGAAAATTTCTCACTTTTTATAGTCATTGGGAGACTTGTGAAGTAATTCAGTATCTCACAGGCAATAGTTCTTCATATAATATGGAGAAAATGTTTGGATCCTGCTTCACCTTTTATTGCTATACAGGCAAAGAGCTTTGAAACTAAAAAACTTTTATAGGTGTAAAACTATGCAGAAATGTCTGCTATAATTAAAATACAGGAAAATACTGGAGCATAAAGAATGGCAAATCATATAATGAAGTGCATATTTCCAGTCCAGTGGGCTGACTGTGGAGATTGGGAAATGTATCTGCAAAAATATTGACAATTTGATACAGTTCTGGAGACTGGATAAACTGCAAAGATTTCTTCTAAAATAAGACACAGAAACAAATTTGGAATAAACATCAATGTCAACATTCCGTTGCTTAGTTGGACTGAAAGAAACTGTGAACATGACAGAATCTCCAATGTACCTCTGCTTCTAAGTTTGCTGTATTTACAGATATAGCAAGAAAGGCACTTTATCTGTATTTAGCTAATTTAACTCTTGGGTGAGGACTGAATAATATATTTAAATGAGCCATTTTCTTATGTGAAGACGCACCTCCCAGACCTGATAACTAACCCCTAGAATTATTCAGCCCTTCACTGGTGTGTCAGAACTGCAGTCAAAGGGATGACTCCTGTTGACATACTCAACTGAACTTTCAATTCACTCACTCAGTAGTGGGTGGGATAAGACCTACATAATCTTACAAAACACTTGTTTGTGCTTGATTCCCTGCTACCACAGCACCACAGTCAGCTAGATATAATTAGGAAAGTGGACCTGCAGTGTGTGTTTAGTTTCATGCATAGAGCACATACAAACTGCAATGACACCTTTGGTTGAAAGGTAACCTACACATCTCCCCCAGACTGCACCTGTGTAGTACATGTGTACACTAACAAGGTGCCATAAAGCATCAGAGATTTTAATTTATTTTTCCTATAAATTCTGCCTTTTCTTAATATGGAATTGAATCATAGTCTTAAGTTAGCCTATCTAGAAAGCAGGATGAAGATTGAATGTGTATATATAAAGATACATATACAGACACACACACAAACACATATATATGTATATTGTGTCTGTGTGACAGGGTTTCTCTCTCAGTTAATTTTGAGAAACATAAACTATTTTCTTCTTTATTAAAAAAAGAAAAAAAAAAAGCCAGTGTTGGAGCCTCTTACTGATAGTTGCACTTCAGTAAATAAGTGTTGCTGCTGCACCATACTTAACATGATCAAGACCTGAGCCCTTGTGAATTGTCCTTTGTGTCAATCTGCAATAATAACCCAGACTGTGGTACACATAGAAGTGCATTTTCTTTTTCTAATCTAACCTTTGAGGGAAATGCTGGCCACTGTAGGTTTTCTGTACAAAGATTGGGTTGACAGAACATACATTTGATTTCTGTTACTAGATAATTGAAAGGATGAGGCTCAATTTGTGACAATCCAGAGCAGGAGGATGTGGACAAGTTGAAAAGAGTTCACTACAGGTGAGCTATGAGAATAATCAGTTGTCTAAAGGAAATATAATCCATGAGGAAAGTTGTAAAGAACAGTGGTTGTTCAAACTAGACAATACCAAACTTGTGTGGGCATAACAAATAAAGACTAAAACCAGCAAGGGAGATTTAGGTTAGACATTAGGAAATATCTTGTAAGAGTAAGGATGCCTAAGGACTGGGTTAGAGGTTTGAGGAAGGTTTTGAAAAATTCACTGATAAGAGTTTTTGAAATTAGACTGATATCAGCTGGGATAGAAACAAGTGTAGGTTTTTCTGTGAGGAAAAAAAGGGATAGAAAATATGATCTTTGTGATATCCTTTTCTGTCCGTGATTATATCCTCTGCATCTCCACAGGATTGCTTTCAGTTCTTTGAATTAACTAAAATATTTAGGGAGTTCTTTGTTGGAGAATATTTTTTTTTGTATTTTAAAAGGAAATAAATTTTCTGTGAAAATTACTGTTCTTAATTTTTTTGGGCAAATGTATAAACTATTGTTTTCTGTTGTAATGAAATTTGCATTTTTAAAAAATCCCAACAAGAAGGTACTAGTATTGTGCCTTCTGTTATCTTTTAAATGCTGAGGTTTTTCTTAGAAGTAGGAGAGACATATTTAGATCTGGTTTCTTGTATTTATTTTTTTTTCCCTGAGCACATGATAGTTATGTATACATGAAGATAAGTGTTTGGGTTTTTGAAATGAGTAGCCATGAAAACAATTTGATCATTCAATTGAAATTTTATCCAAACCTTGAAAAACAAAACATGAAAATGATGATGTTTAGCAGCAGAATTCCCATGAAATTCCTCATGGACAGAGCTGACTTAATAGTGTGGACAGTTCAGTTGGACTTGAACTATACATCTAGGCTGAGAAACATGACCTAGCAGCAGGATAGCTGCTATTATCTTGTCCATCCTTAAAATGATTCCCAGGAAAAATGCTGCATGAAGAAATACGGTTCATATGTAGTGGGTATTAGATCAGCCTTTGGCTCATTCAGAAATAATTAATTTAAATAGGGAGGCGAGGATGGCATTCTGAGGACATGGCTTGGATATTGGGAGGTTAAAGGGCTGGAAATAGAAGTAAAGACTGTAGATATTGGTTTGGCAAATAGATTGACAGTTGTATGCTGGTTCTAAATTTAGGAACTTATAACTTACTGATTTTTTAATGGGATTTTATGTTATGCAGACATCCTGTTACTGATGTTTGCATTTTTCCCAGTCAAATAATATTTTACATTAATGTGGCATGTCTGTTTTGATTTGGTTTTAAGGGAGCTATTCTAGGTTTTAAATCAAGCAGTGAAATTGCTGCTGTGCTGTATGCAAGTTTGTAAGTGATTAGTAAATAATATAAATGCCTATTTCATTCAGTTAGTTGACAGAGGTATAAAGTTGTACAGTTTGCAGATACAGGAAAAAACCCCAAGCAATCCAAATGTAGCATATGCTTTATTTTTTTCAGAGAGGTAGATTAAATCTGAACAGCAAGAAAATAGATAAAGGAGATTTGTCAAGACATGGAGGGAAAACTGTCCCAGGTGGCTGAGTGATCACAGAGAACAAACCCTACAAAAGTAATGAGATTGTGTGAAAGGATGGAGCTGCACCACAGTTGCTGGAAAGATGATAGAGAGTCAGAAAATATAATTTTGACCAATTCATGGAGTTTTTATTTGTTGACTAGTCTTAAGGCATTATGTTTTAACTTAAGCATTTCTTCCCTACAAATAATTAAGTCCAATTTCTCTAATGCTTTTTCAGTGTGAAAAAATTTTAACCTCCAAATGTAATATCTTTGCAGTTTATGGAAGTTAGACTGTATTTCTCCCTCTCACAGAAAAGATAGGCCTATTAATAGTCTCCTTTTCAACATATGGGATTATATTCTGTCAGTACTTAAACAGGACATGGTTCTTTTTTTATCCTGAATCCCACTTGTACTCGTAAACTGATGATGCAGAGTTATCAGTGTTAATTTTGTTACAGAAATCTTGCCAGATCTTTCTCATTGCCTAATGATTATCTGTGCTCTAGCTTGTATTCTATCAGTTTCCCAGAATTCGCTGTTCTTTTAACCTTATTGAGTGATTTATTTTTGCACTCAGCAGGCTCTGAATATTCATTTCTTTATATCACAGAATTGGATTTTTACATGCATCTGTTTTTGCAATTTTTAAAGGAAAATAAATTTGTGCAGCCTCTTTCAGATTGTTTGTGGTCTTTTTGCAGAAATTTTCACACCCTTTCTGATTCTAACATAGGGAGGATGGAAAATGCCTCTAAACAACTTGCAATTCACGATTTTTAAATTTCTTTTAAACAAAAATATGAAATTAAGTCTTTTTAAAACAGAGATACAAGTAAAAATAAATCTTTTCTCTTGAACTCAGGGTATCTTTTAAACATTAAGAAATTATGGTTCCTCAAAAAACATTCATCCTATTTCTGCATCATCCCCACCTTGCCAATATTAACAGACCATTAAGTTAAAGGTCTGTGGCTATTTCTTCTATCATTCTGCTAAAGGTTTATATAAAATTTGTATACATGCTTATGGAAACTGTCATATAGCTTACACAAGAAAATGCTGATAAATTACTATTGATCTTCTTAAGTCGTATATGGTAATGTCTGTCCAATATATGATGGATAAAAATTAATTAATTTAGTAGTACATGGAGAAATAGAAGAGCCCAGAGATAATTCTTCCTTTTTTTTTTTTTTTTTT